>OY728161.1:1905694947-1906294947 GCA_963277665.1 Viscum album | reverse complement strand
CTTTTTTCGAACAATAAAGTGATCCCCTAGAGAGGATATTATTCTACCCTTTTTCAAACATATCTTCTCAAACATTTGTCAATGAACCTAAAGATCACTTTCTTGATGATTCACAAAGGAGAGTTAGAAAAAATTAACATAATAAGAGGGAAGAAAACAGACCTTTACCTTGAATAAATTCTTAAAGGGCAGTGGGGGTCCCATCTCCAAGTACATATAAAGAGATGGATTCATTTGAAATTCAAGATCCAACCATTGTTATTAAAAAAAATTAAATCTTATTTCATGATATCCTAAACATGATTTATTATTGGAATGTACTTGATATTAACAACTTTTTTCTCCAACTTCTCATTAAATAAATAGTACATTATTTATATGTGTTGTGTCCTTGAGTTCTAAAAGGTATTTTTACTAATGTTTTAATTACTTGAGTTGTCAAACATAATTGGGAATATAGAAACCACAATAATAACAATGTCTATAATATGTTGTTGCATCCATATCAACTAATTACATACTTGAGTTTACACCACATATTCAACCTCTATAGTGCTTAAGGATATGTATTCCTAGTTTTTACTTTTCCATGAAATCAAAGATATGAAAATGTATAAAACACATCCTAAGGTTCATTTTCAATCATTCACTAAACCTGCCTAATCAAAATCTTTATATCCTACCAATTATTGATGGAAATTTATGCAATAATACATTCTATAACCCACTGTTTAGTTTGTATAATGACGTATTTATCTCATATATTTCATGTGACTTTCATTGGAAAAAATATAATATCTTGTAGCTGTAAATGTGTAAAAGTAAATTTCTGGTGAGTGCTTATAAATTAAATTAGGTTTCCAATAATTTTCCTATATAATTTCACATCCACTTTCTCACCTTCACCATCTTTAGATAATTTCAAATGAGTCTCCATCTGAGTTTCTATTGGTTTGGAATATTCTATTTGAAATATTTTCAAAAAATTCTTTGTATATTTTTTTGGTGGGATAAATTTCCATTCCTTTTTTGGAATCACCTATAACCATAGGAAAAATGATAATTCACCAATATAATACATTTCAAATTTACAGCTTAATAAATCGAAAAACTTATTATATTAGGTGACATAAAATCCTCTAAATATGATTCTATAAATATATATATAAGTACTCCCATACAATTCCATTTCTCTTTTTTGTTATAGAGGTTGTGATTAAATTCTCCTTGAAGATAAAAAATCTTCCATAGGTATTAATCTAGCCTTGAGTAGAAATACTATGGTGCTTGATTTAACTCATATAATGGTTAACTCTACTGGAACACATTACTTTAATCATAATTGATAATAACCCCCATATAGTTTCTCAATTTAGACTTCTTAGTAATGGACTTCATTCAATAATGATGGATTGATATCCATTTCATATACTTTAAAACCCTTTCTCATAGTAATCACAAGAAAGAATCTACTTCTTTATAACTGGGACGCCAAGGAAAAGGTTTCATCAAAGTAGATCTCATCAATTTTGGAATATATCTTCCCCATGAGATGTGCCTTTTTCCTTGTAAATATTCCTTCTTTGTTGACGCGGCGGGATGACCAGCCTCGTGGCCGGTCTGCGGGTGGACTAAGGGTCCACAACCAGCCCGCACGGCTGAGCTGCGGGCCAGTGCTACGAGCCGGGCCAGCCGGTGCAGGCCGACCCAGAACGGGCGGACCGGCCGACCCAGGCCGGTCCAGCCCAAGGGGCTTCATCCCCTCGACTTCAGACACCCGTATCTTTTTCTACGGGTGTTTGTTTTGCTTGCCGTCTACGGTAGAGTACTCCATCTTCCGAGATGAACTTTTTGAGATGGTCATGGAAATTTTTAATTCCCGAGACAAGGGGTCTTGGAGGCTCGACACGCCTTTTAGTGAATTGACATTTTTCTCAGAGGTTATTGTTTGGATGGCGCGAACACATCTGATGTCCGAATTGAGCGCCATCGGTGGCATTGTGACTCTGGCATTGAGCCGTAATTTTCCAGTGTGGACTCGGGCGTTGAAACTGGAGTTGAGGCGTGGCCCACACGGCCCGTCTTTTAAGCTGTGAGCAGTGTTTTGCAACTTTTTCATCGGGCGTCCGTTCGGGGCGTGCGAGTAGTCGATCTTGGGTGTTTTTTCGAGGGCATTGTAATGATACTATCCACCCGCTTTAATTCAGCTCACTGGTGCAGGCCTCGTGAGGGCCATTTTGGGCATTGACGGTGAATTTCTATCTCCTTCACTGGGTATCCGTTTCAGACAAGTGATTAGTCGATCTTGTGCAATTTTTCGAGAGGATCTAAACGGTGCGATCCGTTCATTGTGCTTCGGGACTGAGATGTGGGTCCCACGGAGCATCGCTCGTGTGTAGTACGGCGGAATGCATCTTTTTCTCTGGATATCCGTTGCACTCAAATGAGCAGTCCTTTTGACATGTTTTCCCAAGGGGATCACAATGGTGCAATGTGCCCGACTGTTTTTGGGGCCGAGGCTCGGGACCACGGGACGTCGTTCGGGCATAAGGCAGTGTCGGCGGCTTTTCTGTCGGATATCCATTTGAGGCGAGTAAGTAGTCTATCTTGCATGTTTTCCCATGAGGATTACAACAGTTCAATCCATTTGGATGTACAGAGACTCCTTCAAGAACTCATTTAAATGTGGAAGCAATTAAGGTGTTCCGATGGTGGTTTGTCCTATTGTGTTTGTAGCGGACCCTTGGCGGGTGAACGTGTGCACTCCCGTGTGAGTAATGTAAATGTTTGAAGAGATGTAGTTGGCCGCGCCTGGGTCGATGAGGTGGAAAGTTGGAGTTGTTACGTTTACACCCTTCGCGTTGACGTTGGGTATTGTGTGCACGATAGCCTTTGGGATGGAACATGGTATACTCTGGGAGTATACGAGAACTCATGGAGGTACACGTTGTTGTTTGTACCCAAGGACATTTGTGCGCTTGGTTCAGAGAAGACATAGGGACGCACGTCGTGTGGGACACTTGTATGTGTCGTGTTCTGCTTTATGTACCGTTGACCTCTCACGACATAGAGGGTCCTTCTATTAGCGATGTTGAGACAAGTAGGGTTGAATGGATCCCCCTGGTCCTGTCCTCGATGGATTAGACCAGCAGGGTTGAGTGGTTCTCCCTGGTCCTGTTCTCGATGGTTTGATCGGCAGAGTTGTTTGGGTTCCCTTTTCCCTATTACCCATGTGGGCTTTCAGTATCACGTCCCGTCGAGTTTCATGGTAGGATTTGTGGATTCTGGTGTGACCAATACTTTATGTGAGTAATGATCCTCTACTTAGAAGGTTTTTTCTAGTAGGGATGACCAGAGCAGTTTCGGGTTTACCCTCCAGCAGGGCTGGGCAGTGGGTTGCTCATCGACATCTTCGGGTTTACCCTCCAACGGGGCTGGGCAGTGGGTTGCCTGTCGACTTCTTCCAGGTCTACCCTCTAGTAGAGACTAGGCAGTGGGTCGCCTGTCAACTTCTTCCAGGTCCACCCTCCAGCAAAGACTGGGCATTGGGTCACCTGTTGAATTCTTCCAGGTCTACCCTCCAGCAGAGACTGGGCAGCGGGTTGACTGTCGACTTCTTCTAGGTCTACCCTCCGGCAGAGACTGGGCAGTGGGTCGCCTATCAACTTCTTCCGGGTTTACCCTCCAGCAGGGCTAGGCAGTGGGTCGCCTGATGATATATTAGGGTTTACCCTCCAGCAGGGCTGGGCAGTGGGTCACCCGTTGGAATTTCAGACTCAAGCCTTCTTATGAGTCTAGTCGGTGACTTTTCTCTGTGAAAACTGGATTGGGACCCTTGGTTGTACGGGTTAGTGATGGGATGACCTTGACTTTGAGAAGACCTCTTGACTGCAGGGCAGTGACAAGGTGTGGTTCGACTTTCCCCAGAACTCTCAAGTACGAGGGGTGCTTTCCCCACTGAGACGCATCCTTGTGATGCGACCTAAAACCGTGTGGGTGAGTCAGTGCCACCCAAAGCGGATAATATCAAGGTTCGGTGATTTGATCCCCTTGCCTTGTAGTTCAGGGCAGGCGTGTGGGATGCTGGGCATCGATGATGGTTACTTCTGAGACTGATGGCGACTTACTTTCCTGGGCTGAGCTACAGGACGGAGATCCCATTACGATCTTGTTCGGGTTTCTTGACAGAGCATATATATATGTATATACCATGTTCCAATACCCACTACTTGGGTTTTGGTTACTCTTCTTCCAAGAGAGGCAAAGATGTGCGAGGTATGCCACATGCTTTCCGTTTCTAGATTCTCATGGTTGGACGAGTCTACTCTCCTGCTATAGGTAGAGAAGACTCGATGGGAAGTTTATCTTCTCACTGTTTATAGCTCATTGTGTCTGGATGAGTCTACCTTGTTTCTATTGTTAGGTTGAGCTGGACTCTCTATTGTTACTCTTACTTTACTCTCGGGTGTACTCCTTTACTTTCCCATGTTCGATCTACTGCTCACCCTTCGGTACCTCCTTTGTTTCTCCCTCAAGCCTTCGGGGTATCCTACTGAGTATTTTTATACCCACCCCTGCTTGGGCTTTGCACACACTTGGTGTGCCCTTGCAAACGACGGGCAGGTTGGTCATTAATTCAGTGGAGCTTAGGAGTTCGGGATCTTGGACCGCGTGAGGTGGTCGTAGTCCGGTTCCAGTTGTGGGGCCCTCCAAGCTGTTTTACTTTTGTTTACCTGTTTCCGGGTTATGGCACTTTTCTAGGTGGGTGCGTGTTTGCCCATTTTCTTTTTTATCTACTTTCAGCACTTGCTTTGTACTTTTTAGAGGTCGATGCACTTTGTGGTTGTTTATAGCAGTTGGTACTTTACTTTCTCTTTTTACTATGCACTATTTCATTGAGTGGGTTGCGTGTGTGTGTACAGGTACTTAGGAAAATGCCTCCTTGAGTTGTTTAGCCTTCGGCGCTTGTCGCCAGGCCCTGGCCTATGGAGGCGTTCTTGGGGTAGTTGCGGCTAGAGCCCGGGTAGGTTCGGGTCGTGACAAAGTGAGATCAAAGGTGGTTTGTTCCTTGGGATGTTGTTCGGACGTCCCTAAAAAGGAATTGGTTGAGATTTAGGGAAACACTGTTAACATGTCTCAAGAGCGGATCTTAGGCCAGGGAGTCTAGTGATGGTGCGGCGGCCGACGTATCCATTCACCATGCCCTTGATAACCCACTTGTCGACTCAGCATGCTGAGACACTCGTTGCTGGGAAAATTGGTTTGTGCATCACATAGGATTGAGTCTTTGAGTATACTACTTGAGTCATCTCCCCATTGTTGATACTGTTAAATACATATATGCTCATCTGACTGTGGCACTCCTTGATAATATTCAGGATGTTTCCGCGAAGACAGCCAGCCAGGATACCAGTTTTGGTTCATGACGACGACCCTGTGAGCTACGAGGCCTCAGTCCAGGACCCATCATCCGAGCCCCTTTCTCCGGGTGGGCCGATAGCAGCACCCCCACCTGTTGAGTAGTATACAGCTCCAGCAGAGTAGACGGGGCTTGAGCGCAGGTTGAGTGTGCTCTGTGAGTTCCAGTGGCAGAGACCGCTGAGGTTTGGTGGTGAGCCAGACACTCGGACATCAACGGTTTGGCTGGAGACAGTGGTTCGCCTTTTAAGGCTTGTGCAGATGTCGACAAATCTTATGGTGGCTTTGGCTGCCAACCTTTTCCATGGAGCATCTTGGCGTTGGTTGAGTCTGGTGGTTCAGTTTCTTGACGAGTCGTCGCTTTCCTGGGGTGACTTTCAGTTGTTGTTTCGTGAGGAGTTTTCCCCCTCCTGCTTACGCTCTGTTCGGATTCAGGAGCTCCATCAGTTTCAGCAGGGAGGGATGATGGTGGCCTAGTATGTGTCTATTTTTGCAGATCGTGCACGCTTTTACACGGACATGGTCCATGACGGAAACTTCCAAGCGCTGAGAGATTTGTGCTATCATAGTACCCTTGGGCATTCCCACTTATCACTACTAAAAATACTCCCTTTATCAGTGCTAAAAATGGCCTTTAATAGCACTAGAAAAGCGCTGATAAAGTCGGTGAAGATAAAGGGGGTCCCCTTTATCAGCGCTCAAAAAAGAGGCGATCAAGACCCCTTTTATCAGCACTAAAAAAAGCACAGATAAAAGGGGTCTTTTATCAGTGCTAAAAAAAGTGCTGATAAAAGTACCTCTTTATCAGTGCTTTTTTTAGTGCTAATAAAGGGGTCTTATATCAGCGCTTCTTTTAGCGCTGATAAAGGACCCTTTTATCAGCGCTTTTAAAGAAGCACTGATCAAAGTTTAAAAAATAAAAAATTAAAAAAATTAAAAAAAGTAAAAAAATTACAAAAAAAAAATTACAAAAAATTACAAAAATCATGCCAATACAGGAGGGATTTTATAGCACTTGAGCCCCACTTTTATTAGCTCTTTCCACCCCCTCCAGCACCCTGCACACACCCCCTCCACCCTTTATCAGCGCTAGCCCCCCACATCCACCCCCATGCGCGCGCCTCTGCCTTCAGCAGGTTTTGAACTCGAGACCTCCCCCCTGCGTGCCTAAGCCCTTACCACTACTCTATTTTGATTTGTTTTCTATTTCATGATATCTCTATTTATATATATATATATATAGTTATATTTATTCATATAGTAATATATATTTATATTAATATATATATATAGTTATATTAACATATATAGTTATATTAATATATATAGTTATATTAATATATATATATAGTTATATTAATATATATAGTTATATTAATATATATATTTATATATTAATATATATCTCTATTTATATATATATAGTTATATTTATTCGTATAGTAATATATATTTATATTAATATATATATATAGTTATATTAATATATATATATATAGTTATATTAATATATATATATAGTTATATTAATATATATCTATATTTATATATATATTTAGTTATATTTATTCGTATAGTAATATATATTTATATTAATATATATATATATATAGTTATATGAATATATATATTTATAGTGATATTAATATATATATTTATAGTGATATTAATATATATGTAGTAATAGTATTATTAATATATATGTAGTTATATTAATATATATATATATATAGTTAGATTAATATATAGGTATATAAATATTCATATATTTGTATTTTAAATAAAATGAATATTAGTTATTATTTAGATAAAGCTAATACATTTTATATGTAAATATATTTTATTATTTATATTTATAATTAATTTTTATGTGTGAATATATAAAAAATATGTATATATTGTTATATATTTGATTATAAATAGTAGTGAATTATAAAAAACGATAAAATTTCAAAGACATAATATCAATATGAATGTAATACCTAGAAATAAATTCAATCCCCAACAAAAAAAAGTCAATAATACCCCCTTAAACGAGGCTGAAAATCCACAAAATGTTTAAAAATCGGGGTACCCCGACTAAATACTCAGTTTTGGAGGCCTTCTAGGCCTCTTTTGGACTCTAAAAACCCCTGACCAGGGTCCGCACGAGTCACAGCGATGTAGAGCTCATCGCAGGCTTCGATTTGATATGTAGTAGAGCTCAAACGGACACCCAGATCAAAACTTATGGCCGTTTGAAGTTTGAGTTGCATTTTCAACATATTTTGGATATTTTTTTAATTTTTTTTAATTTTTTTAGTCTTCAAATTGTTATTAAATTACTATTACTCCATAATAATTATCAAATTATTGATTAAAAATATTTTTTTAATTTTTTAAGAAGCCATTTTCAATAAATATCTAATATATTAAGTATATTAAGTGTAAATGTACATTTATACTTATGAAAAATATATTTAAAAATTATATATTATATTTATATCAATATAACTATATTTATATATTAATATATTATTTTTATTTTTTGAATTCGACCCTTTATCAGTGCTTTAAAAAAAGAACTGATAAAAGCCCCCCCCCCCCCCCTTTATCAGCACTACTAAACAACCGCTAATAAAGGGGGTCCCTTTATCAATGCTAAAAAAAGCGCTGATAAAGGGGGGGCGCTGGGAAAAACTGTTTTTGTGGTAGTGTATGCCGAGGTGTGAGAGAAGGAGCTGGTGATAGAGAGTTTCCTGTCACGCTCTAAAGTTGGTGGTGGTCGTAGGCTCGACAAAGCCGAGACGTCTGCTGCAGCTAGCGGGCGTCAGCAAGCAGAACCTCGACGCAGGTGGCTTTCTGACAACCGGACTTAGGATCATGGTTGTACACCACAGTGGCACCGAAGGGAACCAGGGCAGCCCAGAGAGAGTCGGTGTTATTCTTACAATGAGTGTGGTCACTTGGCACGGGACTGCCCAACCAGACATGCGAAGAGATTCGGGCAGGCATCAGGTGCACCACCGCGGTAGAGGCAGTGTCGTGATTGGAGTAGCGCCCAAAGAGGTGGTTCTTGCAGAGGAGCGAGAGGAGATGGTAGTGGAGGACGACCTTACGAGGTCTTCCCATCACCACTAGGTGGTCCATGTCAGGCTCCGGGAGCTGATAATTGGGACCGCGGATGGCCGCGAGCTTTGGATGTCTATGATCCTGCAGTGCATGAGGTGAAAAGAGGTACGCTCTATAGCTCTTCTACTTTTTGTAGTCGAATTGTTAGACTCTGTGTGTGGAATGTTTTTTTTCTCTCTGCTCCTTGCTTGGGTTTTTACCAGGGTGACGTGGGGAGTCAGTGTGGCCCTATGTCGGTAGAGTAAAAGGCGTGGAGCCTTTTGCTTTAGTCGATGGTGTTGACTCCGCTTCCGAGCAGGTAAGAGGGCCTTGGTTGTGGGACATCGACTGTGGAACCTTGCGTGACCAGATATCCTTGGGTGTTCCACCATATGAATATTCTGAAGGAGGGAATCACCAGGCTTTATCTCAGGTCCAAGCGGTGATTCCAGTCGTGGTGTACGACGTAGGGGTTTGGTCGGGGAGGTGAGCTACCCCCGAGAGCCTTTAGGCCGTTTGAGACCATGCAAAGGGATGGCGAGGTTCCCTACTGCCTTGCCCTAACCCCAAAGTCAAGAGTGGGTGCACGATGTCTCCCACATGACTCACCCGAGAAGAAGTGTGTGTGAAGCTTTGCATGTCATCGGCGATGGCAGACCTTGCATGAATAGATCACATCCTTTGGTCCGTGTGCGGTGACGCAAGACTATGCAAGATTTCTTCTGGGTACGGGAGAGCCAGGTGTGGGCTTAGTACCCTGAGTTATTCCCTGGTTTGCTTTTTGGGGACGAAAATCTTGAAGGAGGGAATGATGTAAGGACCCGGTTTTTCCTATAAAAGACATTTTAATATTCTTGATGTTATTCCAGTGCAGCGCCTTCAGACGGCGTGCGATTCCGAGCCTCGGTGTGGCCAGAATTAAATTATCAGTGCGTTCACACTGGGAACACCAAATAAAGAGGATAACTCCTAAACGGTGATCAGGATTAGAAATATGAGTGTATGGATGGGTCCGAAATGGGTTTTTTACCCTAGTAATGACATAAATCATGTCGGTGCGGGACATTGGGACCCCTCGCCCGTTACCAGAACATTAAACGGATAAATAAATAAATTAAATTATTCGTTTAATGGTTAAACTCAAGTATCTCTTAAAAGGTGGATCATATTGGAAAACTGAGGACACCGTTGAGTCCGTAATGTGCCGTTTACCCTAGGAGGTGTGTATGTTTCGCGGGCGTGGGCCTTTTGTGGAAAATGGCCCTAGGGGTGTTTTCATAATTTGATGACCTTGGGCATTGAGTTTAATAACTTTTGAACGGGGCCTCAGATTAAAATTCGGAGACCTCCTTTGTGCTCGGGAGGTGATATTTACCCTAGGGGAGGCTTAAACTCAACCTCGTCGATACTTTCGGATGAGGTTTAAATTACGGATGAAATTAATTATTTTTTAATTAATTAATTTTTATTCCCTACTTAAACCTAACCCATCCACTCTCATTGGTTTGCACCTCCTGGAGGATGAAGTCTCAACCAAGGATCTACTGCTCTTCTCCTCCTCTCCAAGGCATTGTAACTTCCGGTGGATCGCACGCGAAGCGTCGTGCTACGCCCAAGAGATAGGCTCATGTTTATAGTTTTAATTCCCGCAATCTTCTTCCAATTGAAATACTTGCGCCGAATTGTTGTCTGGTCGCCTAGAGAATCCCATACGCGAGTATTAATCGTTCTAAGATTTCCGACTCAATTTACGATTTTGAATTCTGAGCTCCGAGGCGTCTGTGGCTGTCCAACGAAGTTCGGGTGAATTTCGGGGTGATTTCCGGCGGTCCAGGGCGGCGACGGAGCGGGCTACGGCGGCGGCGGCACGAGGCCAGGCGACAACGGTCGGTCGGGCTTCAGGCGGCCGGGGCTCGCGGTCGAGTGGTGGCGCTGGTGAGCAGAGGCGGCGCGCGGTGGGTCTTCGGCAGCAGGCAGCAGCTCCAGGCAGGGCGTCGACGCGATCGGGAAGGCCGGGGCGAGCGGCGTCGGCACTCAGGTGAACAGGGGTCGCGACGAGCGACCCCGCGGGGAACAACAACCCGTCGAAGGCGGGTCTTCACGCGGTGGGATGACCGGGCTCGTGGCCGGTCCACGAGTGGACCGTGGGTCCACAGCCGGCCCGCGCGACTAAGCCGTTGGCCGGCGCTGCGAGCCGGGCCAGCCGGCGCGGGCTGGCCCCAAACGGGCGGACCGGCCGGCCCAGGCCGGTCCAGCCTAAGGGGCTTTGTCCCCTCGACTTCAGACACCTGTATCTTTCGATACAGGTGTCCGTTTTGCTTGTTGTATGTGAAGGCATACTCCAGGCATCGAGGCGAACTTTTTGTGATGGTCTTGGGAATTTTTAATTACCAAGACGAGGGGTCTCAGAGGCGCGACACACCTTTAAGTGAATTGACGTTTTTCTCAGGGGTTCTTGTTTGGATGGCGTGGACACATCCGATGTCTGAATTGAGTTACGTCGGTGGCGTTGCAACCCTAGCGTTGAACGGGAGTTTTCTAGTGTGGTTTTGGGTGTTGAAACAAGAGTTGAGGTGCGGACCCCACGACCCGTCTTTTAAGCTGTGAGCAGCATTTTGCAACTTTTTCATCAGATGTCCGTTCGGGGCGTGCGAGTAGTTGATATTGGGTGTTTTTCCGAGGGCATTGCAAGGGTGAAATCCACCCTCTTTAACTCAGCACACTGGTGCGGGCCCCGCGAGGGCCGTTTTGGGCGTTAATGGTGAATTTCTATCTCCTTCACTGGGTGTCCGTTTCAGACAAGTGATTAGTCAATCTTGTACACATTTTCGAGAGGATCGCAACGGTGTGATCCATTCATTATGCTTCGGGACTGGGATGTGGGTCCCACAGATCACCGCTCGTGTGCGGAGTGGCGGAATGCATCTTTTTCTCCGGATATACGTTGCACTCCAGTGAGCAGTCCTTTTGACGTGTTTTCCCAAGGGGATAACAATGGTGCAATGCACCCGACTATTTTTGGGGCCGAGGCTCGGGACCACGGGACGCCGTTCGGGCATAAGGTAGTGTTGGAGGCTTTTCCGTCGAATATCTATTTGAGGAGAGTAAGTAGTCGATCTCGCATGTTTTTCCACGAGGATTACAATGGTGCGATCCGTTGGGATGTACGGAGACTCCTTCGAGAACTCATTTAAATGTTGAAGCAAGTAAGGTGCTCTGGTGGTGGTTTGTCCTACTATGTTTGTAGCAGACCCTTGGCATGTGATCGCGTGCACTCCCGTGTGAGTTATGTAAATGTTTGAAGAGATGTAGTTGGTCGTTCCTTGGCCGATGAGGTGGCAAGTTTGAGTTGTTACGTTTATGCCCTTCACATTGACATTGGGTTCCATGTGCAAGATAGCCTTTAGGATGGAACGTGGTATACTATGGGAGTATACGAGAACACCTGGAGGTACACGTTGTGGTTTGTACCCAAGGATGTTTGTGCTCTTGGTTCGGATATAACATAGGGCCACACATCATGTGGGCCCCTTATACGTGTCTTGTTCTACTTTACATACCTTTGACCTCTCGCGATGTAAAGGGTCCTTCTGTTAGCGATGTTTAGACCAGCAGGGTTGATTGGATCCCCCTGGCCCTGTTCTCGATGGTTTAGACTAGCAGGGTTGAGTGGTTCCCCCTGTTCCTGTTCTCGACGGTTTGATCAGCATAGTTGTTTGGGTTCCCTTTTCCCTATTACCCATGCGGGCTTTTAGTATCACGTCCCGTCGAGTTCCCTGGTAGGGTTTGTGGATTCTGGTGTGACCAATACTTTACGCGAGCACTGATCCTCTACTCAGGAGGTTGTTTATAGTATGGATGTTCAGAGCAGTTTTGGGTTTACCCTCCAGCAGGGCTGCGCAGTGGGTTGCTCATCGACATCTTTGGTTTTACCCTCTAGCAGGGATGGGCAGTGGGTTGCATGTCAAATTCTTCTAGGTCTACCCTCCAGCAGAGACTGGGCAGTGGGTCGCCTGTCGACTTCTTCCAGGTCTACCCTTCAGTAGATACTGTGCAGTAGGTCACCTATCGACTTCTTCCAGGCCTACCATCTAACAGAGATCGGGAAGTGGGTCGCCTGTCGACTTCTTCCAAGTCTACCCTCCAGCAGAGACTGGGCAGTGGGTCGCCTGTCAACTTCTTCCAGGTTTACCCTCCAACAGGGCTGGGCAGTGGGTTTCCTGATGATGTATTAGGGTTTACCCCCCCCCCCCCCCCAAGAAGGGATGGGCAGTGGGTCACCCGTTTTCATTTCAGACTCAATCCTTCTTATGAGGCTAGTCGGTGACTTTTCTCCGTGACTACCAGAGCGGGACCCTTGGTTGTACGGGTCAGTGATGGGACGACCTTGACTTTGAGAAGACCTCTAGACTACAGGGCAGTGACGAGGTGTGGTTTGAATTTCCCCAGAACCCTCAAGTATGAGGGGTGCTTTCCCCACTGAGACGCATCGTTGTGACGCGACCTAAAACAGTTCGGGCAAGTCGGTGCCACCCAAAGCAGATAATATCAAGGTGCGGTGATTTGTGCCCCTTGACTTGCAGTTCAGGGAATGCGTGTGGGATGCTGGGCATCGATGATGGTTACTTCTGAGACTGATGGAGACTTACTTTCCTAGGCTGAGCTATGGGACGGAGATCCCATTACGATCTTGTTCGGGTTTCTTGACAGAGCATATATATATATGTATATACCTTGTTTTAGTACCCACTCCTTGGGTTTTAGTTACTCTCTTTCTAGGATAGGCGAAGATGCGCAGGGTATGCCATGTGCTTTCTATGTCTAGCTTCTCGTGGTTGGACGAGTCTACTCTCCTGCTATAGGTAGCGAAGACTCGATGGGAAGTTCATCTTTTCACCGTTTCCAACTCCTTGTGTCTGGACAAGTCTACCTCCTTTCTCTTGTTGGGTTGAGCTGGACTCTCTATTGTTACTCTAAATGCACTCTCAGTTGTACTCCTTTACTTTCCCATGTTTGATCTACTGCTCACCCTTCGGTACCACCTTTGTTTCTCCCTCGAGCCTTCGAGGTATCCTACTGATTATTTTTATACTCACCCCTACTTGGGCTTTGCCCGCACTTGGTGTGCCCTTGTAGATGACAGACATGTTGGTCGTGACTTCAGCAGAGCTTAAGAGTTCGGGAGCTTGGACTGCATGTGGTGGTCGTAGTTGGGTTCCAGGTGTGGGTCCCTCCCAATTGTTTTACTTTTGTTTACTTGTTGTCGGGTTGTGGCACTTTTCTGGTTGGGCTCATGTTTTCCCCTTTTCTTTTTCAGCTACTTTCAGCACTTACTTTGTATTGTTTAGAGGTTGATGCACTTTTTGGTTGTTTATAGTAGTTGGTACTTTACTTTCTCTTTTTTACTCTGCACTATTTCATTGAGTGGGTTGCGTGTGTGTGTACAAGTACTTAGGAAAAGGCCTCCCCGAGTTGTTTATCCTTCGGCGCTTGTCGCTAGCCCCAGGCCTATGGAGGCGGGCTTGGGGTAGTTGCGACTCGAGCCCAGGTAGGGTCGGGTCATGAAAAACATATAAAACATTTTTCTTCTCATACTATTAATTATTCTTCTATTAGTATCGAGGAACTTATTTTGATGAATGATACTCCCATGGATCTTTTGGTTCAGCAATCTCCCTTTCATTTTCCTAAATAAAAATCCTATATACAGTCTTCAATATCATATATGACATCCTCAGCTTCTTATCATATAAAACTTTTCAAATCTCAAAAATCACCTATTTTTGTAACCTCGAGGCACAATAGGCTCCATTGTGTCCTTAGTCTTCACACAAAAAGAAATAACCATTAAAATCAAAAGAATATGATTGAAAACTTTTTTCATTTTTTTGTGTTTTTTCTCTATGAAAAATAATTTTTCAATGGCCTGGCATGATTCATGACTATCTTCTCCATTTGAAAATTCTTCATAATGGATTTTCCTTTATTTATAAAGCACTGCACCATTAGGATGGGAATACTCTCTTTAGTACTAACTCCTAAGACTTATTTATATTTGGTTGGGAATGGTTTCTTTGATCTACTCAATATCATGTTGAGTGTAATAATAATTCCTTTTTCACCACACATACACCAAAAATCCATAAAATTCTCTTCAATTTCTATAATTCTCATAACCATTTCCTTCAATTTATTTGTCAAGCCTTCAATTATTTACTCATGTTCTACCACGTGGATTTGATCTCCACTTTCTTTCTTAAGTTTTCATAAATTAAATATCTCATTTTTTCAATATCAACATATAGTTTTTACTTTTAGTCTTTATATTAAATCATTTATATCATTGATTCATGAATTAAACCAATTTATTTTTTGGTTCCATTCATCCTTTATTTATGTTATTTGAATGTTTCCTCAAGATAAACATCCAGATCGACTCTCCATACAACATCATTATCATAAACATAACTATCATTAATCTCATATCTATTTATAATATCCATTAAATCATCTTCACCATGGTCTCTATAATCTTCAACTTATTCTATTTCAGACTCATCTGAACTTCCATCTCCATGCAATAGTATATGTTTGTTCTTCAATAATTTTCAATATGATTTTCTCTAACTTTTATCATTTTTAAAATAATTATTCACTAATTCTTAATCATCAGAATCCTAAAGATTATTAAAGTAATCAAATGTGATATGACCTACCTTTTCACATCGGAAGAAAAAAATTGTAATATTACCATTAAATTTTCATTTTCCTCTCTTCAGGTTAGAGGAAGATAGTCCATTATATCGTCAACCACATCATTATCTAGATCAACATTAACAAAGATAGTATTTATTTTCTTGAATGAAACTTATGATGAGGTATACTTTTCTCTAGAATCATTGTCTTCATTTCCCATTCCATATGAAAAAAGTGTGCTAGGAAGGATATCTAGTGATACTTCCTTTGGATCCTTGCCTTAAAGTATGAAATTTTTTAAATTAGACGTTCAGGGAGGTATACTAAAGAATCATTTCATTGTCATAGTATCATAAATATCTTCTCCATGACCTCAAATGACTTCAAAAAGAGAATTCAGATTATCAAAAAATGCATCAATAGTTTTGGTTAGACTCATCCTTATGTTTTCATATTTATTCCATAGCACTTACATCTTTTTATATTGAACTGTGGAATCACCTTCATAGTTTTTTAATAATTTTAACTATATAGACTATATTTTTTTAAGACATTCATTGGTGTAGATTAGGTTGGTCAAATTTTCCCCTAAATAATTGATCATCTTTTCATCTACATCCAGTTCCTTGTGGCCTCTTTTAGATAATATTTCGCTTTCCATGTTCACGATAATTACATTAATAGATGAAGTGTAAACTTTTATTCCCAGTGATCTGAAGTAGTGTTGAATTTTTTTCTTCCATAATTATAAATTTTTACCTTCTAATATTATAATTCCTTTTTGGTTTACCACTGTAATAAATGTCATGATCTGTGAGAGAAAAAATTACCCAAAAAGTTTCCCTCTAATACCAATTTTTATTCTTTAATCATGGTAATTACCCTAAGATAAGGGATAAGTTTGGGTAGTAGAGATTTTAACCCTTAAATCCCTTGATCATGATATTTTTCTATTGATGATAGGAACAATCCTCTTCTCTCCCTTAATTTCTCTTAAAAAGAAGTTAAATTAACAAATGGGACATGGGGAATTTTATTTGGTTGACCCTAACAGGGCGAGTCCATGGATAATGTGATCAACAACATATCAACGCACCAAAAAAATATACAAAATGAACTCACTTGGTTAAAAAAATGGAGTAGTTTCAAAGAACCTATGAACTCATTGTTCAAACAAGATAAGAAAGATCACTACCTCTCAAAAAAGTGATGAGCTCATTGTTCCCTTTATATCCTCCTTAATCTTCATCACATTATTTGGATAAGGACAATACACCAAACACTGTGTGTATATTTTGTAACATCTAATGATGATCTGGTGAGATAAATATCCTAGAATTCATTTATTATTTCTCATTCTATTTCTCTAACCACTCCAAGGGAACTAAAAAACTTATTTTATTTCATAAGATCCTCTCCTCTATTATATTTTTAATCCAATGGTCATGATTGAATAACATTTCTCCATAATTTTACCAAGTATCCCCTATGTAAAATGGGACTATATTTTGATATCAAAATCCAAATTAGACATATATAAATCCAAGGAATAATTCCATTTTTCAATTTATAGTCAAAACATCCAAAATACCTGGATATGATGGGATATAGGTTTTTACTTTGAAACTAACCACCTTTTTGCATATTCTACAACATTGTAACCTCCTATACAGTATAGCATTAATTTCTTCAAACTTAACCATAGAATGGCCTATCATAACATCGCATGGGATCCTATATTAGACCAAATTCACAAAAATTTTATCCTCATTAAATTCTCCCATGATCTCCTTGTGTCCTCCTAAACTCCACTTAACTCATAAAAAATGTTTTGGTGTAGCCACTTTAACAATGACTTGGATTGCAATAAAATAGTAAATAGCAGAAACTACTCTACATCATAATTCTGTTTCCTTATCATGACTTTTTCAAGAATTTAAGACCCTTTAGATCCTTTATTACGTTAAATTTGGACCCTCTATTATGCAAGGAATGTATGTACAATGGAAATGTCATCCATCAAAAGGAATTTGAAATAGATAAATATCTATGTCAGGGAAAACTCTAATTTTCTAGTAGCACCTAGACTCATCTGTTCTCCCCTAAAAGGCCATGCATCTTGGTTCACCTAACTATGGTGTGGTCAAATAAGTCAGAGCCCTATATCAGAGATTCATTTGTAATTAGAGTGAAATGTAATCTTAAATGTATCTTTGCATCTCATTAGAGTCTAAGTGGAATAAGTTCTCACCTATAACCTCCCATTATACCCTTCACATGGGAAGCTAGACACCACCTGTAACAGCCCAAGATTTTATGAAAAATATTCTTTTTAATTTCACTAATGTCTTGTGTTGTACGCAACACAAAAAGGAGCTTTCACAACACGCATCCTTGACTTTCCTTGCATTACACACAATCACAACCTTCCTCGATAGCGTGTGTAGTACGTAATACTGAGTTTCACGAAACAACGATATGCTATTAAAATATTATTAAAACTAGCCGTTATGAATAGTAATAACCACTTTTTAAATTTTAGAAAATTTAGCTCTCAAAATGGACTTTATTTTTGGATTCGGAGTATCGAATTTAGCCTAAGGTGAAATTTTGGTACTTTTCGGATAACTTTCATATTCTGATGAATAGTGAAAATTACTAAATTATAATTAAAAACAACTTTTTTAATCGAAATAATTAATAGTGATAAATTATTAATTTTAGTGGTTTTAAAGTATATTTAGAATATATTTTTACAATTTAATACAATGTTGGTTATTAGATGTAATTTCACATTTAAACCAGACATAATCAAGTGTCAATCTTTTGATAGATATTGTTTCTTAAAAACACGCTATTTGTTTTAACAGCGGGATTTAATTATAAAATTAATTAATGCAACTTCTATGTTATGAATTTGGTAAAATAGACTTCATTTTTGAATTCGGAATATGAAATATAGCTTAGGATGAAATTTTGGCATTGTTCTGAAAAACATCAATTTTTGATGAATAGTGAAACTACTAAGTGGTAGTTAAAAAACTGAATTTTTCATAAAACTTAATTTTACCGCTTCTGTGAATGGAATTTCAAAAATCCGAGAGACACGGTTGATGTCAGTAAGTAAAATGTGGTTCAATGAGATGAAAATAATTTTTGGTGAATAGTAACTTTTTACTTTTATTTACCACGGTTAAAAGTAAATAGGGTAATTAAGGGTAAGAATTATATTAATATTACCCTAACACATGTCCTAATTCTATTGGACAAGTGTATCTCGACCAAAAACAATCTTAAGTGTAAAATATTATCATTTAGGCCCACTTGGATTAGATTAGGACATTTATTATTATTTAATTCAAGGAAGAGTTAAAAGAGTTAAAATCAAAGTTTATTTACTAAAACATTTTTAATATAGGGTTATACATAAGATAAATTCGATTGTAAATATTCATTAGAAAGATAAAAATATTTCCTACAAAATTATATTTTATTTATAATTTTTAAACTTTAAATAAATTAATTTATTTATGACACAACGATGATGCAGTAATTACCCTTTTTAAGGAAATATTAACATAATTGATGTTATAAATGCTCAAATGAATTCAATTTGAGACTTTTTATGAATTACACTAATTTTCTAGGTTACTATGATATATTATTGTTTATGTAATCAACTTGGTTCGAACATATAATTCTGTTATGACTTTCACAAAAATCATATATCAAATAGTGTCAAAATTGACACAAAATAGTTTTTAAATCAAATATTATATTATTAATTGTTATTTTATTCCTAAAAATCTAAGGATTGGAAAAATGACTTAGATAAGGATATATATATTAATAATAAACAATTTGGGGTTCGTTTGGCATGTTATAGTAAGTGTATTAACCATATAGTGAAAGAAAACAAAAAGACACGGTAAAAGTTAAATTATTTAACTTAGAGTTAAATCTAATTGATAAGGTTAGAATAATACCCTAAACTTGTCTAAATCCTATTGGATGATAGGATTTAGACCCATCCCTACTTTAGATTCGAAATAAGACCCTTTGGAACCATTATAAACCGATTTTGACTTTAATATAAAATAATATTTTGAGATATTCCTAAGGTGCCCCTCTCCTCCCTTATAAAAGGACACCTCCTCCCCCTCCTCCTCACACCAATTTGAACACTCAAGCTCATCCAAACTCGGCCAAAATCCCTTCTACACTTCCCTAGAATAATCCTAGAGGTTCTGGTCTTCTTCAAAGACCAATCTTAGTTCCCTATGTGAAGGATTCAAAGAGGCGTTTCAAAGAAGAGGTAATATCCATTACCGATCTTTTCAATTTATTTCTTCTTCAACTTCTTCTTCTTTAGTTGTTTCATGATAAAGTAATAACATCAGTATTAATTACATACTGATATGTTATTATAAATATGAAACAAATCTAATTAACCTTCTATCCATCCTACGGAAAAAGGAAATCACCGCGCGTGCGTACGTACGGAATACCGTCTCCACGCCGTGGTGTAATCTATTTTCCGCCACCACCTTAATTGGATGGGTATAATGGTTTAATGAGTAACTATATATGATTATTATAAAGTGATATTGATACTGAAATAGTATACATACACTTCAACACAATTCCACGACCATGGGAACGATATCATCGCTCGTGCGTACGTACGGACTACCGTCTCCACGACGCGATGAGATTCATTCTCAATGATTAACCATTCATGAATGATTATAAAGTATATATAATAAGTTCTAATGAAATATATGACATAATAATGATACTGGAATTATTTATATTTATATGTATGTCATCTACTTAATTCCATTCAATTCAATAAGGAAACGAAAACAGCGTTCATGCGTACGTACGGACTACCGTCTCCATGAACGGTGTATTTCTTTCCATTTACTGATTTATTATATATTATGAATATATATATATATAAGTCATGTTTTATATTCTATAATTAAGTAATCATGATCTAAGTAATCATATGAATAATTACAAGTTAAAAACACGAACGACAAATGAGACGATTTTACCCAAAACGCTACTTTAACATGAATTTACAAAAGAACGGGTAATATAAAGTCATAAGTGGACCATATATGATATAATAACAATGAATATGATTCTGGAATAAGTCAATAACATGATTTAAATCATTATACAGGAGGTTTGGACACTTACAAAGCAAGTCGGACCTAAGGTAAGGGAAATATCACAATCTCATTTTTATCCGAGATTGTTTATTCGTAAGTATTTACTGGGGTATATTTTATCATCAACATCCATGTTTCATAAATATGTAATATTATTTCCATCCACCTACAATTGTTTAAATCCATTTTTACCCTTCGGTGAGTTTTTAGTAAAAGAAATGAAAGGAATATTTTGTCGTTTTTTGTACGAGGTACTTTTTGACTTTTCCGACAAAAGTACGAAGAATGTTTTTTTTAACTTATACGGCATGAATGGATTTTTAAAACATTATTTCAAAGAATAATCCTTTACAAGTTTTCAAGTTTATTTTTAACCAACTTCTTTTAGTTTAAAATTGTATGACATGAAAAGTATTTTTGAAGTAGAAAGGATATTTTCCTCAAGAATAGAGTTCAAGTATTTTATCAAAATTATTTTCCATCTAAGATAATAAAAGGGTTCTATTTTTATCCCTATTATTACATTGGTTTGATTATGTTGTGATGGAAATATTTTTATGAATTCCTTTATCTTATATGAATTGTTTTATGATGTCATGTTGTTTAAGAATCCCATTTTTATTACATGGGTTACACTATGATGTATGGTTTATGATTATGTGGCACACATAAGAAATGATTCATTATAAGATGGGTGGGACCTATATCTCCCTCCAATGCATTGGGTAAAGATTTTATATCTCATGAGATAGACATGGCTGGAATGGTAGGTTATACCGGTTCAGTGAAACAGGACTGAAACGAGGGTTACTCGATTCAGAAAGGGACTTTGTCCACTAAGATAGTCTTGGCAATGAGTCTTGACTAACAAGAAATGATTCTCTATGATTATGTGTGAATGCCAAAAAGTTTCATGTTTTAAGTTATGATTATTGTGATTACATTTCACTGCCATGATTTACCCCATGTTATGAAATTATGATCTCTTTTGCAGGTTAAGATTTCCAAAAGTTATGTGCTTATGTATATGATGTGATTGATATTTCTTTTGTTTACCCTTACTGAGCATTTGAGCTCACCCTTTTATGTTTTCTTTTACCTAGGATATAAAGAAAGGTTTTAGGTAAAAAAAAGGAAGATCTTTATGGAAGATTTTGAAGATCTTTCACCACAATTAGAAGATTATATTCCGAGTTTCCAAAGACACTAAACTATTACGATCCTTGTGTGTGTGTTTTTTGTTATGTACTAAGTATTCCGCAAATGTAATGTAAAGTCAATGTACGTCAATATACGGGTCTCTACAGTTGGTATCAGAGGAAAGGTTTAGTCAACCTTTGGAAACTAGGATGCAAAAATGTTAGTGAGATCCCTAGAGATATTTCTAAGGTATGTCTAGAGATGTCCCTAAGGTTAAGTATACGTATAGGTTATAGTAATATAACTACACTAATTATAATAGAATTAAACCTAAGATGTTAGATATTGAAGGTACTCCCCCTTTATTATGTTGTTTTCCCTAGCATGATTTTTTCCTCTCACACTATTCATTTTGGGTTTTAGAAAATGGCTGGAAACAAGATGATTCACGATAATGGAGGATATGATGGACAATGGAATGATATTCTTCATGAGAAACCAAATGAAATGGGATTTGGAAGTCCAAAGATCATTATTATACCGAATCAGCAATCTCATAATATGATCAATAAAGTAAAATTTTGTAAGTTTCCTGACTCGGCTAATAAGAGAAAGATGGAGTTTCATGATGATCATAGAGGAAAGAAAGTTCAATTTCCCCTATGTAAATCATGTGGGAAGAGGCATCAAGGAGAATGTTTCAAAGGAACTGGAAGATGCTTTGGGTGTGGAAAAGAAGGACACAAAGCCAGTAAGTGCAAAGGAAAAGGTTCAGTTAACACCAGGGATGAAGATAATGGTATTGCTATGACATCAACAATGGTTAAATGTTTTAAATGTGGAATGTACGGGCATTATGCAAACCAATGCCCTAAGGGAAAGTCTCATGAAGAGAATCAGTATAGTCGTATGGGTAGTATTTATGTTGATGATGATGAAGAGACTACAGATGATATGTGAGATGAAAGAATTGTTGAAGCTCGGTCAATGGTTTAAGAATGTAGTGGAATGATGACATGTTTATCATGTGTAATGTTGTATAAGTAATCTCATGGTACTATGGAATAAAGAGACATCTAAGGATTATTACATTGTTTTCCTTCCTTGAGTTTTGAAAGTGTATGATTAATGGTACAAGTATCCATGAAAGGTTATTCAGATATTTTTGGAATGTAGATGATATGTGCATAATGAAGGGATAAGGAGAAAATGAAATGTTTGACAGTATTCATGAGCTCATGATTGATATAAGGACTAAGTGATATCATGGTTTGAGTGTATAGAATTTTGAGGATTTTGGTATGTGGAAAGTGTTAACTTTAAACTGCATTCATGTTTTCACTAAGGTATTCAATAGAATACATGATTAAGGACATTGAATGTTTGGAATGTGACCAAAAAAACATATCTTATGATATATGGGGATCAACGATGGTATTAAATCTCTGGTAATCGTTTTCACTATGTTATGAGAGTGGACTGCAGTATTATGGATAAGCCTAAAGATTGGAATGGACATAAGTTAGTATTGTTTAAGGATAGAAGTTTTCTCGATATTATTGATGGGATGATATAGTAATATAGTTTTAGAAAAAGGACAACCTACAGGACGGGCGACAGCCCATCACGTCGGACAAGGATATGGGAATCGAACCCACAACCGAAGTGCGACTGGCCTTTATCTCCTACCACTGGCCTACAGGAAGTCCCTGTTTAGTAGAAACTAGTTTTATTATATTAAGAAGTATGATATATGAAGTATAAGTCCATTTTAGGAACCATATGTGATTAATCTCACTATAGATCGACTTATGTATATAATTTTTGCTAACCTTTTGTTTGAGACAGATGTAATGACCCGTCATTCTATCACATGATCTGCTAACACTTCACGAATAACAAATTCAACTTTATTTATTTAAGAGATGAAGTGGAAATTGTTCAAGGCATGAACAACAGTGAGATTGTACCAAAATAAAGAAAGTATTTATTCTAATTCAAATTTTCAACTTTAGGGAAATGATCTTGAAAACCAAAAATGTTGTCCTAGTGATCTTATACCTGATGAAACAGATGGTACCTTAGATCGTCACAAATTTATGGATTTGTGATTGTTGGCTTTTCCATAGCCATGTTCTCTACCACTCTCCATCAGAACATGATGGTTAGATTTTTCATCCATATCCATATTTTCACCTATGTGGAAACCCAGTGATTAGTTTATTTGGGTAACCGTTACGTTTCATACTTTCGTTTTTAAATATTGGTTTTGGTATTCCTTTTTACGATGTGGGTTTCTATTAAAGAAACTTTCGAATAGTAAACCATTTATAACCCCGATGAATTTCGAGGGCGAAATTCATTTTAAGGGGGGTAGAATGTAACAGCCCAAGATTTTATGAAAAATATTCTTTTTAATTTCACTAATGTCTTGTGTTGTACGCAACACAAAAAGGAGCTTGCACAACACGCATCCTTGACTTGCCTTGCATTACACGCAATCACAACCTTCCTCGATAGCGTGTGTAGTACGTAATACTGAGTTTCACGAAACAACGATATGCTATTAAAATATTATTAAAACTAGCCGTTATGAATAGTAATAACCACTTTTTAAATTTTAGAAAATTTAGCTCTCAAAATGGACTTTATTTTTGGATTCGGAGTATCGAATTTAGCCTAAGGTGAAATTTTGGTACTTTTCGGATAACTTTCATATTCTGATGAATAGTGAAAATTACTAAATTATAATTAAAAACAACTTTTTTAATCGAAATAATTAATAGTGATAAATTATTAATTTTAGTGGTTTTAAAGTATATTTAGAATATATTTTTACAATTTAATACAATTTTGGTCATTAGATGTAATTTCACATTTAAACCAGACATAATCAAGTGTCAATCTTTTGATAGATATTGTTTCTTAAAAACACGCTATTTGTTTTAACAGCGGGATTTAATTATAAAATTAATTAATGCAACTTCTATGTTATGAATTTGGTAAAATAGACTTCATTTTTGAATTCGGAATATGAAATATAGCATAGGATGAAATTTTGACATTGTTCTGAAAAACATCAATTTTTGATTAATAGTGAAACTACTAAGTGGTAGTTAAAAAACTGAATTTTTCATAAAACTTAATTTTAACGCTTCTGTGAATGGAATTTCAAAAATCCGAGAGACACGGTTGATGTTATTAAGTAAAATGTGGTTCAATGAGATGAAAATAATTTTTGGTGAATAGTAACTTTTTACTTTTATTTACCACGGTTAAAAGTAAATAGGGTAATTAAGGGTAAGAATGATATTAATATTACCCTAACACATGTCCTAATTCTATTGGACAAGTGTATCTCGACCAAAAACAACCTTAAGTGTAAAATATTATCATTTAGGCCCACTTGGATTAGATTAGGACATTTATTATTATTTAATTCAAAGAAGAGTTAAAAGAGTTAAAATCAAAGTTTATTTACTAAAACATTTTTAATATGGGGTTATACATAAGATACATTCGATTGTAAATATTCATTAGAAATATAAAAATATTTCCTACATAATTATATTTTATTTATAATTTTTAGACTTTAAATAAATTAATTTATTTATGACACAACGATGATGCAGTAATTACCCTTTTTAAGGAAATATTAACATAATTGAAGTTATAAATGCTCAAATGAATGTAATTTGAGACTTTTTATGAATTCCACTAATTTTCTAGGTTACTATGATATATTAGTGTTTATTTAATCAACTTGTTTCGAACATATAATTCTGTTATGCCTTTCACAAAAATCATATATCAAATAGTGTCAAAATTGACACAAAATAGTTTTTAAATCAAATATTATATTATTAATTGTTATTTTATTCCTAAAAATCTAAGTATCGGACAAATGACTTAGATAAGGATATATATATTAATAATAAACAATTTGGGGTTCGTTTGGCATGTTATAGTAAGTGTATTAACCATATAGTGAAAGAAAACAAAAAGACACGGTAAAAGTCAAATTAGTTAACTTAGAGTTAAATCTAATTGATAAGGTTAAAATAATACCCTAAACTTGTCTAAATCCTATTGGATGATAGGATTTTGACCCATACCCACTTTATATTCGAAATAAGACCCTTTGGAACCATTATAAACTGATTTTGACTTTAATATAAAATAATATTTTGAGATATTCCTAAGGTGCCCCTCTCCTCCCTTATAAAAGGACACCTCCTCCCCCTCCTCCTCACACCAATTTGAGCACTAAAGCTCGTCCAAACTCTGCCAAAATACCTTCTACACTTCCCTAGAATAATCCTAGAGGTTCTGGTCTTCTTCAAAGACCAATCTTAGTTCCCTATGTGAAGGATTCAAAGAGGCGTTTCAAAGAATAGGTAATATCCATTACCGATCTTTTCAATTTATTTCTTCTTCAACTTCTTCTTCTTTAGTTGTTTCATGATAAAGTAATAACATCAGTATTACTTACATAATGATATGTTATTATAAATATGAAACAACTCTAATTAACCTTCTATCCATCCTACGGAAAAAGGAAATCACCGCGCGTGCGTACGTACGGAATACCGTCTCCATGCCGTGGTGTAATCTATTTTCCGCCACCACCTTAATTGGATGGGTATAATGGTTTAATGAGTAACTATATATGATTATTATAAAGTGATATTGATACTGAAATAGTATACATACACTTCAACACAATTCCACGACCATGGGAACGATATCATCGCTCGTGCGTACGTACGGACTACCGTCTCCACGACGCAATGAGATTCATTCTCAATGATTAACCATTCATGAATGATTATAAAGTATATATAATAAGTTCTAATGAAATATATGACATAATAATGATACTGGAATTATTTATATTTATATGTATGTCATCTACTTAATTCCATTCAATTCAATAAGGAAATGAAAACAGCGTTCATGCGTACGTACAAACTACCGTCTCCATGAACGGTATATTTATTTCCATTTACTGATTTATTATATATTATGAATATATATATATAAGTCATGTTTTATATTCTTTAATTAATTAATCATGATCTAAGTAATCATATGAATAATTACAAGTTAAAAACACGAACGACAAATGAGACGATTTTACCCAAAACGCTACTTTAACATGAATTTACAAAAGAACGGGTAATATAAAGTCATAAGTGGACCATATATGATATAATAACAATTAATATGATTCTGGAATAAGTCAATAACATGATTTAAATCATTATACAGGAGTTTTGGACACTTACAAAGCAAGTCGGACCTAAGGTAAGGGAAATATCACAATCTCATTTTTATTCGAGATTGTTTATTCGTAAGTATTTACTGGGGTATATTTTATCATCCACATCCATGTTTCATAAATATGTAATATTATTTCCATCCACCTAAAATTGTTTAAATCCATTTTTACCCTTCGGTGAGTTTTTAGTAAAAGAAATGAAAGGAATATGTTGTCGTTTTTTGTACGAGGTACTTTTTGACTTTTCTGACAAAAGTACGAAGAATGTTTTTTTTAACTTATACGGCATGAATGGATTTTTAAAACATTATTTCAAAGAAGAATACTTTACAAGTTTTCATGTTTATTTTTAACCAACTTCTTTTAGTTTAAAATTGTATGACATGAAAAGTATTTTTGAAGTAGAAAGGATATCTTCCTCAAGAATAGAGTTCAAGTATTTTATCAAAATTATTTTCCATCTAAGATAATAAAAGGGTTCTATTTTTATCCCTATTATTACATTGGTTTGATTATGTTGTGATGGAAATATTTTTATGAATTCCTTTATCTTATATGAATTGTTTTATGATGTCATGTTGTTTAAGAATCCCATTTTTATTACATGGGTTAAACTATGATGTATGGTTTATGATTATGTGGCACACATAAGAAAGGATTCATTATAAGATGGGTGGGACCTATATCTCCCTCCAATGCATTGGGTAAAGATTTTATATCTCATGAGATAGACATGGCTGGAATGGTAGGTTATACCGGTTCAGTGAAACAGGACTGAAACGAGGGTTACTCGATTCAGAAAGGGACTTTGTCCACTAAGATAGTCTTGGCAATGAGTCTTGACTAACAAGAAATGATTCTCTATGATTATGTGTGAATGCCACAAAGTTTCATTTTTTAAGTTATGATTATTGTGATTAAATTTCACTGCCATGATTTACCCCATGTTATGAAATTATGATCTCTTTTGCAGGTTAAGATTTCCAAAAGTTATGTGCTTATGTATATGATGTGATTGATATTTCTTTTGTTTACCCTTACTGAGCATTTGAGCTCACCCTTTTATGTTTTCTTTTCCCCAGGATATAAAGAAAGGTTTTAGGTAAAAAAAAAGGAAGATCTTTATGGGAGATTTTGAAGATCTTTCACCACGATTAGAAGATTATATTCCGAGTTTCCAAAGACACTAAACTATTACGATCCTTGTGTGTGTGTTTTTTGTTATGTACTAAGTATTCCGAAAATGTAATGTAAAGTCAATGTACGTCAAGATACGGGTCTCTACACCACCTCTCATAAACAAGCTTACACTGAGGTCCCCTTCACAAAAACATGTGCCTATATGCATGGGTGATAAAAAACATCCCCCTTTCCATATCACTTGGACACCAGCCATTAGTGGGATTAGATAAAAATTTTAATCACCCCAAACTATCATTTTGAAAAAACCATTGATCTATGGTGTGGAAAACATTTGAGGTTACCCTTTATAGACTTTCAGGACCTCCTCTAGAGAATATATGACTATACTGCAACATAGACTTTCTAAAGGAAATACATCATATACCATGGAGATAGTTTTTTGATATGGTGTTTTTTGAAACATAAATAATAAAATTATCACTCAAACCCATAAAAAACTTATCTTCAACATTTCAAGAAATACAATCCTAAAAACAACCAAAGGGGTTTTGGATAATTATATTCCACCTCTCGCTTTACTAGAAATTGTCTACACACATCAATGTGTACCAATTATATAAGATATATATCCCCTTCACCTATAAAAATAAAAGTTGCTTTCATCATATTAAATTATAAATAATCAAGACACCAATCTAGTGGTTTTATATCAAACAAGTCTAAATACCCTTTTTTATATAGTTTTTTCAAGTGCATTAGGCTTACATGACCTAGATGGTGATGTCATTACTATTTGTTATATAAGAGGTGTAACTTAATTTTTATCACCTACTAATATTTGATTTTCATAATATAATACATAGAGATAGTTATTAATCCATGCAATACTATAGCATATTTTATCTTTTTACCAGGAAATTTTGGTTCCGGTAATACCGACCCATAAATTGTTGATAAAAAAATAATGTTACAAGATGACACAGAGTAGGGGACTTACATGACCAAGAGTGGGATACTCCCTCATGTCATCATTTACTTAATAATTACAAAAAAACAAGGGGCTGGGAGGACCAAAAACGGCCCATAGTGCAATAGTATAAATAAAGATAGCCTTGGGTAAGCCCCTGAATGTGCGGCGGACACAACTACAACCCAAGAGTCAGAGCGATCCCAATGAAACTCCATAAGCATTTGATTTTGAACAGTAATCAAGAGGATATAGCATGATTTAGCCCACCTATAGTTCCCAAAAACTGAAATGTCAGGAAGTCTGGTTGTCCATGGCGCCAGTTTGCGTGGGAGTAGAATCATGTTTGTCATGATACCTAGGAAACATACCAACATGGATGAGAGGAGATATTTGTGTGGGAGAAGCAGCATATCAGCATGGGTGAGAGTGTCCATGGCACCAAACAAGAGCTCACTTCAAGCTATCCAGATAGCAGGAGGATCCACTGTAACATCAATAGGAGGAACCACTGTGATAGGTTTTGAAACAGGTCCATCCGCCCAATGAGAATGATATTGGTAACTAATTCATCAAGGGGGTATACAGAGGTGGGAGTGAGATATTCCATGAAATTCATCATCAATCAGTGATGCATAGAAGTTAAGACCTCTGAACAACCAATTTTTTCCTGGTTCCATTATAGATTTCTTAGATAGGGAATCCTCCATTGGATTTGACTCTTTATACACATGTGAAATATGAAGATTCATCTGATTGGTCCGATTGATACATTCAATCCAATGCGGTAGAAGCACCCATGGAACATTCTGGGTACGTTTCCTAAGAGCTGTAACTGCGGTTTCAGAATCCAATTCAATCCATAGGTTTGTCCACTGATAGCAGACTGTATGATTGATGGCAATGATCATTGCTCATAATTCATCATTGTAATCATTTATAACTCCAATGTAGTGGTAGAAATAGCCCTAGAAAAATCCACAGTAGGTTCGGAAGATACCTCTACACCCTGAGGGTCCAAGCATGCCCGAGTCCACACCATCAACATTAACTTTAACTTAAGAGACGATCGATGGGATCCATCACACAAGTTTCATAACCAGAGGTTTCTTGGGATAACCTTCAACTCCCAACAATTGGAGAAAAATCAGATCACCCACAGTGTTATTCATGGCCCCCGTTTGCACCTTGGCAGCAACATGCACCTCCCTGTGCATTTCAATAATGCCAGTGTGAATTTTTTTTATATTACCCATGAACATGCCTTCATTCCTTGCCCTCTAGATTAAGGCAATCATAGATGCAGTTGCTGCAAGCAAGAGATGGTGCACCTGCGGACTCTATTCAGAATGGGCAACAAAGTCAAGAAAGTCCAGAATCCATCTACCTAATCCCAAGTTCATTGGAAAGCTCAAATTATCATATTCCCACATCTTCTGTGAATAATCACATTCAATGAATAGGTATTGCAAACTCTCTTTTACCTTAAAGCAAAGAGTGTAGGCCGAAACAATGTTCTGTCCAAATTTCTTCAGCTGATCATGCAGTAGTAGTCAGTTTTTCCAGATTCTCCATAGTTGAATGTACATTGAGGGTCAGATAAAATGAGATTTAAACTTGGACAGCCATGTGGGTGCCATGTTGTTTCTTTAACTCACCAACCATTAGTGATCTTTGACATTATATTGGCCACTGTTACTTGGTTTCCAGACTAAAGTGTCAATATCGATGAAGGCATGATGTTGAATTTGAAGTTTAACTTACATGGGGAAAAAATCAAGGACACTATGAGTTTCCATAATCTCGTTGATATTCATTTGTAATCATTCAGTAGGAATAGTTAGATGGTCCCTTAGCAGACTATCCAGCCATAAGGTGTTCCAACATTTCAAATCTGACTGCTTGGAGACCAGCCATTTGGTGCTACACATATGGTGTTATTGGTAACACTATGAATTTAATAAAAATATATTTAAAACCAAGATAATTCGTATTGGTATCATGAGGTGGTAGTATCCAATATCAATGGTAGCCATCCGAGCATTATTGGTGCCTCTAAGATCCACCACCCCCACAGAAACCCTATTTAATCCACTTGGTGTATGTATTTGGATATAGATGTGATCACCATAAGAAATATATAATGAAAAACATGTAGATAATTATATGATTCACTAAATAATGAATATACTTGAAGCTTCCCCTTGATTAACTTATGTACAATTATTTTTTCAGTGGTCTAACTTTCCACATATGAAAAAAATTATGTTTTGTTCCTCGACCTACTTTGGATCTTCATCTTCTTGGAAGGATACTACTAGAACCCCTAGACATGGAGTGAGTATTTAGGCATTTTTACTTGAATTTAACTCTAAAAATTTCTTATATTATAATTAATATTATAATTAGTATTAAAATTGGGTAATCTATGAAGTAGTGAGGCAAATTGAGATCAATTCACAACTCATCAGGTATTTTAAAGCCTAGGATATCAAAGCACTCTATTTAGTCAATTATCTTGACCAAATGATGAATAGTTGGAACAGATCCTCAAATATGTCAAATTAATAAGCCTTTGATATCTCAAATCTATTTTGTATCACTTTCTCCTATTAAATATCTTGAAGATGAGACAATATGTTAAACACATCCATGCTTTCAAGAAGCTTCTAAATCTCACTATACATAGATGATAACAAAAAACACTGGAAATATACCGCATCATCCATGTGCTTTTCATAGAATTAAAATTCCCCCTCACTAACCTCTTTTCTAGGTGGCTCGGGAACTATGGATTCCAACACATGCAATTTCCATTATTAGTGTAGTACAATAAGCAAGTGTCTGTACCATTTTTATAAATTGGTGTCAATGATAAGGTTTTACTTTTATAGGATATACCACAATGATAATGTCAATGATGAATGATTTTCTATTTCTAAAATATATAGATTAGATTTTATTACTTTTCTTTATTACCAAAAGTATGATGTAATAAATTTTATTTATGAGCCTCCAATTATTTTATCAAGTCCCAATATCCCTCACAATTGAACTAAAATTATTCAATCCTATTGATAATTTAGTTTTAATGATCCATATTTTCCTTAGAAAAACCCCCCAAAAGGGTCATTCCTGCTACTTGAAGGTATTTTAATAGGAAAGTCCTTTCCAACATCAGACTTGTGGCTCTATAATATATTGAGTGGAATCCCCAATCTAGAAATCCTTGACTTTTATTTCCAAAAAAATTTCCTCTAGATGTATACTAAGCCTAGTGATGTCTAGTCAACCTGATATAAATGTGGTTAAGTCAACCCAAAAAAATATTTATAACTCCCCATTAGTTTAAATCTCCCCAATAAGGGTTAGTCAAGCACTTTGAAGCTATTGGTTTCATTATAAATCATGTAATGGAAGGCTCTACCAACTTAATATTTTATTTTATTTAATTTAATGTTATTTCCATACATTAAACATAAATAATTAACCATTAAAATAATAAAAATAAATAAAGTGATATGATAATACTAATTATCAAATATTTATTTTATCTAGTGTATGATAAACCATCTATAGACCCTAGAGGAAAATATTTAAGGTTTCGAGGCACGCATCAGAAGCCGGTGGGCCAAAGATTTAAAAACATTCATCCTTAGAGTGACGTAACATCATCATATCTAGATATCTAAGACCAAATAGAGACCTAGGGATCTCACATGAAAATTTCAAATCATAAAATTAAATAAACAAGCACCTCATTTGAATTGGAGGCATGTTTTTCTATTGCACATTGACAGTGAGCATTTCTTGAAAGAAATAAACTATAACCCCTCTAGATCATCCAAATGTGCTTAAAGAATCTATCTGGATGATGGTCGTCAAACACTACGTGTTATCATAGAGTTTTGATGATTCCTTCAACCTCACAACAATCATTACAATCTCATCCCTTCGATCTATGAAGAAGATCGAACATTGGAATCTTGGACATGAGAATTCTCTCTCTGGGATGTGGGAAAGAAGATAGAGGAGCTCTCAAATTCATCGGTATGAATGGTTCCCATGAAAAGAGTTCTTTCCTAATTATGTAGCGAAAGTTAATTACCCGGAATGGGTTACCCATCCCTTGTATAAGTAACACCCACTAAATAAGTAATAAAGGACATGTTATGACAAATTAACTACATCAGAATTTCATTTATATTTTTATCACATGGTTGTAATGTATATTAAATATATTAAATGGTAAAACTGATCCATTAAATCGATTAATAATTCTCACAATATTAAACAAACCTTGAATATTAAAATAATATTTATTCGTATAATATCATTCCATGTATTTACTTAAATGCTTGTAAATAAAATGAATGAATGAATTTTAAAAAAAAATATTATATTCTCAAATATAATGAATTTATTTATTCTTTATTGGTTTTTAATACTTGGATAACAATCAAACCCTATGGTGGGTCCCACTATTTCTTATAAACCTATTCACCAAAATAGGTAAAACTCTTGAAAATGATATTATCTGTGACCCTATAGGCAACTATCTTAATAGTAATGAATATTAGTCATAGACCATTACTGGAGTCTAGAAACCCATTAAGTCCCCTAAAGAGATAAGGAATAGCCATAGAAATGATAACCATATTATGAACATACACTGTATAAGATAATCATGTTTTCATAATATATCTCTAAAACATGATGCACATCTTGTTTCATCATATATTCTTTCTTTAGTGTTTATTGATATAACTTTATTGATTTACCTTTGACTACCATGGCCATGGATTTAATGAAGGTACTACCATCCTGATCAACTAGGACTGAGATATCATTTCCTAAACTCAAAAAAACAATTTATATATTGTCCATTCAACCAATTTCATTCCATTAATGACACACCCAACACAATCTACCTTGACACGACTTCGATGTCATGGTTTTTTCCTTACATCAAAGTACATGATCAAACGGGAAATATTGAAAATGATCTCAAGTAGACCAATATAAATGGTTGTAGTTAGGAACAACCAATGACACCTGAAAACATTTGATTTTACTATTAGAAGGTATGTCATTATGATCTCATTTACTAGATATTATCAAGTGTGAACTTCATGATAAGAGGTCTCAATGATTATGATCCCCCAACACCTGATAGTCAGACATCAACTATGTCCTGTTAATATGATTTTTCTAAACCATAGAACTTATTATCTAATAATAATGTCATTATATCTTGAGGTTCTCATTATATCTTGGGAAAACTATAACCTTTTGATACAATAATTATTCTATGGACATTACCTTAAATATAGTGGATGGAAAAGTATCAACACTATTCTAGTAAGATAAGAACATGTATATATCAAACTTTATACATGTAAGGGTAATCATACCACATACATAATTTGGGTCTTTGGAACTCACTTTCAACACTACCACTTTCACTAGATCCAACTACTAACATGTATCAACCCACTAACTCTCATATGAGAATCATGATTTTGATAATATATGGATTTAGTCAGGCGTATTACACATTATCCTAAGTGGATACTCTAATAAATGTAACTTCACCTCTCTAGTAAAAATCACTTAAGATAAAAAATATATATAAAGTATATAGCCTTGTACTCTGGTGTAATCTGGGCTCCTTGTAAAGTACCACTATCATAGTATTATCATAATAAATTGGAATAGATTCTACATTACTTTTAACAACCCCAATGTATCAGAAAAATATATGCATCTAGATCCCTTCTTTAGATGCATTATAATCTACTATATACTCAGTTTCTACTATAGTGTATGTGAGAATGGGTTTCTTTTAGCTTCTCCAGCTCATTGGACCACCATTTAGGAAAAATACATATCTTGAGAGTGATTTCAAATCATCATGATATATTTAGAAACTATAATCAATGTGTCCTCTCACTAATTGTTCCTCATCTCCTCCATATACCAGGAACATATCCTTTTTATGCCTCAAGTACTTCTAGATAGTTTTTAAAGATTCTTAGTGAATATCACCTAGATTATCTTGATATCTACCATTCATTCTTAAAGAAAAGTAAATATCAAACCTAGTACATAGAATGACATACATGATAGATCTCACTGCCAAGGAATAAGGGATTATACTCATTTTTCGATATCCTTTTGTATTTATGGATACATTTTCTTGGATAGATTAATGCCAAGTTACAATGGTAACAAACCTATCTTGGATTGTTCCATACTATAACTTTTGAGTACATTTTTAATATATGTACGTTGGCTTAATGTAGGCATCCTCTGATATCTATCTCGATATATCATAATACCTAGAATATAGGTTTTTTAAAATTTATTTCCTGAATAAGCATTCATTGAATCATGTCTTAACTGATTGTAAGATGGGAACTTTGTTTCCAATAATTAATATTTCATCAATATAAAATACAAGGAAAATGATTTCATTCTCATTAACCTTCTCAAAGATACATGGATCGCATTTATTTTTTATGAAACAAAATTCTCTTATGGCCTCATCAAAACAAACATTCCATGAGTGTGATTCTTCCTTAAACCCATAAATAGATCTATGTAGATTTCACACATTATTGGAATTCTTGGACTTACCAAAACCTTTGGGTTGAGTCATATAGACATCTTCATCCAAAATCCCATTTATAAAAGCATTTTTGAAATCCATTTTCTAAAACTCATAATCATGGAAGGATACTATTTCAACTAATATTATGATGGATTTCAATATTACTACTAGTGAGAAGGTTTCATCATAGTCTATTCCCTAACATTTTCTAAATCCCTTCACTACTAATTATTTAATATAGGTATTGAATTTACCATCCATGACTAGAATTTTTTTTAATACTCATTTTCACTTAATGGATTTTACATCAGCTATAGGGTCAATCAAAATCCAAACATGATTTTGGTACACACACTCCATCTTGGATTTCATAACTTCTTTCTATTTAGAAACATCCTTTACTTATACTATATGATTTTATGTTAGAGTTTCATCATTATCAATGAGTAATGTGACCCCTGACTTGATGATAAGAAACCCATAATTCTTGGGTTCTCTATCCTCTCGAGTATACCTATGTAGTACTTGTGTCTCAAGAACTTCTTCATCTCCCACTATCTCTTATAGATATTGTTCCCATACCAACTCTAGTGTGTCTGGAGAATTAAATTCATAAAATAAAATATTTCTCCCACTATATCCATTAGAAATTTCCCCCCTTTCTTGATTTTATGGAGTTTCTTACCATAATCACTTTTCTATTAAAAGGGTTATATATGTAATATTATTTGGTTTCATTATGATGAACTATAAAAATAAACTTCATGATTTTGGATGATAATATGTTTGTAGGTATAGTATTTAATAAATCCTTGCATACCCATACACACATTTATGGAATATTGGTTTCTTTCCACAACACAACTCATATGGAATCCCTTATATCGCTTTAGTTGGTACTCAGTTAAGGGTATATGTCGTTGTCTGAAGCATGTATCCCCAAGATCATAATGGAGGAGTTTATTGATTCATCATTAATATTTCCATGTAAATAATGGTCCAGTTACTCCGTTCACTAACACCATTCCACTGAGGTTTATAAGGATGAGTGATTTGGGATTCTATCCCACGCTCATTTAAGTGGTCAATGAAAGCTTGGTTAAGATACTCACCACCATGGTCTTAGCAGAGTGACTTAATTTACTTACCAAGATGGTTTTCTACTTCATGTTGATATTCCTTAAACATATTAAATGAATATAACCTATAACTAATTAAGTAGATATATCCATACCTACTGTAGTCATCGGTTAAAGTAATAAATTACAAAAACACTCCCCATAACTCTACTATAAGCAGACCACATGAATTGGTATGAATCAATTACAATATTTTTTTGGCTCTTACTCCCATAGAAGAGAAGGGTTAATTTTTCATTTTTATCCATAATGAATGAACTTATCAGTTATTACTTTATCTTTATCACCTTTTAGACATTTTAGATAAATTAATTAAATTATTAAATGTCTCCCACTATTTTATCAAAATCTAGAAGCCCTCACTACTAGTATTGGAATACTCTATCACTTTAGTATTATAGTGGAAAGGATCATTGAATCCTCCTCTAATAGGATAAACGATATGGATATTCCACTACTTAGAGAGTTTTAAGTTATGCTCTAGACTGTTCAACCTCATTAACTCATGGTTCCTTGATCTGCTGAGTAAAGTCCCAAATTATCATAAACGTAATATTGATTCCATTAATAATTTTCCTCTAAATTGATAGTAATCAAGATTTGGATACTTTTTTCTACTGGATTTAGTTAATTCTACCTATCAAAATCATAAAAACTACCAGGTAGTAAGATTTTCCCTCAACTTTGGCTAAAAAGCACCATGTACACTCAGTTTTGTTCAAATCTAAGTGAAAGAAAGCATTTATGACTTAGTATTTATTTGAGAAATTTGTAATATTTTTTGAAAAATATAATCCTTCTCAATTAAATCTATTTATACTATATTTTCATGATAAAAAATGAACGTTCATCTAGTAGAATAAATTTATCGCGTCTTTATGAATTTTTTATCTTTATTATTTTATGTGCTCTCATAGACAAGAAAAAGTATAAAATAATAAATAATTCATTAAATAAGTAAACTACCTGGCTGGCCTTGAGAATCTAATAATGTTTGATCCATTTAAACTCAATGGATCAACCATGATCTAGGGTTATCATACCTGAGTCGGATCTGGACTCATATCATAGCTCTCCCTTGGTCTAGTGTTTCCATATTTCGTTTGGATACCACCTCATATTGGCATAGTCCACAAGTTACATCATCATCATAAATAGTGAAAATGTACTCACATGCAGGTGAGGGGGTCTCCGGAAGTGAAATATAGATACAAACATGAATGGACACTTAGACCTTTATACATATTGAATAAAAAGAGATGATTTGCAAACCATTAATAAATAAATAATTACTATAGACATCACAATTAGTTGAGATAAATATTTAAAAAAATAAACTCAGACATGAAAGAGGTCAATCACTTCTCATGACTAGTCGGTATATCAAATTAATTCATTGTAAAATTAAAATTAAATAAACTTAAATTCGATGGATATTAAATAAATTAAATGAATTAATTTAATTCAAATAGATTATTTTGTTCATTAAAAAAATCAGTTTTATTAAATTCCAAAATTAAATTAAATTCTTTAATAATACATGTATTATTATTATTATTAAAATCCTAAAAAATTAAATTAAATTAATTTTGGACATTTAAAATTGATTCCACGGGCCCAGGAATAAGCCCAAACCCATTGCGAGTCCATCCAAATCTGCAAAAATCCGTCGTGGGTTAGGCAGACTCTGTGTAGGGCCATTTGGGGCCAGGCCGACCTTCCATGACCAGTTCTGGGTTAGGAAAACTTTCCCAAGACTATTGTAAATTGTATCGGTTCATGTAGGACCGATGGGATCCTGTTTTAGACTAATTTAGTACAGGGTACCTTGAATAGGGGGTTTGGATGCAGTTTTGGGTCATTGTCCTTAGTGAGGGGGCGTCTAGCATGTGGGTGGATAGGGTGTGGTGAAACTAGAAGGGACAGGGTCAATCCCAACATCAGATTGGATGGAGTCCATAGTGAATTTTTCTATGATGGGTCACAGAAATTAGGTTGGTTAGGGAATGGTGTCACAACATCATCTACAATGCATAGGGTCACCTGGTCACAGTGGTAAGGGAGGTTGGTCCTGATTTTCATAGTTGGTCATGGTGGGATTAGTTCTGGTGGTCACCATACAGTATATACGCATGAAATTGTGGCCATTTGAAGGGGTATATAATGACCCAGACTTAGCATAAATATAAATTACATCACTTTTTTGAAATACTTAAAACATTACAAAACAAGGAACCTAAGGACCATATTAGTTTAGTGCCATTGGAAACATGGAAACCTAAACATTTGAACATAAGTGGGATACATTATCTTTTACTAAGTTCTTCATGACTATAAACCTTATTAGACAAATCATACTTAATACAAATCTCCATAACCTAGAAAAGGAAACATAAAAAGGGGTGAGCTGAGATGCTCAGTAAGGGTAAACAAGAGATAGATGTAAGGATAAAAATGATCATATTGTTATGAGAACATGATCATAACATTTGAATATCACACCCTGCATATCTACAATCATAAACTTGAATCGTAGAATAAATATTGTCAATGCATAAGATGTGAATCATAAGTAAATAATGAATATAATCCAAAACATCATAACAAGGGAATAAAACATGGAATTATGGAAAAAACATAATCATATAATATGAATTCCATATTAGCCAAGGCATCACTTAAAAGACCATATTAGTAGTATGGTTTCACTCCTCATGCCATTTCGGTAGTCATGGTTCACTCCAATGGCCTTATTAGTAGCATGAGTTCACTCCTCATACCATCTTGGTAGTCATGTTTCACTCCCATGTTCATTTTATTAGCCAGGTGTCACTACCAAAACCATCTTAGTATGTCTCATGAGATATAAACCTTTACCTATTTAATTGGATGGAGATTTAGGTCCCACCAATATTATAATTAAATCATACATACTTGTTCCACAAAATCATAAAAAATCATATCAAAACCGATGAAATGAAACAGTTTTCATAAACATGTAATCATAGATAAACCTATGGAAAAGAGACAGGTTACGTAATCATTTCATCCAAACATAACCCATGAAAAGAAATAGGTTTCATAAGCATATAACCCTTGAAATTTAAGTGAATTTCATAAAAATAATTCTATAAAATGTAAACTATTCATAGAAAAAATATGAATGGAAACATTATATCATTTCCCTAGAAAGGCATGAGTAACACCAAATAATGTTATCTTTAGTGGGAAATAATTCTAAAAGATATTTTAAAAACAATTCATGAGTAAATTATCCTTTATCCATTGAAAAATGATTCTTAAAATGTAAAAACATTTGAAAACCATTTTCAGGAAAATAAATATCAAAACATATAAAAGAGTCATTGAAAACATTTTTAAAGCCTTTTTCCTTGGAAAATTTTTAGAGGAGCTTTAAAACTCTTTGAAAACTATTTTTCCCTGATGAATTATAAAAGAAGATTTAAAACCTTTTAAAAACCATTTCTTTGAAAATTTATTTTTTTAAAAAAAATCTTAAAAACTAACATTTTAAACATGCAAATAAATCTACAAGTAATTAATGATAGGTAAATATGTACATGGCGTACATGGTAAAAAGAACATTCCTTTTATATAATAAAATAGTTAAAAATTTTCCCATCTAGAAAGCGAAAAAAAGTGGTAAAATTTTATTTTAATTATCATAAGATATTAGTATAATATTATTGGAATCCATTTTTGGAGAGCATGGTTTAGAAGGAATGTGTATTTCTAACCAAAGAGAGAGTTAAGGTCATATTTTCTTAAAAACATTTTCTTATTTATATTACGTACCAAAGAGTGGAAAAATGGTACTAATACATGAATACATCAAGACTAACTAGATGAGAAAAAAATTCATGACTATTCTAGAAATATGTATCATAATATTTCATTAATGAAAATGTGATCATAAACAATCTTTATAAACGGTGATATTTTTTTAATAAACTCTAAACACATGGTAACTTCTAATCATATTAACCATGTAGGTAAATAAAATTAAATGTAGCTTTAAAATATCAAGAAAATAATGAGATTTTTTATATCATTTAAAATGAATTTTATACACCTCATATGAAAATATAGGTGTAGGACATGGCACGTGTCTCAAAGGAGACAAATTGAGACAAAATTACATTATCGATTTAGTAACTTTTGAAACATAAAACCCATGATATAAATATCATAAAATAGTTATAGAAATACCCATATATTTAAGTATAAGAGGAATATAATACATTCATGTGTATTATATACACCACACAAAATAAATGAGTGGTGAATAAGTCATGTATCTCATGGAAAGAGTGAGATGAAATTCCCTTACCTTATATCTCGACTCTCGTCGCACCTGTTCAAACCTTATGTATAATAAATTAAGTTCATTATAAATATTTTATCGAACCATATTATTATATAAAATACCATATATTATTTTATTTAGACATTCTACTAACCTTTTATTATTAATTACATGTTAAGGTTACGCTTCGGGTAATATCCACTTTGTTTTTCGCATGTATCTAATTTGTTATATATTTGGTCCTTATACTTATTTAATGATTTCAAAAATGTAAAAAATGATATAAGTATCATTTATATTTAGTATATTTTTATTAAAATAATCTATAGTATATATAAGTATGAAATAGAATACACAATCTATGGAGATAGTAGGTCATACGTAAGCATTAACGTTGATTCTATTTTATTGTTGCATTAGAAGAAAGAGAGTAAATCACATATAAGTAAATATATGTATATATATCATTATTAAAATATAATTATTATATCATATATCATATAATTTCACTAAACACATCCTTAATACATTCTGTGTAGTGTGTGAACGAATCACATCACTTTGAGGGAGGCGGTAGTCCACACTTACTCAAACGAAATTACCATATCTACACAAGATGGAAAGTATAAAGACATGTGATATAAAACAATTAAATAATATTAATAAATTATAAATAAAATAAATAATATATAAAACACATTATTTATCATAATGTCCACCATAAGAAGCGGTAAAGGAAAAAAAATGAACAATCGTCGTTTTGTGAGGTGATAGTTCGTCATACACATATACAGTATGTTCGTTGCCCATTAGATGGAAGTGTGTTTATTTGTAGGTAAAAATATTAGTATAATAACATCTATGTATAATGATGATACAATTTTTTTTATAGTAATGGAATAAAGAGAGTGGAGGGGATGGAGAATGAAAATAAGATAAAGGAGCTTGAGGGGGATGTTGCCTCTTCTTTGGGCAACTCCTCTTGGTTTTCACCAAAGGACTTACTTGGATTGATTTATACCCAAAGGGAGGCTTCAAAGAGGAAGGGAGGTATGTTAGGGAGATATTTTAGTAGATATTTTTTGAACTTAAGAGGCTTGATATATTTTTGTAAGTGGGAGGAGAGGAAGTCATTTATAGTTGAGGAGGATTGGAACTCTAGTAATATTTTGGAAAAAGGGAAACCCCACCAACTTTGTTTTATTGAAAGTGGAGAAAATAATAATCCAAAGTTGATAAAAGAGATTATAGAGTATAAATATTTCCATAAAATGGATTTTGGACAAGTTTCTAGGTTATATTAGCCCTTAAGTTTAGGGTTTAGTCCCTTTTAAGCATAATTTAATTTTAATCATTGTAATTAATTTTAATTACCTTTACTACTATTTTTGGTTAAAAAATAATTTTATAATATTAGAAATTATAAATTAAATTGATTAAAAATATGTAATCAATTTACTCAAATTATAATCACATAAGTGGAATAAATTAATTTAAATTTAATCTCATAGACGGGATGACAAAGTGAGTTTTTAAAATAAAAACAGTCTAAGGTTTGCTAGATTTTTATAACCAATTTCAACATGAAATTGATTAAAATTACCTAAATTGGATAAAGTGATAAAAATTTGATCTAATTAAACTTTAAAATATATTAAATATATAATTTAACCTTATAAATAAATTTTATGAAAAAATAGTTTTAGTTAAATTTCAGTATTTTTCACTATTCCTTAAAAATTGAAACTTCACAGAAAAATACCAAAAAAATAACACTGACATATTTTTTGTTTATATTTAAAAAATGAATTTTATTTTGAAATATAAAATTTATAAAACTTCCAAAATTTATATTTAAAATAGATTTACCATAAAAAGGTGGTAAATGTGTCTTAATAAAAATATAGGTTTTTATGTGTAAAATTTGGTTTGTTCTTATCTTATTCTGATTAAATATATTTTATGATTATCAAAAATATTTTATTGAATCTATAGTATATATATAATATTAATATCCCTTACTAATTTTAATTAATTTAATTTATTAGGGTAAAATATCTTTGTGAGCATAAAAATACTTTTTCTATAAAAATATTCCCTTTATAATCAATTGGTTTAATGTAACTAATGAATTTATTTTATATTTTTGTAAATAATAGGTTTTCATAAGTTAGTTATTACTATTCATAACCACTAAATTAACTATTATTTTATGTATTTATATATTTTTCTTTGGTTAAACTAGGTATTGCGTGTTATGCAGTCTATCGAGGAAAGTCGGTATTGTGTGTAATATAAGCTAATATCAGTATTCTGTATAGAGAAAGAAAACATTTATATTGAATTTTGTGCACTATTAACTTATCATTTTATAAAATGAAATCCAAAATTAGTGATTTAATGTATATAAAATAACTATTGTCTGTGTTGCGTGAAATGAAAAATATCAAAAAGATTAAATTAATTTGAAAAAAAATATTTAACAAGTTATAGGGGTGTTACATGGTAGGATGAGGAGGCCTGATGGTGGTGTTGGCTGGATGAAGGTTGTATGTAGGTGTCTTGGTGGAAGGATCATGTTGTGAGGTCAAGTTATTTTTTGGGTTAAGAAAATACATTGACGGGGACACGTTATGGGTTGGATTCCTTTGGAAGATGACTCCTCCCCCTTTTTAATAGACACTTGAACCCCCTTTTGTTAGATTGTGTGTTTTCAAAATCAATAGAAGTATACAATTTTATTTTATTTTTTTGTTTTTTTCTTTCAAGATTATTTTGAAATAAATCATAGGAAAATTGTTATTTTTTTTGTTAAATATTATAAGTTAATAAAACCTCTATATGGGAAAAAAAATGTTTCAACCAGTGGGGTTACGACCATTGGATTCGGGATAGAAATTTGCTAGAAATTTTGGATTCACAGAAACTCATCTCAAAATTATAACCCAAAAAATATATAAATATATTGTTCTTCAATTTTACCATAAAATAGCCACATTTTTTATCCATACTAATAATTTTGGATGACCATAACTTGGAATTCTAAAATTGAATTGATGTATAGTCTATTCTATTGGAAAAAAATTATAAACCTCTATTTAATTTAGTGAAAATTAATTTTTTCTTGGCTCAAGAAATTTAGAAAATATCTCTAATATCAATTCAAGGTATTGGGGCATGTAGTAGAAGATGGTGGGCCAGGGATTTAAAATTTATCATCATGGAAGCACCATAAATTTGTTGCCTACAATGATCCTAGCCCTAGTAGAGGTCTGAGGATCTCATGTGAATATTTCAAACCACAAAATTAAATAAAAAACTCCCTCATTTAAATAGGAGGCATATTCTTCTATTTCACATTGTATATGAGAATTTATTGAATATTATGAACTAAAACCCCTCTAAATCATCCACACAAACTTAAAAATACACATGTATTCTAATAATAAAATTATAGGTTCTATCATGGAGCTCCAATGATACTTTTGACGTCACGATGATCACTATGATCTCGTACCATTGATTCGTGAAGAAGATCGAAGAACGAAAGCTTGTATGGGATATTTATCTCCCTTGGATACATGAATGAAGATAAAGGATCTCTCAAATTTGTTGTATGAATGGTTCACAGGAAAATAGTCTTCTTTTGTATATATAGTGAAAGGAAATTACCTTGAAAGGGTTCTGTGACCCCCATATAAGTAACTCCCACTAAATAAGAAATAAATGACACATTATAACGAACTAATTGCATTATAATTTCATTTATATTTTTATCACATACTTGAAAAATATATTAATTATACTACACTATAAAACTATTCCCTTAACTTGACTCGTAATTCCCTCAATATTAAACAAACCTTGAATATTAAAATAATATTTGTTCGTATAAGATTTATCTAAATATTTAATTGAATGGTTGTAAGTAATTTTAATAAATAAATTAAACCCAATTATTCTATACTCAAATAATAATGAATTTAATTATTCATCATTGATCGTTAATACTTGGACAACACTCATATCCCATGGTAGGGTATACTATGTCTTATACACATATACACTAGAATAGAGAAGGCTTTTGAATACGCTATTGTGTGTGACTCTCTAAGACCTTATCTTGATAGTAGTGAATATTATTCATAGACAAAAAGTAGATTCTATCAACCCATAACATCTCTTAAAGAGATAACGAATAGTCATAGCAACAACAACCATCCTACAAACACACATTGTGTAATATAGTCTCTTTTTCATGTGATATATCATAAAGTAGGATGCATAGCTTGTTTCATCATCCACTCTTTATTTATTTATTTTTTATCTAACTATAAGAATTTACCTTTGACTACCATAAACATGGATTTAATGGAGGTACTACCATCTTTATCAGCTAATCCTGAGATATAATTTCATCAACTCAGAAGCAAAAAAATCTATCTTGACTATTCAACCAATGTCATGCCACTAATGATTCACTCAAGAAAAACTACCTTTATAAGGTTTCAATATAGTATTTTTTTTCCTTGTATCAATTTACATTATCAAATGGAACACATTGATAATGATCCCATGTTTGGATACCAATACACATGTTTGTAGATATGAATAATCAATGACACCCAAAAACATGTGATGTTTCTATTGGTAGGTATATCCTCATGATCTCTTCAGTAGAGATTACTAAGTATGAACTTCATGAGAATAGGTTTTAATGATTATGATCCCCTATCACCTAATAATGAGACATCAACTATTTCTACTCAATATGATGTACCTAGACCATAGGAATTATTGTTTAAGATTAATGTCATAGTATCTTGAGGTTCTCATTATAGCCTAGGAATTGATATAACATTTTGATATGAAAATTAATCTATGGAAATTATCATAAATATAGTGTACGTAGAAGTATCAAGAATATTTTGGAAAGATAAGAACATTTATATATAAATGTAATGGTAAAAAAAGTGCGTACATAATTTGGGTATAGGGGACCTAGTTTCATTAAGTCCACCTTGATCCAATTATTGGCTCGGGACATAACATTCTGCATGTTCATCTATATACCTTCTTGATTGGTTTTACCTTGGACCAAAACTTGAACCACCTCCACTATCTTGGTAGATCCATCCATTACATATGTATTTTCTCACACATGGGTTAGGGGAACCTAATGATGGGTTAAGGGGGGTTACATAAAATAAACCATAGACCAACAAGTCTATACATAATAATGAGGAGGGGATGAAACACATACCATTATTGTAATTTAATAATAATAATTGAAAAAACAATGAAATAAATTAAATTAAATGTTTACAATAATACATAGGTTAGTATAGGCTCCTGATCATCCAAAACATGGAACAAACATAAATTTTCACACTAGTTATAATTAATTTTGGTTCATTCTATTATTAATATAAAGCATGATCAAATTAATTCCATTAATCAAATTAATTAATTAATTGTTTGTCTTTAATTTATATCTAAACTTCTATAAGATACCACAATTATGTGATTTTTAATTTATTAAAATTACGTAATTAAAAATCATGTAAATAACTACACCGTATAACGTAAGCTCTTAAATCATGTACTTTTCCTACATGACATTTATTTCTACATGAAATGTCGATTTCTTACACAGTGTGAAGAACAAGTATATAACTTACAACGATGTGTACTTACATTGAACGATCATGTAACATACATATGGTGTTAATGGTTTACAGGATGTGTCATTAATTTAGATGGATTCAATTAGCATTTATTTCCTTGTCACACCGAATGTGAAACCATGTGCACACAATGCAGTTCTGTATGAAATTATTATTAATTTCTTTCTACATAATTAATATCACATGGTTACACCCTGGATCAATATATAATCTTCATGATTTGTTCTGAGATACATGGTGTGTACATGGGCTACACTCTTTGTTCCCTGCTACAGTCATGTATGAGTCACGCATCTAAGTAATTGGTGAGTCTCTCAAACATGTAAATTTATTGGGTAAACAGAATGTGTTCTATCCAAATGTCATGTATTCCTCCTATATTTATAGTCCCGCACAAAAACAATTGATGCATTAATGACCACATAGTGGTATTGAGTTATGCCACAACACTATACAGACTACATGATGTGTCCAACTACGTACATGGTGTGTAATCTAATAATGTGTGTTCTATATGGAATGTCAATACATGGAGTAATAAATACAACATGCTCGTTGGTCATCCTATGTATCTTGGGGGCCTCACTATACAGACCCAGACTTAAACATTAGATATTCTACTGTTTATGTACTAGAATTCACATCCGAGGATCTTTTCATTCAAGACTTTTATTGAAATAGGAAAAAAGTATTACAAAGTAAGACTATAAATTAAAAGTGGAAACATTCACTCAGTATCAATTGTTTTACCAAATAAAACATTATAAAATTAAAAATGATTTTTTATAAAACATCACAATTCTTATATTGTCCTCATCCTTGTCCCTACTCATCCTATAACCCTGTGAAAAACATTCTAAACCTTGGGGTGAGCACAAAAAGCTTAGTAAGAGACATAAAAAATAAAGAAAACTTTTATGCCAATGAAAACATGAAAACCCATTTATTGTACATTTATTGAGTGAAAAAAATAATTTTTGCATGAATAACATACATACTTTTTGCATGAAGAAAATAATTAAAACCAATATAGGGCAATTAAAACTCATTTAGGTAAATTAGAGCATTATATACATAAAACCATATCAAAATCCTTTCAATTGGAATAACTATATGTCTGGCTTCCAATATTATTATTACCCAATGTATTTGAGATCTATAATGGGGTTAACCCTTCATATAAGATATATCAGTCTCACCCATGAGCTATAATGGGGCTCAACCCTTCATATTAGTTCTATAAGGCTCACTAGTAAGCTATAACGAGGCTCAACCCTTTATATAAGATACATCAAGGTCACCTATTTCATATAATTTTCAAGTAACATTTCATTAATAAAACACTCTCACCACAAAACCCTTTTTAAAAACTCTTCTAATCCCATATAAAAAACACTTTCGTATACATATAAAAAATACTATTTTTTTAAAACCCATTTTCAATACAAAATAACCAAAATTGTAAATATTTTTTTCATATAAGGAAACATGAAATCCTCCATAGGATGATGAAAATAAAATAATGGCCATAGTGGCATAAAATTCATTATCACAATATATGAAAAGAATAGAACATTCTTTTGGTCATTTGTCAAAACGTTCTGCATAAAAACATGTAATAAGATTCCTTTCTGAAAACCATCAAATTAAATTAAAAATAAACATAAAAATACCTTTATAATATTTTTATTTCCATATAAAAAAATATATAATATAATGTCATGAATATTGACATGGAGAAAAATATTTGATAATTAAATCATTAAACATTCAAAGTGTCACATACCACTTTGAACATTTAAAATCATAATCACCATGAAAGTATAAATTTAAAAAAAACATTTAATAACATGAGTTTAGATAAAATATGGATATGAAATGTCTTATTAGTGGTATATACACCTTATAAAAGAATAAAGGTGCATAGCATCAAGAAATGTCTCAATAAAAGGAGATTGAGATGAAATATCTTACCTTGAGTCTGAATCGTCACATAAAATCTTTATCTTCATGAATAATAAAATTAAGATGGTTATTTTATTTATTGAGATAATTTTTAATTTTTATTATTCCATTTATATCAGTTATTATCATCTTATAACAATTACTTAATTATTTAAGTTCACATCAGATGTTTGACGATATTTGGTACTTCTAAAATGAATTTGGTATGATGTCTATACTTAAAGTGTTCATTAATCCATCATATCTAGAATAATATTCATGAAATAATAATAATTTTAATATATAAATTATAATTTTAAATTAAACCATTTATTTATGTATATGAAAAATAAACAAACATTGTAATCATGGAGACGGTTGGTCGTACGTACGCATGAGTAACGTTTCCATTTTTCAATGACCATTATGGAAAGAAGGTAAGTATTATTTTATCTTAACAGAATGAAAATAATATAATTAATATCATATTAATAATTTAAATATAATTATATATATTATCTATGTGATGTGTGATTAAAAATGAATCACATCACTTCATGGAGGTGATAATTCACACGTACGCACGAACATCGTTATCATTTTATGTTGATTAGAAATTATGAACTTAATTGATATATTATTCTCTTAAAATGATAAATATGTCATTAATATCATATATAAACATTATTTCCATAATTATAACCAGTATTGAGATAGTGTAATGACAAGAAAATTATATTGGTACGTGGAGGTGATAGTTCACACATACACACAAATGATTAATTATTTTCTCATTTGATGGAAGTGGAGATGTATTTAGGGGGTGATATTAAAATAATAACATCTCAGTATACTGAAGATAATTTTTTTATTATTTTATCATTTTTAAAGGATATTTTAAGGAAGATTAATAGGAAATAAAATAAAAACACATAATTAAAAAATTTATCTTTCCTTCAGACAATTGCCTTTGATTAACACCTTAACACCTCTAAGGAGGGTGTTATGCCTAAAATAAGGCCTCTATAATGTGTGTATGTATTCTAGAAAGCGTTTTGGGAAGATATCGGCCGAACCAAATGGTTTTTTAAGTGTAAAGATTATAGATGAATGGGTGTCCTTTTATAGGAGAGGGGAGGGGCACTCTTGGAATTATTCAAAGTAATAAATTAATATAAATTAATTTTCTATTCTAAATGACTCAAAACTAAATTTTTTAGAATATAATATGATTTTTAGTCTAAATAAATTCATCCAATTAAAATTATACAAGTTTATATTATTTTTTAATCCTTATCTTCTTTTTTAACCCTTGTTAATTCTTATCGTGATATTAAGTAATTTACACTTTGAGAGTAATTATAATTACTATAAAATTCAAATCAACCAAAAATGAGTCACTAATAAAAATTTTAGATTTACCCAAATATGTTTTCCAAATTTTATTTTATTTATGAATTTTATATCATTTAATAAAACATTATTTATTTTAAAATTTCATAAATGTCAATTTTTACACTATTAAATAATTGACTTTTTAAAAATATCATACCAACATTATTCCTTTGAAAACACAACATTAACTCATCCCTAACATGTCAAAGTCATACATAAAATTTATGTATGGAATAAAATGTTTCAAATGATATTTATTTTAATATTATCAATATCAATTAATTGATTCTTCCTCTAATAAATCAATTATTATATCATCATTTTATCATAATTAAATTCAATTATTTAATCTATAAAAATAATAAATAAATTATCTTGATGTAGATAAATTTTTATCTTTTAAATTAATTTTTATTGTCTAATTTATCCTCTATATAACCCAATATTAAAAATTATTTACTTATTAAAATATGAGTATGACATTTTTAACTTATCTTTAAATAAAATATAATAAATGTCATATTATTACCCAAGTGGAATAAAAGGGTTATAATTTCATGAAAATCATTATTTTTGTAGAAAAACACTCATCCAATGAAGTTCGGAGATGTTTTAGGGTAATTTTATAATATTAAAATACTATTTTTACCCCGAATTACCTGATTTACCCTTAACCATGGTAAATAAAATACTAAAGTTACTATTCAAAAAAAATTATGTTGATGCTATTAGACCAAAATTTTCATAATTATTACAACCGTCTATATCTATTTTTAAAAATTCAATTCATAGAAGTGGAGAAATTATAAGTTTAACACTAATCCTCCAGATGTTGCAAGAAGGAGAGTAAAAGAGACATTCATAATTTAAATAAGTTTTTATTTATAATTTCAATATAAAATTTATTAAAATGAACCAAACTAGATTAAAACATGCATAATTGATCTATTGTGACTTTAAAAATTAGTTTAAATTATAATAGTTATTTTAATGAAAATCAACTCTTAACTATAATGCAGTATTTTTCACTATTCATCAAAAGATTAAACTTTTTAAAAAAATACCAAAAAATCACCCTAAGATAACTTTGATATTCCAAATTAAAAAAATGAAGTTTATTTTTAAAAATAAAATATATAAAAGTGTCAAAACTATATTTAAAATAGTTGCGTTATCAAAATACATCAAAACTACATTTTTAGAAAAATACTCCTTTTATCTATAAAATTGTATTTATTCTTAAATAATGTCTATAAAACACATAAGATGAATTTTAAACACTAGTTTAAATTTATATTTAATTAATATAATCTATCAAGATTTATTTTATTAATTTATAAACATAATTATTCATATTTAAATAGTTTTCATAAAAAAATCCTTTATATTCAATTAGTTTTTTTAATTTCTAATTAATTTGGTATCTAATGAATCATTATATAAAAATTTATAAACCATGTTTTCATAATTTCATTAACACTATTCATTACCACCATTCTAACAGCTAGGAAATAGTTACTATATTAAATAATAATATTTAGTTATTCATTTAAGCTTGATGTAGATTATCATGTACGCTATCAAACTTAGTGTTTCCTTTTAAAAACTCGGGATATTATAGTCACAATGTAGTGAACCTTGGAAAATGTAATGTACCACAACATATATTCCATGTATCCATGTATTTTTTCCTAAATCTTTGGTACTTCAAGATAGCATCCTTGGACTCATCCTTCATCGATATTTAACTTATTCTCTATTACATGAAGGTAAATGATCCTAATAATGGTAGTTATATTAAAGGAATAAAAAATTAAAAATGAATCTAGAAAAAAATACATGAACCAATCATTGAAAATAATCAATTAAAAATTATCATGTGACCTCTCTAATAATACATGACGGATCTGGGGTACAACAAAAGTGGGCAGGTCCATGAAGAGAAAAATATTTCCATTAATATATTCATATTTCTTCTTAGAATTAGATAGAATGGTATTTATAAAATCCATGATGATAGGACCTCATATGTAATTTATAATTAATTAATTTAGGTTAAGAATTAAATCACCTTGTAATTATTTATTCATTTCCAAATGCATTTAACCATTCTCTTCAAACTATCATTATGATGGAGGAACCAAGGATAGATTCCCTCTAGTAGTGATCAAATTGTGCACCAAGAATATTAGATATTTGTGGTAGGTTTATAAAAATACTAGTGCAAATTTCCCTACACCTTGCATCATTCATTTTTGATCTCACCTTAGAAACCCAACAAGGTGTACTAGATTCTCTTGGTTATCTCACAAATAGATAGTGTGAAAGAGGAACACCAACGCTCACAGAATGTTGGAATTCTTGAGAATATCTCTGGGCTTGAGATAATTCTCTGATGATCCAAATATTCTACATGACAATTCTCAGTCCATCACCTATATTTCATGAGGATTATAGAGTTTGGTATTTATAGAGTTGGGTTTTGAATATTATTTACACAAAGCCTCTTTAATATTCTATTGACCCCAAGTGTACCCCATTTCTAAATATTATTATTATCATTATTATTATTTATTTGACATGAATATAACTAATTTATTATTGTTCTCCTAAATAAATAAATTAATATTTATTTAAATAATATTTCATTCTCATCAAACTATAACTTCATCTTCTCATCCTCCCCATTATTTACTAGACCAAGTATGATATCTATTTATTTAATTATAAATTCAAACATAACTCTTTTATATAGTAATAAATAAACACTTGTGATGTTCCAACAAACATGATTAAATATTTTTCCTCATACTTGAGTATAATATTCTAATCTACTTCTTAAACTAATGTGGAATTTAACTGACGTTCATGGATACACTTATTGTGTGGCCCTCTAGTCCCATTTCTTAGTGTCATTAGGCTAAACCACCTAAAGTATAAGGTTATAATCTAGTAACTTTTTAAGGCACCCATAGGGAAAAGAGTTAACAACATAACAACATTCAACATCCTATAAACCATTACCATATAATATAGTCCCTTTATCTCAATATTTCTTTTCAAATAGATTGAAAAACTTATGACATTAACTTATATGTTTGAATCTCTTTGTTTGAATTCTTGGAAATGAACCTGTCAATAAAATTCCATGAACATAGACATAATTTTACCATTCTATTCCATCTAAGTTCCTGAAAAATTCACTTCCAATAGAAGGGAAAATCCTCTCTCCCATTATTCATTAATGTTGTTCCACTCATGATGCATCCAATGTACCCAACTACAACATAAACCATTATCATAATGTTTTATGAATTACATCAAAGAACATGATTCATAACACACATTAATAATAATATTAGAGTCAAATTATTATTACCAAATTTTATAGATAGGAATATCTAATGACACATGAAACATGTGGAATTCTTATTGGTGGGTTTGTCTTATAACATCTCTTCTTGGAGATTACCGATGGAAAAAACCATGATAAGGTGTCTCAAAGTCTTACGAGCCTCCTAACCCGAATAAATTATACAATATTTGTTCCATGAGAAAATATCATCCGACCATAAATAATGGGTTCAAGTAATATTTTAAAATCATATAAAGTTTTTCATTTTATTGGCAAACTACTATATACTTTTGGCATGAAAATTATCCTTCAAACATTATCACAGACATTATCATGAAAAGAATAAGTGGGATATGAAAAGAAAATATATTATATTAAATCACCATGAATATATATTGAAATAAAAAGTAAAAGGGTAGTTTTTTTAGGGAACCAATAACTCCAACATGCATCTGGTAAGGTTGTTGTTTTCGGTGACTTGGTTAGTGCATGATGACCTGACATAGGTGCATTCCTATTTATTTATTTATTTATTATCAGTGCATGAATTAACATATATATATATATAAACACACAGACATACTTATAATAAGGAATTTTAAATTATTTACTACTATTTTTTTATACCCACAACTCACACAGTCATCCCAATGTGCATATAGACTTTATTATTATGGATCTAGGTAAGGGAACAACCCCCATGTTAGGTTATTGAGTTAGTAAAGCTATGTATGGATGGATGAAAAACCAATACATACTTTGGGATCATTTTTTATAGCATGGAATTTGTATTTTTTTATTCTTTTTTTATATCACATTTACTAATATACCATCTATGTGGATTATTCTTTTGACTGATAATGTTGAGATACATGGGTTTATTTTTTTATTACAGGGGATATGATTTGATGTTTTTTTGTTTCATTGTGATTCTATATATTTTTTATAGTTATTACTAATTATAATTTCATTTATGTTTATATGACTCGATTATAATGGAATAGTCTCCATAGTGTATAATTCAGGCCCTCACTACATGTTGGTAGCATCTTATGTATCGGCATACACACATGAGGCCATATGGTCCTCTATCTCAGATGTCGTAGACTAGGTCAGGGCATTACAATGTTTGGTCATATGATATCACATATATAAGTATGAATTTTATTACTCTAAGTTACTTGTTTAATTATTTATAATGAATCGATTCATAAGTGCTAAATAAATCAAAGAAGAAATGAATCAAAGAAGAAATGAATCAAATTCACTTATTATCAAACATTACAACAAAAGTACATGAAACCATTTTTTACATAAAATGGACTATTATATGATAACGTTTATTACATAACTTAAATATAATCCCCTAATACTTTATAATATGTATCTATTTAAATAAATTTTTAAGTGTTTGATAGCTCACTGGATATAAAACACCAAGCTTAAACAAACCCTGAAATAATATTATTTAAATATAACTATTATCACATAGTCATTGGGTTGGTGGGTATAAATAAGAATAACCATATTATGAAAAATATCTAAAAAGATTTTATATAATTAATATTTATTTATTAATGATAATAAATAAGTACTCAATTTTTAGTAAAGTCATTTTTAGCTTTAAAATAAATTTTCTTAGAAAATGGTTTTTATTTCATTATGTGAGGAGATATTGCAATTATTTTAAGACACTTTCATAAATTTTATTTTAAAAAATTGAGATCATATTTTAAATAAAAATTTCATAATATTATTAGGATGAATTTTTGGTATTTTTTTAAAATATTTATTTTTAAGTGAATACTGAAAAATAAAGATTTTTCTAAATCTATCATTTATTTTTTATAAATAAATAATTTAAAATTTACATTTTGTTTTGGATTTTTTTAAATATAATAATATAAATTTAATTAAAAATAATGGAAATAGTTATATATGAATCAAAATTATATTTTATTTTGGTGTAAGTTTATTTTTTTATATAAAACATAAATTTCTAAAAACTGTTTTTCATTTATTTTATGTGTTTATATTAAAAAAATTCACATATAGAAATTGAATCATGAAAAATAGATTATATAGTTTGAATCAATCTATTCAAATTTTTTAAATACTTCAATTTCATTTTTATTCATAATGAACAATAACCATAGTAAAATTTTATTGTCGTGATAGTAGATAAAACAGGTTAATTAAGGTTAAAACTATAAGAAAAGGTCTCGAAAGAAACCCAAAACTTTAATTTATTTAATTGAATGATATTAATTCAAATAAAACAATACTAAATTTTAATATATGGAATTTTGGTATTATTTTCCTTTGATAATGACTTTTATATTATTTTAAGTTAAGAAAATTAAAAAATTGCACTCTCTTTCTTTTAATATCTCTAATATATTTTCATTGGGATGAAAAGAAGTTATGATTAGTTATAAATGGTTATTTGTAGTATAAATACATTATTTTTATGATATTAATTCATTTTTATTTTTTAGTGATGTTATAATTACCTTAAAGAAACTCGTACAGTACTTACGCAAGTAGTAGAAAAATCAAGGTAAATGATTTAAAAAATAATGAAATTAATATGTTTTGTATGAATTGGGAAATTACATGAATTTAATAAATAATTATTTGTCATAATTAATTAAAAAGTTTTTTATATTTCAATTCCAATTTTCTATTGAATTATTTAAAGTCAAATTAAATGAATAGTCCTAAAAATGACTTTAATTATATTTTATGATAAACAATATTTTATAAAATGATTTAAAAATAAAAAAATGAATGGGGATAAGTTGTATTGGAAATGGTCTAAAATTTAATCCATACACCATTTTTGAGACACTTTTCACTAAGTAGTAACTTAATGAACCTTAAAGTATAAAAATGTGTTAACACAGTTGGGGTTAAAATGGGTTAATGAGGGCGGTCAACCAAAAGATAGTGTTAAAAATGAAACATAAAAATGTGTGAATTTTATTTTATTTTTATTTATTACAACATTATAATGTCCTAAATTCAAAATTATATACATTTGGCTCTAATTTACATGATCATGATATATATTATATATAAATATTTTAAGTAATTCTAAGTGCATATTTTCCCTCACTTATAAAAGGTTGCCTCCTATTCTCCATTATTCATAAAGTTTTAGAACTATATATCACCAAATAAATACCATTATTCATTCATATATTTCTTAAATTTATCCTAGACCCCTTCTTCCACTAATACCAACCTAAGAAAGATAAAGGTGTGAGACAAAGGAGATCTCTCAAAGAATATGTAATCATTATACTAGATTATTTCAAAGTTTATTTCTTCTTTCACTTCATATAAATTTTGGTTTATCCTGCCTAAAAAAATGAATATAGTATAATCAATATACTGAGATGTCTTTATGATTATGGGATAATAATTTTCCACCTTCTTTGCATCAAATGAGAAATGAAGGTAATGTTCATGCAAATTTGTGGACTACCACCTCTATGTGGTGATATGATTCATTTTTCATCATCATAATTCATGTTTAGTTATTATGAAATATTTAATTTATATATTTTATATTTATAAAATAATTATGATTCTTTAATTATCATATCTTATCTACTATATTACATTGTCATACATTATAAAATGATAACACCGCTCATTTGTACGTGTGGACTACCAACTCTAATATAACATATTGCCCCACCTCAATGGCTTGAGAAATTATGGGGGATTTACTTTCCTTGGGTGATAACATAAGCACACTAAAGGCTATAAATAAATTATAAGGCCCTTAAAAACATTTGGGGGATTATTTCCCCTTTTTAATTTGACACACCCAAACAACATTAATAATGAACATACAATCATCTATAAGATGTATGAGTACATAATAAATCTCAAAACATAACCAAAAAATTAAACAATATCAGATTACAAGAAGAAACCAAAATACATACTCTAAAAGAAAAAAAGATAAAAAACTTTAAAAACACCCAACTAGCTTTAAGATAAGAAAAACACAATATGTGCCAACCTCCAAATTCACATTCCCTAACCATTGTATCAAGAAGATCATATAATAATTAATATACCCTACCTTTTCCAGTATCCTTATAGATGAAATATAAAATTATAGAAAAGTTACCATGAAATGGGTAAGTCTAACTTGGTAATATTTCCCCAAAGACTTACCAACTCACACCACTATAACAAGAACTAGTTATCATATTTTTATAAAATATTTTTAAAATAAGATAAACATTTTAAATCTAAATAGTTAACAAGTTACAAGGAAAACATTTTTACAAATCATAAAAACATTCTAACTTCATTTGGAATACCTAAAACCATGTCTCCACACACACACTCATTCATTCTCAGGTGATAGTTCTTTACTCATGAGTGGTCTCTCTTCAATCCACTAAGTCGTCACATGGTGACCAATACCAAGTGCCCCAATGGAACATGCCCCTTCCACAGGGCCACACCTATGAATGCAATCACACCAACCATCTATACCAAATTACATGAAATAAATTCCACATAAAACCATAATTTATTTAAATCATTTCAAAAAAACATTTTCTACGCATCAAAACAATCCCATAAGTTTAAACTTATCATTTTAAAATTATCATAAAATTGAATTTTCATGGAAAGCATTCAATTTAGAAAATATCAAAGTTTTGTCCCAAAGGAGGTTTCCAATAATGATCACACATGGATTTTAAAATAATTTCAAGAAAATCATTAAAACATTCTTGTTTTATGTTAAGTATATATGTTAGATAAGACACCTACCTCTCAATGGTTGGTGAAAATGAAGAACGACCCTAAAAAATTTAGATTTAGGATTTTATACTCTTTTATTCAGTATATTAAAAAATATATTAGCAATATTAACATAACCCAATATATATATATCCATAATGGACTAGATCTATGGTTATAGGGGAGATAATAAGAGTAAATATAAGAAAAATTTGGAATAATAGGTACTTAGCGATGATTACGGATCACTAACATGATTTAATTCTCCTAATAATATCTTCTAGATCAAAGGGGGTCATCCCTAAAGCCTATGGAGTAAAAGAAATTCTAGATACAAAGATAATAGGGGATTAAAGAGGATTTTAGAATTTAAATTTTATTAGATCCACAAAATTTAGAGTACCAACTTTATGTCTCACGGTTAGTCCACAAAATTTGGATAAATGTGTGGGAACTATGTGGTGTTATTACCTTAAGGACACACCATGCATTGTTGGATCACTTGGTTTGAAAAAATGGAAACAACTATGTAGTTATATTACCTTATGGATACCCATCGAAATATTGGTTTGTACAGTTTGAAAAATTGTTCACCAATCATGTTTTTACTCTATAACATTTTTCATTGTTTCCCTTATGCACTTTCACAATTTGGCCAAAACCTATATCAATAGTTCACCTACCCTGTTACTCACAAAACATGTTTCACAATTTTCTAGTGGTATTTCATGGTTTCTACTAACCATATACAAACTGTTCAACTCTATAAAGTCCTCTAAAACATTCCAAAACCTTCCCCATACCCTCCAAACTTAATCCAAGTCTTTTCTAAGTTCAAATTACATAATTAAAGGGTTTTGTACCTAAAATTCAGGTTTCTAAATTCTCCCCACCATTAGTATTTCTATCCCTATAAAGTAAAAAATCAGTGTTTTCATAGAATATTCTGGACTACTGATCCAACATTTCCTTTTATACGCCCATGTTTCTTCTTGAAATAGACAATTTTTTCATAAAACTCATATTAGAATAATGATTTTACCACATTATATATTCTATTGACTATCCACAATATATCCGTACACATGAATCAACATAACATCCAGTTTTTGGTCAATATGATCCCATCGATTCACATGGTTTGGATTAGGTTAGTTCTTCTTCAACTGAGATATGTGAAACACATTGTCCACTAAACTGAACCTTGGTGGAAAAGGAAACCAATATGCCACCTCACAAACTTGTTCAATTATCTAAAAAGGTCATATTTACCATGAGGAAAACTTTACCTACTTACCAATATAATGATTCCCATGTATCAGAGAGACTCTAAAGATGACATAACCACTCACCTCAAACAACAATGGTCAACTATGATGATCTACATATGATTTCTGAAGAATCTAATCGGTTTTCATCCTCTTTCTGATCAACTAAATCTTCTATTTTTTCTCTTTAAAAAGTATGGGTATGATTAGTGAAGGCTCTCCTATTTCCACCTAATAATGAGGATAATGACAAGGATGTCCATACACTACTTCAAAAGGATCCATATTTATCAAGGCCTAATAACTTTTATTATATGAGAACTCCACTAAAGTTATATGCTCCTCCCATAATCCTCAAAAATCCACCACACAATACCTAATCATGTTCTCTATAAAGTTAGATCATACTTTCATATTATACATCCATTTGAGGATGATAATTTGTCCTCGTAGTTAACTAGGTTCCAAGGGATTTCTATAATTACTTCCAAAAAAATACATCAAATTGGGGTCTCAGTTAGATACAACTGAAATTGGGACATCGTGCATATTTAAAATCTCTTGAATATAGATTTTGGACAAGTCTTCCACCATATCAGTTTCAAAAATAGGGATGAAGTGAGCTGACTTTGTGAGTTGATCCAAAATCACCCATATGGAATTGTGTTTCCTAAAAATTCTTGGTAGGACTATTTAAAAATACATATTTATCTACTCTAATTTCTACACCGAAATCATTAAATACTATAAAATACCAGTTTTTCATTGATTCTATACCTTGACCTACTAATAGGTGTGGTATCTTGAGACATATTCCACTACAACTGTTTTCTTTCCAATCAACCAAAACCAAGATTTCATTACTTTAAACATCTTCTAAATCTGAGGATGGACTACCCATACTGAATAGTGTTAGACATAAAGAATCTATTCTTAATAATCCAAAGGTAAAATAATTTGATCTCTAAACCAAAACATTAAGTTCCCACACATCTTTCATCCCTAAATGTTATCCCCACCATTGAGTTTTTACATCACACTAACACATTTATAATTGAATGTTTGGTCATTTATAACCTGCTCAACCAAATCAAAAATAATTGAAACTGAAAAGAAAATTATAAAATTACATTTTTTTACACTCTAGATGAATATCAGTTATGACTTATATAAGATACAATTTATCTGAAGCATCTCTATGAAAATGATTATATGAATACCTACTCAAGTAATTTTCTATAGAATTTCCTTTACCCAGTGTATTCAACAAGTTAATGTCAAATATTTTAAGATGTTTCATCCATATTATTTGCCTTATATTTAGATATATTTATCATAAAATGTGATTTAATATTTTATGATCTTTAAACAATATAAATTTATCACAAACAAGATAATGTTTCCAAGGTTTCAAAACATGGACTATTGCAGCTAACTTCAAATAATGTGTTGGGTAGTTCTTCTCATGCATCTATAACTATCATGAATTTTATGAAACAACATGATATATCTACATGAGAACACATCCCAAACCATATCTTGATTCATAACAAATGATTACATAGCTTATCTAAAATCTAGTAGTGTGAGGATATGTACTAATGTAATTTTAACCTTATGTTCTTGAAAATAGGTATAACATTGATCATTTAATTGGATAGGAACCCCTTTCCTCATAAAAGTTGTCATTGGTAAGGAAAAATGTAAAAAATCATGAACAAATCGTTTTTTTATCCTGTTAAGGCAAGGAAACTATGTATCTCCAAGACATTATTTAATGGTTTCCAATAGATAATTTCTTCTATCTTTTTAGTATCCACAAAAATTCATTTTTCCTAAATTACATGGAAATGGAAATAAGAAACTTGTATCTATAAATAAAACTTTAATAACTTAACATAAAGTCTATACTCCTACAAGATACCCAACACTATGGCCAATTGTTTCTCGTTATCTTCTTTTTTCATAGAATACTCCTGAATATCATCAAAAAACACCACAAAAATGGAATCTAGATACATCTAAAATATTCAATTCATCAAGTCCATAAATATTGATGTTATATTTGTATGAATAAAAAGAATATTGAAATATTCATAATGGAAATATCTTCTTATGAAATATTTCTTTGAAATATAATCCTTTCAAAATTTCAGTTGGTGATATCCCAAATGTAATTCAATTTTAGAGAACTATTAGATCCCTTAAAATAATCAAATAGGTAATCTATTTGAAGAAGTGGATACTAATTCTTAATCATAAATTGATTAAGCTTATGAAAATCCACAAAAATATAATAGTTTTGTCTACCTTTTTCACAAAAAGATTCAGTGATTTCCATAAGGGTGTGCTTGGTCAAATGAACCCTTTACTTTACAAATATTCCTATTGAACATTAAATTACTTAATTTATGTTGGTTTTGTCCTAAAAGATGGAATTCAAATAATATCAGTACCTAATAAAAGATTAATCATAAAATCTACTTCTATTTTTGGTGTAAACCCAAATAAATTATCAGGAAAATGACAAGAAAATGGTTAATGATTTTTGGAAAATATATGTATCTGATCCCATCAAAAGATTCCAAAGATAGTACTACCAATTGATAAGAGATAATTTGAACCACCAGTGCCAAAATTCATTCTCTACCTACCTTTATATCCTAATCACATCTAAATTGATTCATGATACAATCTGAATATTTTAAAATAACCTTTCAGGAATAACAGTCGATTTTAGAATTGAACAATATCAACCAATCCATACAAAAAAATATAGTCACTAACAACTATCTCAAGCACATAGAAATTCCAAATCAACTCAGTCCTACTAATATATATAGAAAACTATTTTCACACAAAGGATATAAACACTATTTGGCCAAGAGGATTTTGAAGTTTTAATATATGAGGTATTATCTCAACATGAAATCCATATAATAGACAATAAAAGACGAAATAAATAAATGTGATGCACCTGTATCAAATAAGGCATGTATAAGGGTATAATTCAAAAGAATTGTACCTATCACCACTTAAGGACCCGATTGCTCATATTTTTTCACTTTGTCAGCTCCATGCAGTTTCTTACTCACTGTGATTTTCTCTCTATTAACATATTGAGATTTTATAGGTTTAGGATTCATGGTGTTCCTTGAATCACCTTGGCTTGCTCAATTCTAATAATGAGAGTTATTCTAGTGATCTCTTCCAATTAAAGCATACAATGTCTGAGAAAAATGACCAATGTATCTTGAACTAGACCTTGGAGCACTATGAAAATAGCACTGAATATATCCCATAAAATCACAATTTTGATAAGCTCTAGATGGTTCCATACAATAGCACTTTATGTTCTTGAAATAACCACATTGAAAACATCCAAGATTACCTTTCAGTTTAGGATGAATTTTTATTGATCAAATGGTTTGATTCTTAGATATCCCACCAATCTAGAATTAGGTGTCCCTATTCTACTTATTCCTAGAATTAGATTTCTCACCTGTTCCCGTAGGTATAAAAATTATCCTTATAACTGCATTCCAAAATATATTCTATTCTACCACAGTCACTTCATTGACCATTTATATTTAGTTTGTAATATAATAAATGAAAATATTTGAGTTTATATCCAATCAGAACGATGAGTCAAAAAAAATTCCCTCCAAGGATGAACTTACAGAAACGTATTAAAAAACATAGACTAAATTCATAAATTTATCCATATACTATCATTGAGAGATTCTATTTCAAAAAACTGAATAATTCTATTGTTCTATCAATCTAAAAGGTGTGAGGATATAATTTTTTTATTAAACAATTCTTAAAAAACATACCATATAATTCCTTGGTCATATTTCTCCTAAAATACTAAATACCACAATTGTCATGACATATCCTATAGAATATATGTTACTAAATTTACTTTCAACTCTTCTAGTGTCCCAAGGAAATTAAAGATTTGATTTATCCTACTCAACCAATCTTTTTTATTTCTTATTGAGAATCCCCCCAAAAGAGGGGTGGATATAGTTATTTGAACTAAACTAAATTGTCCACCTGTAGAGGCTCATCATTTATATTACCCCTATCCACACACTAAAAATTATGAACAATACTTTAGATCAACTTTTGGCTCACCTATGGATCAGGTGCAAGCACATTTTTAGAAACCTCTTTTAGTTGATTCCTATGATGTCTAACCTGTTTGATTTTCTATAAATAGAACAAAACATCACTTATCCTCACTCCAAAGAAACTGAAGGCTAAGAAATTTTAATTTACCATATCAACTCACATTGTGATCATACATTTTAAGAATCCAAACACTGTAAACATATTAATCTTTTTTTAAATATAAGAACCATTCTTCCCAAAATCATACCATTTAAATATTTTAAAAAATCAACATTTTCGGACCATTTTATAAACCATTAAACTTGGAATGAACAATAAATACCTAGTGGGAAGTCCTAATTTCAATACATTTCATGTAATTCTCATTAGTTAAACCCACAATGATAAGATGACTACTCACTTATAAGTGTATTAGAATAATTTTGTACCCAAACAACCTTGGTAACTTGTTTTTCAATATAAAAAGGTTAGCAACATATTTTTATTCCATGCATTTAAAGTTCCAATGATCCAATCTTCATTCTACCATCCCAAATACATACTGATACCATTTACAACTCAGGTATCAAACAAGATGATACCATTTGTAACATCCCACCCCTCCTCATTGGCTCGAGAAGTGATGGGTGGGTTATTGGCCTAAGGTTACGTCTACAAGACAACAAAGGTTGGCAATAAATGGTAAGGGAATAAATAAAATTTGGTGTATGATTTTACCATTAAAAGATAAAACAACTGTATAATGTGAACCATAAACATCCAGTCCTCTATATAATGCATGAGTATATAATACAAATCATAACATAACTAAAACATTAAACAATGTCAGAGTACAAGAAGAAACCAAAACAACTAATTGTAAAAAATAAAATAACAAAAACTCAAAAACAATCCAAGTAGAGTCAAGATAATAAAAACCCAACCCACAAAAATCATCAACTCTAAATACCATACCCAGAGTATAAAGAAGAATCACTGATGAACTGAGATACCTTTCCTTTATCTATGTCTCAATATATGAATTTTTCGAATGAAAACCAGTTCCAAAGTAGGGGGAGTCTAACTTAATAGTATTTCCAAAAATACTACTCAACTCACACTATAAGGATAATAACCGGTTATCATATTTTATATAAAATAGTTTCAAAATCAGATAAACATTTTATATCGAAACAGGATAAAAGTTCCAAGGAAAATATTTTTCCAATGTTTAAAACCATTATAAATTAAATTGGAATACCTATAACCATGTCTCCAAACACACACACCCATTCATTCCTAGGTGTAAATACCATACTCATGGGTGTTCTATCATCAATCCACTAAGTCCTCATAAGGTGACCAATACCAAGTGACCCCAATGGAACACACCTCTATTTTACATAAATTCTAATAAAAATATATCTAGGGAGTATATATAATATTAATGATATAATAATTATTCTAAACTGATAAATTACTATTTATATTTCTTTTTCTCACCCATTGTAAAGTGGAAACATCACTCATGCGTACTTACAGACTGTCATCTCCATGAAGTGATGTAATTTATTTTTCTTATTCACTTTTTATAAATGATAAAAAAAATGTATATAAGGAATAAATATGATACTTATTTCATGATAAATATTTTGGAGATGATGAAACCATGACCAAGGTGTAAGAACCAGAACTATTAAAGCAAAACATGAATGGAAAACAAACCAGTTTTCACCTGAATATTCATTTTAATGAAGAAATAGTTAATAAAACAATAATTATAAATTATAAAGGAATTATATATAGTAATATATGCATGAATTTGGTTTTTTAATATATTTATAATAAATATATATTTATTATATAAGAGGTTTGAATGCATATGGGGCGAGATGGGTCTTGAGGTATGGCTTTCTCGTCTCACTTTAGTTTCTGGGAAATATGTGCCATATCAACTTCTTATTTATTTAATCTGGTGTATATAATACCCATTTAATATTTTACATCATAAAAATATTTATAATAATAGTGATTAAATTATCATTTTATGTTATTTATTTTATAAGGTTTATGATTCAAATGTTACCAAAGTGGTAAGGGATTTATGTTACTATTATATTTCTTTTTGGGATTGTTTATGTTAAAATTTACATTAATGGAAAATATATAATACTTATCATTTAAACAAAATATATTTTATTCTACTCAAGTTATTTCTATGGTTTTCATTTTTTTTCTTTAGTTATCTTCTCTTTGGTACTAAAAACAATTGAGATAATATTTTTAAGAAAAGTTTGTTTTATTTCCTCTTTGGCTGAGGTTGATTTTCTTCCAAATCCTATTTATTTTAAAATGTTTCAATAATATATTAACTATTATAAAATTATTTGTTAAATTCATTTTTACCCATATTTTACTTTCTATAAAAAAATTAAAAAAATCTTTTCGTTTTCTGAATGAGTTACTTTTTACCAAAGGTGTGAACGGAATATATGTTTTAACATATACCACCCAAAAATATTTTCATACTATCATAACTACTATTTTACTCTAAGATTAATTTATTATTTTTCATTTTTATTTAAAAATTAAATGTATTTATTTAAATTCTATATTTTTGTATATTTTAAATAGGTGATTTCAATAAAAAAATGGAATTTTCCTTAAAAACCTTTTTAGTGAACTTTTAAAGGTATTTTCATTCACCACAACATTCATTGATGTTATTAATGTGTAAATAAGGAGATGATACAATTATATAAAAAATATTTTTATCTTTATGGTTATTGATTATAATTATAAATTCTTAATGAAACCCAATCTATTTTCCACAAGTTAAGCTATAATGAAATGATAAATTTTTGTATAATCTTATGACATGTATATGAATGGATTAGTATTATGTGATGGTTGGGTCCCTTAATTCCCAAATATTCATTGGGTAATGTGATATAAGTATCTGATGATATTATGGAGATAAGTGTTGACATGATTTTGAATATATATGTTCACATTTTTAAGTGTATGTATGATTGGTTTTAGCTATGCTCACAAGATTATACGTGGAAATGGTTGGGAATAGTTATGCTCACATTTTTGTGTGTGAGTTTGATTGATTATAATTATAATCACAGGATTATGAATATACATGATTTTTAATATATATTTTCACAAGATTGTGATTTTATATTGTATGATACAACATTCATATGTTCTGAATCTTGAATGATGATTATTCCTTTGTCACAATCATTAATCATACTTTTGAAAATGAATTGATTTTTGAGTTTATGATCTAAAATATTTTAGGTATGAATATTGTTTTAGAACATATAACACCCTAGAATAATACAGGGTTAAATTACTAAATTATGTGACTCATTTCAATAAGGTTCACCTTTCTTTTTGAGAGACTATCTGATTAGAACTCTATAATTAAGCATTTTTGGCCAGGAGTAGTGATCAAGCTGGGAGACCTCCTGTTAGGTTTCCTAGGGTGTGTGTGATTGAGAAAAAAGTACACTAAATATAACATGTGTTTGCATGTGGGGACAGTAATTAGTATTATTATCATGTAGGTGGACCCCAAGTAAGGGACAACGTGTCTGTTGGGAAACTAGTGGTACCTAGAAGGCCGAGACCTGAAGACCATGTTAACACAAGGTGTGTGTGCTTTATGTGGTGCCTAGTTGTTATAGATCATGAACTATATTTTATTATCATACACTTATGATCATATTATGCTCTCTTGTGATTGATATATCCCACTTTTACCCTTACTGAGTATCTCAACTCACTCTTTCTTATGTTTTTATTCCCTAGGTTTTGATGGAAGGTTCTAAGTATGATGTGTATAGAATTGTATTAACATGAAGATATTTTTGGGATATGTTGTAGATATTTTAAGAAATAATTTGAATATATATCTAGTATCTAAAGAAACTAAAACTTTATGGTCCTTAAGAATGTATAATTATGATGTGTATTGAATATTCGTATAAAATGATATAATATTTATGTGTGTTATGATTGGGTTAACTCATTTGGTATCAAATTAGGGTTCAATTATTTTTGTAGATTAAGATTATGAAAATTTAGTGAGAACACTTAGGATAATACTAAGTATAATAGAATATCCTATTTTAGGGTAAATAAATTAGTGTGGTTTTCCTTGAAAATAAATCCTTGTCTATATAAAAAAATGTGGATATGACTATGGAACCAATACACCTTGAGGTAACAACTTTATAAGGGGTGGATTGGGTATTAACTCAATTTTCACTAGTGCATGATGAGTGTTCCTAAGACTACGTAGCTATATAAACACTCATGGGAGTATTCTTTGGTTAATTGATATTCTCTTTATCAACCATTATAATGAATGATAGGATAGAACCTATGAAAAACTGATTATAAGCTATAGTGATATGAGATAAACAAAAAATTTCATGGGTTGAAAGAATTTTTCTTAATTTAGCACATCATAAGAATGATTTTCATAATCATGTGATTTTTTACCATGTTTATTGATGTTTGATACTTATTTTATGTTTTTGTTTTAGTCAATTATTAGAACCATGTGGAATCTTGTGAAAAAACAAATTTGATGAATAATGAAACGATTTTCTTTATAGGAACCAAATAAAATGGGATCTAGAATGGGAAACAATATGATTATTCATAACCATATATCTCAATATTTTATTAAAAACCACATCATGTTTAAGATTCCTAACACACCAAATATGAGTAAATTTGGGTTTCATGAATACCCTGGAGGAAACAAGATTCATCTTCTAAATGTTTAAAATGTGGGAATAAGCACCCAGGAAAATGTATAACGGAATGGAAATATTTTTTATGTGTAGATAAGAATTGTATGAAGAAACTAATTATTAATGAAAAATAAAGACTTCAATGGAGGTAAATAAATTGTATCATGAGGTAACATTTATAGTTCAATGTATTGTGTGTGAGGAACTTTGAAATTATTTGATTCAATGCCCTAATCCAAGGGTTAAATCCTAGACCATGGAAGGCTATATGTTATGAAAATCATTGAAGTTGGATGATTTAAGTTTTTATATATTGGGATTAAAAAATTATATTTTTAAAAGTGTTTTATTAATGATATTATAACTATAAGAATCATAAAACATCTAAGGATTATTTTTTACGATTTTTTTTCTTTAATGATTTTAAAACATATGTTGAATGGTACTGAAAACCTAGAAAAGTGATTTAATGGTAATGGTATATTTTTGGAAAATATTTTATTAAGGTATAAATAACCCTTAATATATGCTTGATTTTGAGATAATAATGTTTAGTTGTGATAAAGATTTGACTGATATTGATAATGTATATTGGGTAGTTTGTGTAGAGTTAATTTTTAAAAGCATATATGATTTTAGTGTGGCTTTATGTTGATTAAATATATTTGTATAAATGGTTAGAATATTTTTTAGAGTATGTGATTAGAGAATATACTTTTTTTTATGTGACTTTATGACTGTATAATATTATTTGGAGATAATAATTAATTTTCTCATCGAAGAATATGTTATAAAATCATTTTAATATTTGTGTTTCAATTTTGTTTTGTCATATTTTGAATATTTTTAAAGTTAGTTATTTCTGAAATGATTTAAGTTGATAATTGGGCATTATTATTAATATTTTTGAGATTTTTTTAGGAATATTTATTCATATTGGTTAACTTGTGCTAACCATTTTGGTTTTGGTAAATATCCAAATATAGGGGGAATAACTTTTCATTATTTTTTGGATATTATTATCCATTAAAAGTTAAATTTAATTCTGTAAGAAAGAAAAAAAATATCATGGTTATTTATCATATGGATTGTGAGATGAAGTAGGGATAAAAAACTAATAAAATAATAATAAAAGAATGAAATTATTCTTATTTTATGGAAATAAATAAAGTATGTATATCATCTTATATTCTCTACCTTGATGGTAAATGATTTACTCAACTCAATTAAAGTGAAGATAAATATATCAAGTCTTATGTGGAATGTATCACTCAGATATCAAGGTAAGATTTTGGAATATCATGAGTCAAATAATTATTCATACTTAGTTTTATAAATACATAATTAGGAAACACTAAGTTTCCAAGTATTGATATAAAAATTAGTAATCATGATAAAAATCTATATCAGATTGTATTACTATGCCATTATACACTAATTATAGTAAGTTAAAATCAAAATTATGGGGGTGGATTTATTTAAGTGGTTTATAATGTTACACCCTAATATTTTAGAATATATCTCTCTTTAATAAATTATAAGTTTTCGATAGCTTTTTTATCAAGAAACATCAAGCTTAAACAACCCATGAAATAATATTATTCAAATATGATTATTATGACCTAGTTGTTAGGTTGGATAGAATGAATAATAATAACTACAATATGAAAAATATTTATAAAGTTTTCATATAATAAAAATTTATTGGTTAATTATAATACATAAGTATTAAATTCCCAGTAAAGTCATTCTATGCTTCAAAATAAATTTCTTAAAAATGATTTTTTATTGCATTATGTGGATTGATTTTATATTAATTTTTTCTAATTTTAGTAAATTTATTTGATCAAATGGATATAATTTTTAAAATAATAGTTTAAATATATGTATAGTATTATTTTTTGGGATTTTTTTGAAAATATTTTGTTTGAGTGAATAGTGAAAATGATGATTTTTGTATAAAAGTTATTTTTTAATTTAAATATAGTAATTTAAAAGTCGCATTATATTTTGGATTTGGTTTTAATGTAAACTAAGATAAGTTTTATTGAACATAATCTAAATAATTCTATAATAATCAAAATTATATTTTATTTTTGTATAAGATCATTTTTATGGATAAAAAATAATTTTCTAAATGTTGTTTTCTGTTGTTTTTTATGATTTTATATTAAAATTGATTTCCACCACTTATAGAAATTAAATCATAAAAAATGGATTACATATTTGGAATCTTGACTTTCAAATCTGGTAAAAATACCAATTTCATTTTTAGTCATAATGAATAGTAACCATGGGAAAATTTTATAACCAAGGTAATGGGTATAACAAGTTAATTAAAATTAAAACAGTGGGATAAGGTCTAAAAATAAACCCAAAATGTTCTTATATTTCATTGGATGAAATAAATTCAACCATATCCATCCAAAATTTTAATGTATGTCATTTTTTGCAATTTTACTTTGATAATGATATTTATATTATTTTAAATTGATAAAATTACAAAATGTCACTCTCTTTCTATTAATATATCTAATATAATTTCATTAAGATCAAAATAAATTATGATTTATTATAATTTTTTATTTTTAATATTAAAATTTTAATGTTTTATAGTATTTTATTTTAAATTTTTATTAATTATATAATTACCTTAAACGCTTACGCAATGCTGATACAGTGCTTGTACAAGGAGTAGAAATATCAAAGTAAATTCTTTAAAAAATAATAAAATTAAAATTTTTAAGATTGAATTTTTTGTTACATGAATTTTATAGGTAATTATATATTATAATAAATGGTAAATTTATTTATATTAGAATTCCATTTTTTGTCTTAATTTCTTGGATGTTAAATTAAACAAATAATCTTTAAATGAATTTAATGATATTTTATGATAAACAATAATTTTTTAAATCATTTAAAAATAAAAAAACAAATAATTAAAGAGTAAAATTGGGATGGTAAAAGGTATAAAATATAATCAATGGCCCATTTTTAGATACTTTTCACCTTTGAAGTAAATTTATGACCATTTATGGCTATAAAATGTGTAACCATAGTTAAGGATAAAAAAGATATAATGAGGGGGTTAAACCAAAATATAAGGTTTAAAATGACTCATAATCATGGTTAAATTTTATTTTTTGAAGTTTTTTATACCTTATCATGTCTTAAATTCAAAACTATGGTCATTTGTTTCCACCTAACAAGATCATGATATATATTATATTTAAATATTTTAAATAATTCCAAGTGTGTCTATTCCCTCACTTAAAAAAGGGGTCCTCCTCTTATCCTTTATTCAGAACATTTTAGTAATATATCTCCTAAAATACTACCCTAATACCTTTATATATTCCTTAAATTTATTGTAGTACCACTTTAATTTCCATAATACCATCCTAATAAGGATTAACCTGTAGGAAAAAAGAGGTCGCTCAAAGAATATGTAATCATGTTACCTGAATCTTTCATTGTTTATTTCTTCTTTTACTTACTCTAAATATATTTTACCAATAAAAACATAATTAATATATTATAATAAATAGTTTTTTAGTTGTTTTTATGGTTATGAAAATACATTTTCCACCTCCTTTCCATCAAATGATAAATGAATCTATCAATCAAGTGTTTGTGTGGCCTACTGACTCCACATAGCGATATGATTTATTTTTCATCACCATATTACATGGTTGGTTATTATGATGGACTAAATAATTATATATTATATTTAAGTAATAATTATTCTTTTTAAATTATAATATCTTCTCTAACTTATGTAAGAACCTGGATCTTCATTTTCAGGTATGTCTTTCCTTTTCCTGGAGTTTTTGAGAAAAGAGGAGTTTCTGGATATTTTTGAAGTACATGCCGTGTACTTTATGAGTACACGCCGTGTACTCCTTTGCCGCTCGAGTCCGTGTTCTGGACATTTCCGGGCCACACACACAGTTTGTAGGGGTGATGTGGAGGCCGCTTAAATCGGAGTACGGAAAAGCCGAGTACACACCGTGTACCCAAGAAGTACACGCCATGTACTTTCTTTTTTTTCATTAAATGGTCCGGGGTCGCGCCTGACGGACAGAACTCACTTCTTCTTCAAGTTCTTCGTCTGATAGAACCCGTATGGCCGTGGAACTTCTCTGAGCCCCTGTGCCTCCATCCGTTCTCTGAATTGACCGCTATCGATTGCATTAGAACCGCATCGGTAAGCTCTTCCTTCTCCTGGAGCTTTTTTTCCTTTTTTTCCTTCTTTCTCAAGATATTTTGGGTTGAGCGTTTTGTACATTTTCTTATATCTTCGACGTTCTAAGGATAATCAATCATCGTGGTAGATGTATATCGATCTCCTAGCATCGAGGTAGGTGGTTTGTGCCTTTCTGTAGGAAGTCTTTGAATATTTTGTGCAATTCCACCAATTCCATTGAACGAGGTATTGTGTGTTTTAAATTTTTCCCCTGTTGTTTGCCTTCTTTTCTTGATTTCTTGAGTAGTGGTCAATGGTTGTGAATAGGGTAATTTTTTTTACTGTGCTCTGGATGTTTTTCCATGCATTTTTTTCCTGTTAGGCATTTTTCCAGTTTCCATGCCTAGTTGTAGGATAGTTGAACTATTGTACTATTATGATGTCATGCCTTAGAATGATATCCAAATAGTTCTTGAGGTTTACTTGGGGTGATATGTGCACTATGCATGTTTGATTTACATAGGGCTGTGATAACCTAGTGTAGTGGACCATAGGGAGAATGGATGTAAGGGATTCTCCAAAGTGTCTTATTAATTCGATGTGAGACCAAAGGGGGAATTGATGATGAGTGCTTCCTCAGAGAGTCTGTAGTTCCTTAACATGGGCCACAGGGGGAATGAGATGTTGAGTGCTTCCACAGAGAGCCTTTAGTATGATAGGAGACTATAGGGGGAATTGGCGTTGAGTGCTTCCTCAGATAGTCTATTCTTCAGCTAAACTAGAGGGGTGAGACTGTGTGTGCCTCCATAGGGTTGCTAGTACTTGCAGGTTGAACCATAAGGGTTAGGTCGTGAGAACTACCCAGGGGGTTACCTGTTGTTCTACTTATTGATTGATTGTTACTTGTGTACTTTATATGCAAGATACTGTGGATTGTAGCTGCTGTGTGCTTTCCTATTTACTGCTTCCTGTACTTTTACTTGCCATGTATTCAATGACTGTTAGGCACAGATCTTTGGGTGGTTGCCTACTGGGACCTTGTCTCACACCCTTTTTGGGCCATGCTTCTAGGCCCAAACAGACTATATTTTTGTAGGTATAGATAAGGGAAAGCGCCCTTCTACTTTAGGTACTTGACTTGTTTGTGGAGCTGAAGAGCATGGGACCAAGCTATGGCTTGAGATGCTGAGGAGTTTACATGTTTCCTTTTTCACTTTGGTTTAGTTTTTTATTCAACATTGTGACTTGTTTGGATAATTTCCTAAACATATGTATCATGAATCATTTTATATATATGTGTGTGTGCTCCAGTTGTTTACTATTAGTTTTCCTATGGTTATTGTTTACTCTTTTATGGATGGTTATGGTTTAAGTTGTTGTCTATTTGTTTTTCTTCCGCTGTGTACTCTGCCAATGAGGGCATAGTTTCCTTACTATAACACCCAAGGCCCTCACTGTTAGTTGGCAGCCTCTGGCGTTTGGGGAAATGAGCTTGAGGCCATGTGACCAACCGAGTACGGGGTGCCTCTGGGTGGCTTCCGGAACCGGGATGTTACAAAGTGGTATCAGAGGGTTTCTTTTCTCGTGGCTTTCTGTTGGAGCCTTTAGACATAGATAGGACGGATTCGGTACTTGGTATTAAGCTGTGCTCAAGAGTAGCTAACCCTTGTACAGGGAAAATCCTATCTACCTCGCTTATTACAGTTTCTGGTTTTTCTATGTTACAGTTGATCTGATTTAACCTAGAGTGATTCACATGCCTTGTGTTGTTATTGTTGTTGATATTGTGGTTCTATTTCTGTCGTAACCTGATGAGATGAGGGTATGCCATCTCATGCATCATATAGGCACTTGTTAGAAATCACATGCCATGCATTCTTTCCATGCCATCTATGGTGAATTAGCAATTTCATGTCATTTTGATAGACATTGTGTATATTATGCATGATCTTATGATGGATGCTTTAATAGAATCCCTACAGTTTGATAGAGAGGTTTTTTGTATTGTACCTTGCTTAAATGAACGCCAAATTTTGGTTCTTGAGGTGTTATGGGCCCTCATGAATCGGAACTTGGTGGATCATTGACTTGTTTCCCTTATATATGATATGTAGTAGATTTCAAGCTTTGATTCATAGGGAGTATGGGCCCTCACGGATCAGAATTTGGCACCTTCTTGCTTGTTTTTCAGTGTTTTCTGGGATTCGGTGCAGTTTCAGAGCTACTGCCTGGAAAAACCCAGAATACATGACGTGTACTTTATATATACATGTCGTGTAGTTTTTAAACCGTGTCATTGACTGTGTGAGCAGAAACACGGGTTGTGAAAAATCTCCAGGAACACACCGTGTACGTTAGGTACACACCGTGTAGTAGTGAGCCGTGTACCCGGCCGTTTCACTAACAACACGGGTCGGGTAAGCTCTTGTAATGCACGATGTGTTTTGTATGAACATGCCATGTATCCTTGTTCTAGGTACCCTACCGTGTCACCAACAACACAGGTCAGGAAAAATCTTTAAGTACACGTCGTGTAGCCTCAGCCGTGTAACCGGCCATGTAACTAACAACACGGGTCATTGAAACCTTGTCTACTACATGTTGTATCCATAGGTAACATGCCGTGTAGTCTCATTTTAAGAATACCATGTGGGTTAGCCGTTCATGGAGACTCAGGCATGGGAATAGAGTTAGGTACACGCCGTGTATAGTTTATACACACCGTGTACTCATGTTTTGTAAAACTTGAGTGTTTCCTTCTCCTGTTTCGGTTTTTTACTCCTTTGTTATTTGTCTTTGATATTTATGATCTAAGGTATGCTTTTGATCTTTCATGGCTATGCCTCCGAGACATCCTCTAGTTGTACGTCAGTTGTAGGATAGTGATCAGACGCCAGATATGGCTGATCAGGGACTTCCTACCGATCCTCGATTCGTGCCAGCCTTGGCACCGGCTGTTATACCAGTTGCAGGCACTGATGTGCATTTTAGGGAAGGATTTATGAGGATGATGTAGACCTTTCAGGGAGAACTACCTCCTACCATGACTCTGGCAGACTTGACGCAGGTTTTCCAGCAGCAGCATCCTCCTACTTTCTTGAAGGAAGGAGGGCCACAGGCTACAGAGTCATGGCTGGAAGCCACGCTGACTATCTTTGAGCATCTGGAATCGCCTCCAGAGAGGCGATTCAAGCTCGCTACCTATATGCTACGAGACTCCACCAAGAGGTGGTGGGACGTGATCTCATAGGCGGGTCATCAGCAGGTTATGGCTTGGGAGGAGTTCCAGCGTGTGTTTTACGACTACTTCTACCCAGAGACCCTAAGGGCCGATCGAGCCCAGGAGTTCGTGAGTCTAGAGTAGGGTACTCTTTCTATTATGGAGTATTCCTCTCATTTCACCAAGCTGCAACATTTCACACCCCTCCGAGGTGGGGATGGGATGTTCTTAGCAAGGAAGTTTGAGGATGGTCTTAGGAAGGAGATCCACTCGCAGGTGAATATATTCTAGTTGACTTCCATAACTTCCATCATCAATCAGGCACTGATTGCGAAGCGCAATATGAGAGACTCTAGAGCTCTGAGCCAGGGCGGTTCTGCTTCCAGAGCTAGTATTCCTCCAGTCGACAGCAGGAATCACTGTAGGGAGTCTACATGTGGTGATCCGAGGAGGCGAGATACATCTTCAGGTAGCCAGGTAGTATGCTACCAGTGTGGAAGGGCAGGTCACATGAGGCCGCATTTCCAGAGAGACCCAGTGGAGTGCCGATCATGCGGCAAGATGGGTCACCTTCAGCGTTTCTGCCAGGTTTTCTCACCAGTAGCTAGGGACGAGGGTTCTTCCATGACTCCTCATTTAGGAGCAGCACCACCAATTTCTCACCTGTTGGGGAACTAGAGTTCTTCCGGCCGTTCGGGCTGAGGTGGAGGTCGAGGCCGTAGTGGTCAGTCACCAGTCTTTCAGCGTCAGAAGGGAGGATCAGCTCAGAGTGGTCAGGTAGGGTCACAGGTCCGCGGGGCATGCTAGACTTTTGTGGTGGAGCAGACCTATCTAGAGCAGGATCCCGGACCTTCTACAGTTCGTGGTATGATCTTAGTAGCCTCAGTTTTATCTTCAACTCTTTTCGATACTGGTGCTACGCATAGCTTTATCTCTTTTTCTATTATTGAGAGACTTGGGCTCTTTATCTTTTCTTCTGCCAACTTGTTGACACTAGACACACCTTTGGGGATGAGGAAATATAGTGTACGTCAGTTATGAGAGTGCCCTATCGAGGTTGCAGGGTATCATTTATTATGGTATCTCTATGTCCTGGAGATGACAGGATAAGATGTCATTCTTGGGATGGACTGGTTGGTTCCCTTCGAGGCAGTCATCGACTGTTATCGCCGTAGGGTGCGTTACATTTCACCAGAGGGCGAATCTTTTCTTCATAGAGGCAAATGGGATGTTCAGGCGAGTCGAGCAGGACTCAAGCATCATGGGATAGGAAGGGTGATGGCTCAGATTTCTAGTCTTTATCTGGATGATCAGGGGATTTCCCCATTGTACTTTCCTCTAATGGTGGATCATTTCAGAGATGTATTTCTAGAGAATTTTTCAGGTTTTCCTCCAGAGCATGAGGTAGACTTCTCTATTAACCTCATGCAAGGAGCGGCACCGGCGTCCATTCCTCCCTATAGGATGGCTACACCTGAGTTACAGGAGATCAAGAAGCAGCTGGAGGAGTTTCAAGAAAAGGGTTCTATCCAACCCAGTACTTCTCCTTGGGGTTCACGTGTCCTGTTTGAGAAGAAGGCAGATGGTACCCTTAGTCTCTGTGTGGATTATCGGAAGCTGAACCAGTTGACGGTCAAGAACTGATATCCCTTGCTGAGGATTGATGATCTTTCTGATCATCTTAGAGGAGTCCGAGTGTTCTCAAAGATTTATTTGTGGTCCGGTTATCATCAGTTGTGAGTTAGACCATCAGATATACCTCTCACAGCCTTTAGGAACAGGTATGGTCTCTTCGAGTATATGGTTATGCCGTTCAGTCTCACAAATGTGCCAGCAGTTTTCATGGCACTGATGAACCAAGTGTTCCATCCTTACTTGGACTCCTTCATCATGGTCTTCATGGACAATATCTTGGTGTACTCTCACACTCTACACGACCATGATACCCATCTTGAGATTGTTCTGAGTACACTGAGAGAGCATCGACTTTAGGCTAAACTCTTGAAGTGCCACATTTGGATGGATCAGATTCACTTCTTGGGTCACGTCATCTTAGAGGCAGAGTATCTATGGACCCAGACAAAGTGAGATCTGTAGTTTCCTAGGAGCATCCAAAGAACGTTTTTGAGGTACGGAGTTTCCTAGGGATGGATGGATACTACAAATGCTTCATTCGGGACTTTTCATGCCTAACATCACCATTGACAGGTCCAACCAAGAATGGGGTGAAGTTCTTATGGTCAGATCTTGTGAGTCAGCCTTTCAGGAGCTGAAGGGAAGGTTGATGTTAGCACCGATACTAGTCTTGCCAGAGCCAGGCAAGAGATATACTATTTTTTGTGATGCTTCAGGTATCGGGCTGGGTGTTGTGCTTAAGTATGGAAATGGATTCATTGTGTATGGGTCTCGGCAGTTGAGGCTACATGAGAGGAGCTACCCGACGCATGATCTGGAGTTGGCAGCTATTGTTCAAGCCTTGCGTTGTTGGATACATTACCTTCTGGGAGAGCACTTTGATGTTTTCACTGACCACAAGAGTCTCAAGAACATCTTCACTCAGCATGACCTGAATCTGAGACAGCGCAGGTGAGTTGAGTATCTTCAGTCTTTTGATTTCGAGCTTTCCTATATGTCAGGAAAGGGCAATTCAGTGGCAAATGAGTTGAGTAGGAGAACTCAAATTCAGGCAGTTCAGGAGTCCAGCAGTGAGTGGCAGCTTATGGCTCTGTTCTCTGAGATGCATCTGGAGGTGCACGATAGACAGCGATAGACTTACCTATATTCTGTAGCGGTTACCTCTGCACTTCTTGATCGGGTACATATGATGCAACTATCAGACTCAGAAGGCTTAGTCCTATAGGAGAGTGTGTTAGGAGAGGACCCTCTTCCTGGATAGACAGTGGGCGAGGATGAGATCTTGTGTTTCCAGGGATGCGTATGGGTGCCAATAGACATATGCGAGGAGCTGATGCAGGATTTTCATTCCTCGGTTTGGGCAGTTCATCCTAGCGTCACCAAGATGTATCGAGATCTTCATATCCAATACTGGTGGCCATGTATGAAGAGAGATGTTGCTGGTTTCGTCTTGATGTGTTCTACTTGTCAACAGGTGAAGGCAGAGCATCAGCAACCAACATGACTTTTACAGCAATTACCCATGCCGGAGTGGAAGTGGAGTGATATCACAATGGACTTTGTGACCGGATTGCTGAGGTTGCCTCGAGGGAACGATGTTGTTTGGGTTGTCGTCAAGAGGCTTATGAAGGTTGCTCAATTCTTACTGATCAAGGAGACCTTCAGTGTCGATGATCTGGGATGACTATATATCCAAGAGATTGTATGTCTGCATGGAGTTCCACACTCCATTGTTTCAAACAGGGATGCACGCTTTACTTCTCGGTTCTAGAAGGGGCTTTAGAGGGCTTGGGGTACACAGGTACTTTTGAGTACAGCATACCATCCCCATACAGATGGCCAGTCTGAGCGTACGATCTAGGTTCTTGAGGATATGCTCTGATCTTACATTCTAGACTTTGGTGGTTTTTGGGAGAAGCATATCCCTCTTGTGGAGTTTACATACAACAATAGTTTTCAGAAAACTATTCAGATGGAACCTTACAAGGCTTTGTATGGTAGGCCATGCCAATCACCTTTATGCTGGCTGGAGGTGGGAGAGGAAACTTTACTGGGACCTCATCTTATTCAGGAGACCTCAGAGCAGATAGAGTTTATTTGGAAGAGGATGGCTACAACACAGTCTTGGCAGAAGTCTTATGATGATCAGTGGAGAAGACCTATGGAGTTCGAGGTTGGGGATCAGGTTTTCCTGTGTGTCGCACCGAGGTTGGGATATAAGAGGATTTGGAAACAGGGTAAGATTTCACCACAGTATGTTGGACCTCTTGAGGTATTGGAGAGATTTGGGTCGGTTTTCTATCGGTTTCAGTTACCTCAGAGGTATCGGGCCATGCACGACTTCTTCCACGTCTCTCAACTCCGACATTACTTTTCAGACCCATCTCATATCTTTCAACCCGAGGAGTTTGAGATTGAAGCAGATGCATCATTTGAGAAGCATCCTATTCAGATTGTCGATCACAATATGAAGGTTCTCCATGGCTAGTTTGTTCCTCTAGTACGGGTTCTATGGTAGCATGGGTGAGTGCAGGACAAGACTTGGGAGAGGGAGGCCGATGTACGATCACATTGTCCAGAACTGTTCTGGGTTTCTTCTTCTACGTCTCGCTAGGGAAATTCGGGGAAGAATTTATTAAAGGGGGAAGTTTGTAAGAAATCGGATATTCGTTTTCAGGTATGTATTTTCTTTTCCTAGAGTTTTTGAGAAAATAAGAGTTTCTAGACATTTTTGAAGTACATGTCACGTACTTTGTGAGTAAACATCGTGTACACTTTTACCACTCGAGGCTGTGTGTTAGCCGTGTCCGGGCCACACACATGGTGTGTAGGGGTGATGTGGAGGCTGCTTAAAGCGGAGTACGGAAAATCTGAGTACACGCCATGTACCCTAGAAGTACACGCTGTGTACATTATTTTTTTTCATTAAACGAATCGGGGTCGCGCCTGACGGATAGAACTCACTTCTTCTTCAGGTTCTTCGTCCGAGAGAACTCGTACATCCACGGAACTTCTCCGAGCCCCCATGCCTCCGTCCATTATTTGAATCGACCACTGTTGATTGTGTTGAAACCACATGGGTAAGCTCTTCCTTCTCATAGAGCTTTGTTTTCCTTTTTTCCCTCTTTCTCAAGATATTGTGGGTTGAGCGTTTTGGACATTTTCTCAGATCTTAGATGTTATAAGGAGAATCAATCATCGTGGTTCAAGTATATCAATCTCCTAGCATCGAGGTAGATGGTTTGTGACTTTTTGTAGGAAGTCTTTGAATATTTTGTGCAATTCCACCAATTCCCTTGAACGGGGTATTGTGTGTTTCCAATTTTGCCCCTATTGTTTTCCTTCTTTGATTGATTGCTTGAGTAGAGGCGAATTCTTGTGAATAGGGTAATTTTTTTACTGTTCTCTGGATGTTTTTCCATGCAAGTTTTTCTTGTTAGGAGTTTTTCTAGTTGTCATGCCTAGTTGTAGGATAGTGGAACTGTTTTACTATTACGTTGTCGTGCCTTAGAATGATAGCCAAGTAGTTCTTGAGGTTTACTTGGGGCTATACACGCTCTATGAATGTTTGATTTATACAGGGCTGTGAGAACCTAGTGTAGTGGACCATAGGGAGAAAGGACGTAAGGTCTTCTCCAGAGTGTCTTATTAATTCGATGCGAGACCAAAGGTGTAATTAACGATGAGTGCTTCCTCAGAGATTCTGTAGTTCCTCGACATGGGCTACAGGGGGAATGAGACATTGAGTGCTTCCCCAGAGAGCCTTTAGTATGATACGAGACTATAGGGGGAATTGACGGTGAGTGCTTCCTCAGAGAGTCTATTCTTCAGCTGAACCAGAGGGGTGAGACTGTGTGTGCCTCCAGAGGGTTTCTAGTACTTTTAGGTTGAACCATAAGGGTTAGGCTGTGAGAACTACCTAGGGGGTTACCTGTTGTTCTACTTGTTGATTGGCTGTTACTTGTGTACTTTATATGCTAGATACTGTGGATTGTAGCTATTGTGTGCTTTCCTATTTACTGCTTCCTGTACTTTTACTTGCCATGTATTCACTGACTATTAGGCACAGATCTTTGGGTGGTTGCCTACTGGGACTTTGTCTCTCACCTTGTTTGGGCCATGATTTTGGGCCCAAACAGACTATATTGTTGCAGGTACAGATAAGGGAAAGCACCCTTCTACTTCAGGTACTTGACTTGCTGTGGAGCTGAAGAGCATGGGACCAAGCTATGGCATGGGATACTGAGGAGTTTATCTGTTTCCTTTTGCACTTTGTTTTAGTTTTGTATTCAACATTGTGACTTTTTGGCTACTTTCCAAAATATATGTATCATGCATCATTTTATATATGTGTGTGTGTGCTCTAGTTGTTTACTATTAGTTTTCTGCTGGTTATCGTTTACTGTTGTATAGATGGTTACGGTTTCAGCTATGGTCTATTTGTTTTTCTTCTATTGTGTACTCTACCAATGAGGGAATAGTTTCCCCACTATCACACCCAACGCCCTAACTGCTAGTTGGCAACCTCTGGCGTTTGGGGAAATGCTCTTGAGGCCATGTGACCAACCGGGTACGAGGCGCCTCTGGGTGGCTTCCGGAACCGGGATGTTACAACTTATCACCTTCTCATTTTTTGTATAACGATAATGTTTATCATGCGTATGTGTGGACTACCCCCTTCATGAAGTGATGCGATTATTTTTTCGTTTCTATTTTAAATGAATAATAATAAAGATATATTTCTTGAATATCTATGATATTTTTGATATAATAATTATTATTAAATAGTAAATTATTATTTAAATTTCTTTCACTTTATCCATTGAAAATTGGAAACATTACTCGTGCGTACGCACGAACTATTATCTCTACAAAGAGATGTGATTCATTTTTCATCACTGGTTTTTATGAATTGTTAAAAAATGTATATAATGAATGAATTAAATATCTATATCATGATTAATATTCTAGATATGATGAACAAGTTAAAATAACTAGAACTATCAAAACAAAACAAGCATGGAAAATAGGACATTTTTCATCCAAATTTCCATTTTATAAAGAAAATATTAATAAAAGGATAATTAGAAATTTTAAAGGAGTGATATATAGTGATATACGTATTTTTAATTTTATTTAATATATTTACAATAAATATATATTTATTGTACAATATATATTAATTCATATGAAGAAAGACAGGTCTTGTGGTAAGGTTTTCGCATCTCAATTTTGTTTCTATAAGACATATGCCATATTCACCACTTGCTTCTTCCAGGTGGTTTATAGAATACCCACTTAATATGTTATATGATGAATATGTTTTTATTAATGGTATTTAAAGTCTCATTTTAAGTTATTGAAATCTTTGGTTTTATGATTCAAAAGTTATTAAAGTGTAAAGGTATTTATGTTACAGTGTCATTTATTTTTGGGCTTGTTTATATTAAAATTTACAATGAGCGAATTATGTGATCCTTATCCTTAAAACCCAATATATTTTATTCCTATCTGGTTATTTTTAGGTTTTTAATTTTTTTTTCTTTGATTATCCACTCTTTGGTACTAAAATTGGTTGATAAGATGTTTTTATGAAAATTCAACATTATTTTATGTTTGGTCGAGAATATTTTTCTTCCAAATCCATATTTTCTTCAAAAAAATTATAGGAATTTTTTTTATTTTAAAAAAATATTTATTAAATTCATTTCGACCAATATTTTACTTTCTATAAAAAAATTAAAATAAAATTCTTGAAATTTTTGGAATGAGGTACTTTTTACCAAAGGTGTGAATGAAATCATTATTTTTACATATACCATAAAAATGGGTTTTCCTTAATTCATGACTAATATTTTATTTGAATATTAATTTATAAATTTCCATGGTTATTTTAAAGGAAATTAATTTCTTAATATTTTGGTAATTTTTAGATTTTACATAAGTGATTTCAAAATAAAAAGGTTATTTTCCTCAAGAAATGTTTCAGTGATCTTTTAAAGGTATTTTAATATAAGGAAACAACTACTGATTTTACTTATGCTTCACTGGTGTGATTATAAAATGATACCATCCTTATTTTTCTCTATATTTCTAGTGATTATGATGATAAAATCTTTATGAAACCCATTTTATTCACTATGAATTAAGCTATGACGAAATGATAAATATTTTCATGATATTATAGTATACATATGAATGAATTGAGATAATGTGATGGTTGGGTCCATTAAATTCATCCTATGCATTGGGTAATGTAATATAAATATCTCATGAGATGATGTTGATAAGTTTGGATTGTAACAACCTAGGATTTTAATATAGTTTCCACTAATTAAGGAAAATATGTTTTATATCATGCTCCACATGCAACAACGAACTAAAACAAAACCGAGATATATTTATACCGTTAAAACCTATTCATTTAATTGGTAGGTGTGAATATGAGTAACTTAATTATGAAATATATTAGCATATATATTTTTATATATAATGGTTATTTTATGCAAATTTACTAAATTCATTATTGTGTTTAAGGATCTATCTTTTTATGTGATATACTTTTTATTAATGAAAACTATTCATATAATTGTAAAATTATTATTTTAATAAAATATAATATTTATTGATTAATTATATATTTATTATGGTTATATAGAAATTAATAATAAGAAGATCCAATATTTTTAAAATTTATATTCATATTAAAACGGTTTCCCATTGTATTTTATAATTTTAATTAAAAGATAAAATATAAAATTATAGAAATTAAATTTAGAAAAATAAACTTTATTTTTTGATTTATAATTTCAAAATTAGTTCCAGATTAATTTTTTGGTTTTTTCTAATTATTTTTTTCTTAAAAAATATTGAAAAATATTATTTTTAAAAATAACATGAATTTTATTATATTATTAGTATATAAGTCTGAATTATAAATTCATAAAACCTTTTTATAAGACTAAATGTGTATTTTATAAGTGAATTTATAATTCTAAAATTTCTTGTTTAAATTTACATTCACATATTTGACATTTTAGAACTTAATTTTTATTCTAATTTTTTTTTCAATACATCATACATTTCATATTTTCAAATTAATTTTTATCACTTATATATGTTGAATATAATAAAATAACTTCAATTTTTTTATTTATCATGAGAAAATAAGCATATTATTAATTTTTGGTATATTTATAAAATAATTGATTTTTAGATGAATGGTGAGAAAATGCACTTTTTTCCAAAACAGTTACTTTTATTAACTTATAAATATATAATAATTACTTAAAATTTAATAAAAACTTTTAATTGATCAAATTAAAATTTAATGAATAATTTTAGGAATCTTAATGATATATTTTAAATTTATACAAACAATGTTTAACCTTATAAAAAAGTAATATTTCAATCCTAATAAAAAAATTAAAAATTAGATTTTTGGCTGGATTTGAGATTAAAATAACATTTATTTATTTTAAAATAAACAAATTTATGTAATTAAAATCATAAAAATTCATAATTTTATCCCAAACTGAAATTTTAATCTTAAAATTAAGGTTTTCTAAGAAATTGGTTTTACCTATTTTATGGAGTCAACTGATTTTTCATACAAACCTCATTACTCATCGATTATATGTTATATTTATATTTATCCATTTTATGAAATATTATTCTCATGAAATTATTATATTTTTAATATATTTAACTTAAATATATACATAGTTAAATATCCTTTTCATTGTGTGGGTTATACATGTTTTTAGTTCCATTCTAAATTCCCACTACTAAGTAATCCCAATTTATGGGAAGTTTCCTATTTTTTGTATCATATAAAGAATTACCCCCATAAAAAGTTTGTAAAACATGAATAGATTCTAAAAAACATCAATATTTTATAGATATCCCTCTTGGTTCATCTTTGGATTCATGGAAAGTAATACTCTCATTCCCTCTGCAAAAAAGAACCTTCCTTATTTTATAAAGAATCACCCAAGCGGTTCATTTTTATTCTTTCTTATACTAAATAGTTCTCATGAATTCTATACATTTGAACTACATGTTAATTACCTAATTCATTGTGGTATTATTCTAGGATTTATTCTTCAAGCCTTAAAAATTCCTTTGGTCTTATATAGATTTTATTTTGTAGGACATAGATAAAGGCAAGGGAACCATGTACCTGGGTGGTCTTCTTAATTTTTGACATCTGGTGTTTTATAGAGGATATTCAATAAAGTATATTTGACACATGTGGAGTTGTTTTGGTACTTTTTATCTATACTAATGTATGTATAATAATTATTTGGTATTGTTCCCATTTTTATGAGTTTTGGTATTTGAACATGAGATTCCATTTATATGTCCTATTATATCATGTTTGGTTATGATTTATATTATTGACTATTGTATCTTATTAATCTTTATTGTATATACTACTTGATGTATTTTATATTTCTAACTCTAATGATATTTGTGTGTCCATGCCATTTCATTAATCGGTCATTCTAGTTTTTCATGAGTGAAACCATTCCTAAGAAAATGTTTGTTATGGCCAAGGCCTTTTGTCTGCCTCTGGAAATCGGAAATGCACTTAGAGTCATTTGATTGACTGGATTGGGTGATGGGATGGGCCAACCTGCATTAGTTCATTACAAAATGGTATTAGTGAATGTTTTTAATTGGGAGTCAATGGTTGACTTTATCTTGTATTTTCAAGACTCAAGTGGTAGGAATATTGGAGTGATGCGATAGCTATATTTTTTGTCTAACCTCAAGTTTGCATGAGTTTCTTGGGATTATGATTATGTTTTGATTCTATTTTTATGTTATTTTATTGATATTTAGATATATTTTCCTATTTTTATTGATTTATAGGGAAATATCATGGGTTTTTTTGAGTTTTGGGTTAAAATGGTGGAGTCTTCTGCAGGCGTATAGTTAAGGCACACATTTTGTAGTAACCATATGAAACCATACAACCTTTTCTGTTAGGAATCTAGTAGATCCCACACATTTGGAACACAGTTTTTCTAACCATGTTTTAAATTCATTCATAGAGGGTCATAATTGAAATTTTTCATGTTTTTTCTCCTTTTTCATTTGAAGTTTCTTTTATGCTTATGCTACTTGTTTATACTCAGGTTTAGAATTTTTTTGGGGTTCAATGGATGAATTTTGAGATTGAATTTTGTTTAATTTGAGTTTATGTTTTGTGTATTTCAAAAAATTCATCCCATAATGACCTCATCCAGGCATAGAGAGGGTGTTGTAGTGAACAACACATAGGATAACTTTCCTCTTTATCTGGATCAAGTGTATTTTTTGATTCATAGGATTCAATCCATAGGTCAAGTTAGTGGTCGTGAGCATGCACAGATGGTGGACCATGATCAAGAGTTCACAAGGAAAATTCCACTGGTTTTTCATGGAAAAAGGGGTCCAATGTGTATGATGAGTGGTTGGGATATATCAAGTCAATTTTTTAGTTTCGAAAGACCCCTAATACCTCTAATGTGGACTTCACCATGTATGTTTTACAAGGGTTGGGTAAAAATTGATAAGAGTCAATGGTGCTAGTTGGTAAGCATAAGGATCTCACATATACCACTTTAAAGATAGATTTATATTGGAATTACTACCTAAATACTTTGAGAGCATGGAAGGCCTGTGATTTATAGAAATTAGAGAAATTTAATCATTAGTTGATGGAGTATTCCACTTGATTCTCTAAGTTGGTTCATGTTTCTCTAGATCTCATTGGGAACAAATACCTCAATGGTTGACGTTTTGAGATGAACTTGAGGCTAGAGATTAGGTTTGTGATTATTATACACTATCTTTTCAATTAATCATATATGTTTGATAAGTCATTTATGGAAAACTAAGAGTGTCCATAAGTCATCGAGTGAAACTCTAGTGACTTCTTCAGGGTGTAAGCTTTGTATTTTCTATCAATGCAGGAAGGTCGAACACAGTAGGACTAATTTCCCAGAGACTCCAAGGGAATACCACCAATGTGGAAACTTGTGGAATCTTTATCACTTATGTCAGTTTATTTCATGGGGGAGTGGTGATGGATAAATATTTTCAAAGGGAACTCATGTGTAGTTAGTTGATTCTAGGGGTATAGGAACGCACCATTGAGGAAAAGAATATTATAACCAAGGGAAGAAGGGTTGAGGTAAGACTAATCTAATACATCTTTATGCAACATAGGTAGTTCCAGAGGACTCAAGTTCTGATCCAGCCATCATAATAGGTACAAGGTTTATTTCATCTTCCATGGAATTAGTTTTACTTTACACAGTCACAACCCATTCCATCATTTCACATAATTTGATTAATTATTTAGGTATGTAAGAGAATTCTATTCTATTAGTTGTTGATTTTATAACCCCTTTGGGTGTGGAAAAGGAGAAGTGTTTCAAGTTCCCATAGGGTTTTGTTTTAATTACTAATTTGGAAGTCATTTGGGATTTCATCATGTAAGACTAAGAAGTTCTCAACCAGATTATCTACATGGATCGAATGATTGGATTCAAAGTATTTATTGACTATTATCACCACAGTATCCAGTTTCTTAATCCTAATGGGAATACTCATGTCTTTTAAGGTTAGTGGGGTCTATGATTAGGGAGGGTAAGAAATGTTGCATCAAATTTTTGTTTGGTTTTATACCAGTTTTCTAGGGTGTTTCTTGATGCTTATAAGAAGAGTTCAGTTGGTTAACTTACATTGGTCATGGATAGGCACCCATATGTGTTTTCAGTTTATTTTTTGGGGTTCATTCTCCAATTAGAGGTCAATTTTACTATCAATCTTCTCCCTGGGGAGATCTCAATTTTCCTATCATCTTAACAGATGGCTCTAGATGAGCTAAAATATCAGCTAGAGGACCTTGAGGGAAATTGATTTATCTATTATTTAATGTCACCTTATTCTTTACCCATTATATTTTTAAATAATATAGATATGATCCACTGAATTTTCATATATTACCATAAGCTTAATCAGGTTACTGTAAAGAATAAATACCTATTTCCCAAAATTGATGATCTCATTGATCAACTTAGGGGATCCCATTAGATTTTAAACATAGACCCGGGATCCAAGTAACACTAGTTTAGGTTTCTAGAACAGGATGTTCAAAATACCACCTTTCAAAGCTGATACAGACATTTTTAGTATTTGGTTATTTCATTTGTGCTTACCAATGCTCTTGAAGACCTAATGGAATTAGTGAACTTAATATTTCACCAATTTATCGACTACTTTGTAGACATGTTTTTGAATGAAATATTAGTGTATTAAAATATATAGGAGGACCATGATAACCACTTTTAGATCATTTTGGGTGTTTTTAGGGTACACCATGTATATTTTGAGTTTCACAACTATTAGTTTTGTATCTAAGAGGTAAATTTCTTAGGCCACGGGATTTCTGATGTAGGAGTTTCCATGGATCCAAAGAAAGTTTAAGTAGTCATGTATTGGGAGCAACCCAAGAATTTATTTGACATCCTTAGTTTTCTGGGATCTATTTGGTACAATTTAAATTTCATTCAGCACTTCTCCAAAATAGCTTCACCCTTAATTTATTTGACATGGAAATGGGTGAAGTTTGAATGGGAAGAGAATTTCATGTGTGATTTTGATTAGTTGAAGGACCATTTGAAATCCATTCCTGTTTTTATTCTTCCAAATCATGGGAGATCTTATGTTATATTTTTTAATTCTTTTGGTGTGGGTTTCAGGGGTTTACTGATATAGGATAACCATGTGGTGCCCTATTCCACATGGGTGTTATACACACATGAGTGGAATTATCCAACCCATTTCATATAATTTCTATCCATGATGCACGCACTGAATTCATGGTGAAACCACCTCATCTAGGATAGTTTTATAGTTTATTTATACCATAAAATATTGAAATAAATTTTTACCTAGAGGGACATGAATATCAGGCAGATAAACTGGGTATAATATCTTTAAATTTTTTAGTTTTGTATTTTTATATTCTGGATGAAGAAAATATAGTTTTGGATGCATTGATAATAAATATTTAATTATAGTTTGTATAAGAATTAGTGGATGAGTGGATTCTAATGATCTTGTTTTAAGAACTGACTCTAGAGTTGTGGTAGGATGGAGAGAGGGTGTTACTGGACTGTGTGTGGGTCACACCCTTTCTTATTGATTTGTTTAGAAGTGAGAAGGTATCAAACCCTGCATTCCCAAAAATTAGTATTTCTTTAAATGTTGCAGAGACATTAGGTACTTGGTATTTTCCTCCTAATGGATATATCCTTTTTAGGAGGTGTTTGGTAGTTCCTTTGAGCTTGAGGAAGGTGGTGATACATGAGGTGCATCATTCTAACTAGGTTTTTCACCTAGGAACATCCAAGATGTTTTATACCTTGAGGAGTCAGTTTTGGTGGCTTGGAATGAGACATGAAGTTTCATATTCCTTTTCTAGATGTTTGACCTTCCAAATGATCAAATATGAGTACCAAAGATTATCCAGGTAGTTACAGCCACTTATAATTCCAATTTGGACGTGGGAAGATATCTTTAAGGATTTTGTGATTGGAATACCGCATACTTTGAGTGGAAAATAATAAATATGGGTGTTTTTTGATAATTTAACTAAATTATCCCACCTTATTTCCATTAGGGAGTCAAAGAGGGTAGAGGTCCTTGGATGACTTTATGTTCAATAGGTCATCAGGATTTATGTATTTCCCTTAATGATTGTTTTAAATCACGATGTATGTTTTAATTCATGTTTATGAACGGGTCTCAATTAGGCCTTGGGAACCTAGTTGAGATTAAGAATCACATATCACTCAAAGATGGATGGTCGGTCTAAGAATACCATAAATACTATCAAGGATATGGTGTGAGTGTGTGTTATTGATTTTAGTGGCTCATGGGAAACTCACCTTTCATTGTCTAATTCTTCTTATAATAATAGTTATCAGAACTAAATCAGGATGGCCACATTTAAGGCATTGTAAAGGTGGTTGTACCAATCCCAGTTGTGTTGGGATGAGGTGGATGGTCATTTATTGGTAGGTCAGAGTCCCATTTAGGTGATAAAGAAGATAGTATAGTTTGTCTGGAAATGAATAGAGACAAATCACAGTCCACAGAAGTTGTATTCTAATCATCTTTAATACTCATTGAAGATTTAGGTTGATGATGAGGATTTTGTTTGGGTATCAGTTCAACTAGAAAATAATCACTTGGGAAAGCAGGTAAAGTAGGTGCTGTATCATATCTGGTCATTTCATGTTCAGGGGATTCTTATGAAGGTATCCTATCATTTTGATTTTCCACTATGTATAACCATGATCTATGAAATCTTCCACATTTCCCAATTGAAGATATACAATCTAGTCCCACTCATGTGTTAGAGTGGGAAGATTTAGAGCTTGATCATAATACCACCATTATGGGGTAGCCTTTTTTTATCATGGATTATCATAACAAGGTTCTCTATGGTAGTTCATTATCATTGGAATATGTTCTAAGGCAGTTTGGTGGAGATATTCATGAGACATGGGAGCGGGGATCTTTTTGGAGGGAGCAGTTTCCTTATTTTTTTCGTCCAAGGGTTCCTGAGGACTTTCTAGAGAAAAAGGTGGAATTTTGGGGAGTTATTAACACCCACCAGCTTTTTGGTATATCAAATTTTTATATATATTTATTTTTTGGTTTACTTTAAGAGTTACTGGGTGTTGAGGTTTTGAAATGGGAGTTTTCAAGAGAAATAGATTGGGCGCATGGTTGGAACATGGTTTATCTAACCATGATGCTAACTGTGTGAGGGGTGGTGGGAGTAGATAGTATCCATTTTCAAGGTTTTACAAACCATATATCTCCTAAGGGTAACTATGCATCTTGTGTTTTTGGGATATGGTATCTCCTGCATGGTTGGTGCATGGTTTTCTTAACCATGTGTCCAAAGAATATATCCTTGTCTGATTCATTAAAAAGCATTCTTTCACCATTTTCCCCTATCGGTTTTTATACCCTTTGGACCTAATTTTATCCTCACATCATTTATAGCCCCTCTCCTTATCTTGAAACATTCTACCCTTTCATATTTGGTGGATAATTCTTGGATCTAAGGTGGTTTCTCTTAAGTTAAGTCCTTTTCTTCAAGTTTTCTTCTTACTTTCCCCCTTCTCATCCTTGTTCTTCCATTTTTATGGAATTATGGAACCCAAGTTGGTGGGAATGGATGATACTATAGTTTTAATGGGGTATTAAGTTTAATTTCTCTTGTATTATGTGTGTTAGGTATTCTCTTACCTATTTTGAGTGGTTATCATCTGAGGTAACGAGGTTGGAACTGACTCTGAGGTAGGCGTATTTATTTAAGGGTGTTTTCTATGTCAAAGCATTAAATTGTGAATTTAATTTTCTTTATGTTTGTGTATTTTCCAAATATATACATTTTTCTTTATTTATATTCAATTTTAATGTGTTTTAAGACTTGGTTTTTCAATTGGTTGGTTAAATAGGGTTTTCCAAATTAGGGTGGAATATTTCTACCCCAAGTGTTGGATGAAATGGATGAAATAAGTACTATGGTTATAAATGGATTTATAAAATGGTTTTATAAAAAAAATTACCTTTTGGGAAGGTGTTTTATAAAATGTGCATGTTTAATTGTGAAAATGGATTATGTAAGGATTTTGATTATATGGTACTAGTTTCGTGATTATGTTGAAGATGGGTTAACTAGGATGTGGGAAATGGGTTCTATAAGGATTGTGAGATCCTTTAGGGAGGTATTCTATGAGATATTCCTTTTGGTTCCCTAGGGATAGTGAGATCCTTTTGTAGGAAAAATGTTATAGCTTCCATTCATTTGTTGAGATACCGTGAGATATCTTGGATTTGGGGTTAGGGAAAACTGTAAGAGATTCCATTTTTTTAGTTGACTAGCTTGAATTTTTTACACTCACTCACATTAAACCCTTATGTTTAGATTATTAGGTTCACTTACTCATAATGTACTGGTTTATATGGTTTATTCATTCTATTAGTTTCATGTTGTATTTTATGATTTTGTAATTCCCATTTCCATTTATATGGATGTATTATGATGTTATAGTCACCTTTATTATGAATTGTTGGATATATTGAACATGTTATTCCATTTGGGCTTGGTTATTTATTTGATAAATATTGGAAATCAATTTAGAAATAATTTTTTATTATTAAAAAGAAACCAAAGGGATTTCAAAGGCTTGTTGAAAGTGGAATATGTTGAAATTTTTTGAGTTTTGAAAACAAAATTTTAAACTAGTTTATTGGTTTTCATGGGTAAAATAATTAAATAGATTAATCGTGGTATCCTAAATGTATTTTTTCCTCACACCCTACATATGAATTTGGGAGTATGTCAAATTTTTTTATAGGACATAAGTAAAGGCAAGGGAACCATATACCTAGGTTGATCTTATTGATTACAATTGTATAGTGTTTTGTGGAGGAGATGTGGTCTAATGGAGTTGACTCATGTGCTGTTTTTTTGGATTTTGTATCATTTGGGATATATATATATGAATTTTTTGGGATTATTCTCATTTATTTGATTTTTTTGGATTTGTACTTGAGATACCATGTAAATGTCCTATTATTCCATGTTTTTTACGATTTATAGTGTCTCTTATGGTATCATCTTACTATTTATTGCATACTCTAGATATTTTATTTTATGCTACTAAATATAATTATATTGGTGTGGATGAACCATTTCATGGATTGGTTATGCTAGTTTATTATGGAAAACCCACTCTGAAGAGATAATTGGTTATGCCCATTTATTGTCACCAGCTCATGGAAATTGAGAATGCGCTTCAGACCATGTGGTAGACCAGCTTGAGTGATGGGTTAGTTAGACCCATGTTATCTCATTATAGGGTGAAATGATTCCTCTATTATCTAATATGTTTTACCATTTAAATGTAATGATTCGGGGACTTTTACTATTCTATTCACCATTGTGGAGTATGAAATAAAGGATGTTATTCAAGACTTGTGAGATTATATAAATGTTTATCCCTATTTTATTTATTTATCTTTACATCTTGGAGAGATAAAAATTTTAGTAATTTCCACTCAACATTCCAACATAAGTACAACCAAGCCTGCAAGAGTTTTTGAGAATGTTTTTGTTCAGAGAAGAGATATTGTTTTTCTTAATGATTTTTATTTTTTTGGATAAAGAGGATGATATTTTTAGTACACATTCACATCTCATTCTTTGGATACATTTTCTAAAAACTTATAAGGTCATAATTTATATTAATAAAGTAACTCTATCATAATAATATTTAAAGATTAATAGTTCACTTCAATATTTTCAGTCCATGAAACACACAATGAAGAATCATTAATCTTCTAAAGTTAACATGATTGTTTGGTTTTTTAGTGAGTTTCTCCTTGATTTCATATGTAATGAATCGCTAATTGTTTTTATTAAAAACAAAACATGGTTTTAATTAAAAACTCATTTAAATTAAAGTTAAAATGATGCATATGAATAAAGTTTGAATATAGAAATTATTGTTTGTAAACCATGTGATTTTGAATCTGATTTCAATGAAACTATTGAAAATATTGAAAATGATAAATATACATGTTTTTTGGAACAAGATAAACATATTAGATTTAAAATAAATGAGGATTATTTTGAACATGTTTAGAGTGTTTCTTGTGAATCCACTATTTCTAAAAATATTACTTATATTTTTAATGAACAAACTGAAAAATTGAAACCTAATGAACATTCCTTTTTCTTTCATAAATATAATGACAAATTTTTATGTGAAATATATTATAAGTTATTTAAAATTGATAGAAAAACTACTGAAAAATAAGATCATGCTTGTTCTTTCAAATCTGAAAATTTTCTAGAAAATCACACCTATAAACAGACTATTAAAAAACTTGTTTTTACTAACTTAAATTGGAAATATTATTGTATTGGTAATTAATTATAAGTCTAAATTGATTTTTTAGAGTAAAAAAATTATTTTATAAATAAAAATTCCCCCCTTGAGATAGAGTTGAAAACATTTCCTAAAAACCTAAAGTATTCATCCTAAGATGTTATGGTTGAATTCCTTGTCATTATTGAGAAAGATCTATCAAATGACCAAGAGAACCAACTTATAGGAGTCCTTAGAACACACATGAAAGAATTAGGATGTACTTTATCCAATTTAACTATAATTAAACCTTCAGGTTGTATGTTTAGAATTTATTTAGATGAAAATACTAAACTTGTTAGTTAATTACAAATGAGATTAAACCCAACACTTTTAAAAGTTTTAAAAAAGGAATTCAAAACATTATTAGATATTGGATTTGTTTTTCCCTATATGATATCCAATGGGTGATTATCATCTAATTTCTTCCTAAAAAAATTCTTTACATTCTCAATGAATGATTTGGTGAGCTTATTCCCATTGGGTTTCCAAATAAATAATGGATGTGTATTAATTATACCAAAATCAATTTAGTGGCTAGGAAATACCGCTTTTTCTTATTTTTCTTAATTAATTACTTGAGATATTACCTAGGTAGACCCATTATAATTTTCTTTATAGATTTTATGGTTAATTTAAAATCCAAATATCACCTTAGGATCAATATAAAATAAAATTCACATATCCTTTTGAAGATATTTCGTATAAAATAATACATTCTAGTTTGTGTAATTTCATATGAACCTTTCAGATGCTTATGATGAACATTTTTGGTGAATTTTTATAAAGATATATAGAACTTTTTATAGATTAATTTATTATTTTTTTATCATCTTTGGATAAATGTTTGAAAATTTTGGCTTCTATCCTTGAAAATTCTACTCAAAAAATATCATTCTCAATTATGAAAAATATCAATTCATGATAGATAAATGAATTATTATTTATCATGTTGTGTATTGAGATAGAATTCCATTTTAAAAATATTTGGTTGGGGTAATTTATTCACTTCCCTACCCAAAAATAGTGATAGATGGGAGATAACTTATTTTAAATGATGGATTTTATAAGAGATTCATAAAAGAATTTATTAAAATAGAATTTCATTTTAAAAAAATCAAAAAGAAGTCCATTTTTTATTTGATTAGGGATATAAAACATCTTTTAAAGAGAAAAAGAAATTATGATATCCCCTCCAATTATTTTTTCACCATCATGGGACATTCCCTTTGAATGAAGTATAGGTGAATCAAATTTTCCCTTGGGGAAATTTTGATTCAAATGCAAGAAAAGATATCTGATTTGAAATCATATGCACCAAGGACCCTAGATAAATCCCATGATAACTACAAAAAAAAATAAAAAGGAACTTTTGGTTATTTTTTTGTGTTATAAACCTTTAGATATTATTTTCCAAACTCTAAATTGATTATTTGTACAAACCAATCTATAATAATATTTTTAATGAATAAATATAATGAAAAACTAAGGATTCTGAGAAATATATTATTATTATGTGAATTTTATGTTTAAATAAATTATATAAAAGTAATTGAAAACCATATGGATGACCAGTTAAGTTGATTATATACTAATTTTTATGAGAAACTTTATATATGTCCACCCTTTAAAGAGATTTTTCCTCATGTGGAATTAAATGGTATAAGAACTTTGAGCCTATGGTTTGATGATCTTTTGAATTAGTCAAATTATAATGAATTCCCCCATTAGTTTTATAAGAAACAATTTTCTAATCTTATGAGTGATTTATTAAATCACATTTAGGATGACCCTTACTTGTGGAATGTCAGTATTGACCCAATTATAAGGAGATGCATCACAATTTATAAATTCTAAGTTATGCTTAATTTTTTTCATGATTTAAGATGTGGATGAACCTTTTGATCCCAAATAATAGTTGTGAAATCTCGTGATTCAAGTCTATATTTTCCCACAATTTTTTGATATTATTTTGAATTTTCAAAAACCTATAAAACCTTATAGTTTCAAGGTAATATTTCCAGGAGGAGTAAAGTACCTCAAAAACAAATTTTTATTGATGTTTTTGATATATGGGGTATGGATTTCAAGGTTCTCTTTAACAATTATTTTAGATATATTTACACATTTCTTATTTTTGATCATTTGTCCAAGTTGGTATAAGTTATTACCACTTGAGATGATGATAGAAAAGTGGTTTCTAAATTTATGAAAGGAAATTTGTTTACTATATTCAGTTATCCAAAATTTTCAATCACTAATCAAGGTACCCACTTTTTTAGTTGAACTTTAGAAGATATTCTTAGGAAATATGGAGTTCATCGTAGTGTTTTTACACCCTTTCACCCTTAAAAATTAGAATCAATAAATTATCAAACATATAAATAAAACATATTTTAAAGAAAACAATGCACCCAAAAAGAAACATTTTTGACACCCTGAAATTATAAAATATAATTACCCATAAATAAATCGATTTATTTGATAGATTTCTCCACACACAACACCAAATTAAAAAAGAACCACAATATGTTTATATCGTTAAAAAATAGCAATTAAATTAGTGGGAATTAATTTTAGTATCTACTTTATGAATTATATGTATATATAAAATAAATTCAACTTTTAATATAAATAAAATTCAATTAGTTTACCTATAATGACTAATAAGATCATTTATTGTTTAGAAAACTAATTTCTAAAATAAATTTCCTTTTATATGATACACATTTCTATTTAAAGACAAATATGATTAATGATAAAATATTTTTGATATTAATAATTGGTTGACACTAATTTAGTTTGAAAATGATATGAAATAAGAATAATAATAGTTAATTTTTGAAATATCATTTTTCAATTAAAATGGGATTTTGATTATATATTATGATTCTATTAAAATTAAAAATTAAAAAAATAGAATATAAAATTAATAAAAATTAACTTTATTTTTGAATTACTCATATAAAAAATGACTTAGTATGAATTTTTATATTTTCTAAAAAGGTCAATTTTTAGTCAAAAAATACAATTTTCACAAAACATGTAATTTCCATGACTTTTCCATTATATAAGAATGACTTATAAATTTTAAAAACCATTAATGTAATAAAATATGTTTTTTAGGAAAAATATTAATAATTTTAGAAAAATATTTGAACTTGTAAAACCAATAGAAATTATTTCTTTACCTAATGAAAATGTTACATTAATATAAAAATTATGTTCAGTCTTTTATTTGAATAAATTATTCTCAAGGGAGATTTGGTATTATCTTGCCTCTGAAACCACTTATCCTTTTTTACATAATAATTCAATTTATGTCATTAAAATCAGTATCTAAGATAATTTTACATTATATATAAATTTAAATCAAAAAATATCATTTATATAAAAAAATTACCCAGTTATGTGTATTTATTTTAAAATTAACTTTTCACACCATTATAAATTTTATTTGATAAAATAATTTCAAATTTTAAAATTAGAAGTGCCAAATTACTTATAAAATTCAACATTAATCTTTTTCAATAAAATAAATTACGATGGTTTAACAATTTATTACCGAGATAAAAGTAAGTTTGGGTAATTGGATAAAAGTAAAAATAAAAAGATAAAAAACACTCAAAGTAGTACCAAAAAGGAGTGGTTGAAGTGAGTTTCGAACCACAATAATTTTCATCTCTCTTTTACATTTTTTTTCTTTATCACTTGAATAGTAAGCTTAAATTTTTGAAAATGTAAGAGATACTCCCAAAATAATCCTTCCATTCACTTATAAAAGGATAACATCTTCACCACATCATGAAACCCCATTCCATAAAATATATCCTTAAAAATATTTCTTACTATCCTCCTAGAACCCTCTCTAACATTCAAAATCTTCTAGTCACCATTATTAAGAATAAGTACTTCATTCCCAATAATCCTATTATGATGGATAAGGTGAGTTTCCTTGTCTTACCTATTTATTGAGGTTGATCTTATAATAGAAATTAATTATTGGCACTCATATTTATTTTAATTTGTGAAGTGATATTTATTGATGACATTTTGGTATATCCTAAATGTTATTAAGGATTATGGGAAACATCTATAGATTTTTTTCAACAGTTCTAATTTAAAGGTATGGAAACATATATTAAATGGTATTAGTAGCCTTAAAATTTTATTTTACAACAAGGTTATATTTTGGGGATAACTATTTTAGAACACATGATTGAGGTATGGATAACTATTTGGTTTAAAATAAGCTTAATATTGAGGTAATAAAGGTTTGATTGGTTTTGAAAATGTAAGTTATGTACTATTGATATCTTTGGGATTGATGATAATTCATGATGATTTTTTATTTTTATTTAATTATTAGGACTATGATATATATTGACTACTATGTGACCTTATGAACTAGTGGTTAATAATACTTGAGGTTTAAAGATACAGTAAATTTTTAGATTAATATATAATCTTAATGAGGTTTAATGTCATGGAGATTCAAATAGGTTTTGGGAAATGTATGTTATTGATAGTATATGATTATGGTATATAAAAACTTTGAAGTATTATTATTGGAATGATTGATGTTTTTTGGGGAGGATAATTTAGATTTTTCAGAGCAAGTAATTCAATGATTTTTTGGTTTGTAATATTTTAATAAATTTCATGGTAATTTGGAATCCCTATTTTGAGGATTAGGTTATGAACTATGATGAAAACTAACTCAAAGTAACCTAGGTTGACCTAAGAATAATATGTGGTAAACTGAGAGTCATATAGTTTTAATCAAGTCTAATATAAGTTGAGTTGTAAGAACTATAGGCTAACATGATGTTTTTATAAAGTGAGACATATTGAGGTTAAATTTTATTATAGTAATTTATGATAATTCTCATATAATGATCATCACTCATATTTACTCTATTATTTTTAGAAAAAATTTAATTCTCGAAGGAACCATGTTAACAATTTATGTCTTGGAAAATATATAAATTTTACAAATAAAAACCTACATAGATATTTTTGTGTGAGAAATATTGTAATTATTCCAAAATAGCTATCAAGAACTTTTATTAACAATATAAACACAGTTGAAATCCCAAACACACCAATGAATATAAGGAAAGAATCTCATATAAATTCAGGAGACCAAGAAGATAAAGGAAAGAAGTTTTAATTTCTTATATGTAAAAGATATGGGAAGAAACATAGTGGTAAATGTTATAAGTGTAGAGATGAATGTCATCAAACTCACAAGTGTAAGGGGATTAGATAAGGTACAAAAATCTATTGCTTCAATTGCAGAGTATTTAGGAATTATGTGACTCAATGTAGAAATCCAAAGGAAAACAAGGTAGATAGTCACAAATAAGAATGTAAACAACAAAAAACCGATACAACTACTACTGATGAATCGGATAAGGATTTTTTACTCAAGATTTTCTATTATCCTATGTCATGTAATTTTTCAACAAATATTGGATATTGAGTTATAAATAAAAACCCTATTGTTATGATTGTAAAATAAATCATTTGGAGGATCTGTGGATAGATATTTCTTATAGATATTGATCAACATACCTTATTATAATTATATGTGAAATTAGAAATGGGTTAGCTCTATTTATAAAGATTCTATATTAATTTTTCATATCGATAAATCTCTTTCCATATCCTAAATAAACCCATAATCATCTGGTGGTGTATGGTTAATTATGAGTTATCTATAGAAATTACTCTAATCTTATTAACAAAATTTTTAAGGTAAAATTTATTAAAGGGGAACAATGTGACACCCTAAAATTCTAATATATTATTACCTTTAAATAATTCAATTTGTTTCAAAGATTTCTTTACATGGAACACCGAACTAAAAAAATTATAACATATTTAGACCATAAAAAACATACTCATTGAATTAGAGGGAAATAATAAGAGTAACCACTTTATGAATTATATGTAAATAGAAGATAAATGAAGCTTTTAATATGAATTATGTTCAATTATTTTACCTAAAATGAATAATAAGATCATTTATCATTTAGAAAAGTGTTTTTCTAAAAAAATTATCTTTTATATGATACTAATTAAAATTTAAAGAAACATATTATTAATTATAAATTATTTTTGATATTAAAAATTGTTTTACAACAATTTATTTGGTAGATAATATAAAATAATAATAATAATAGTTAATATTTGAAAATGTCATTTTCCAACTAAAATGGTTTTTGAATTTTATTTTATGATTTTATTCAAATAATGAATTTATAAATTTTGGAATGTAAAACTAATAAAAATGAACTTAATTTTTTTAATTCCTCATATCATTCTTGACATAGTCTTAAATTTTGATCTTTTTTTCAAAAGATCATTTTTTATCAAAAAATATGGCTTTCAGAAAACTTTTATTTTGTACAAATTTACCATTTTATAATAATGACTTAGATATTTGTAAATTATTTTAAGTAATCATATATGAATTTTAGAAATAAAACTACTCAATTTTAAATATTCTTTTGAATTAGGAAATCTATGGTAAATATTTTTATATCTAATTAAAATGTTACATTAATATAAAAATGTTTTCAGCCTTTTCTTTGAACAATTTTTTTCATAGGAATATTCAGTTTTTGATTAACTTGGAAGCCTAATATCCATTATATTTTAATGATAAAATTTATGTCATTAAAATAATTATTCAATATAACTTTACCTGATATATAATTAACATAAAAAAGTTATTTCACTAAAAAACAGTTTTTATCTGATTAAGTGTATTAATTAAAAATTTACTTTTAAAATGCTAGAAATTTTATTGGATAAAATTATTTAAAAATTTGAAATTATAATAACCAAAATATGCTATAAGTTCAATGTTATTATTTTTCATTAAAATAAATTACTAAGTTTTAAAAATTAATTACTAAGGTAAAAGTAAGTTTGGGTAAAAGGGAAAAGGTTAAAATAAAAAATCCATAACAAACAAAAAAATATCAAAAAAGGGCGGTTGAGGAGAGATTCAACCCAAACTCATTTTCATATACTATTTTTGACATTTTTTTCTTCTTCCACTTGAATATTGACCTTAAATTATTAAAAATGTGATTATTTCTCCCAAAACTACTCTTCACTTCACTTATAAAAGTGTATCATATTCACCACATTAGGATACACCTTTCAATCAAATTTCCCATTAAAACATAGAAAATTTTATCCATATATAACCCTATCCCATGTTAAAAAAATATGGTCAAAATTAGTTATCATAATTCATTCACTTCCAAGGAGACTTCAAAGTAAAACTCAAGTCCCCAATGTGAGTGTTATCAACTACTAAGTTTTTCTTCTTAATTATCTTATTTAAAAATTATTTTGTAAATAATAATATAAATATTTTAGCATAATTATATATTTTAATGTAAATATATTAAGTTTGCTTCCATTTTTTAATTCATATACCAGGTCCATTAATAAAAACAAAATTATTGTTTATATAATATGCAAACTAGTGGCTCTATAATGCAATGTGTTTCGTTTTTCATCACAGCCTTAATAGGATGGATATAAAGATGGTATTAAAGAATGAATTTGATTTTTTTTATATAATGAAGGTTTTTATATTAAAAATTAGAGAAAATATTAATGATATGATCAATAGATGATCATCTTTAATTTAATTATAGAAAATAAACATACTAAGATGATAACATTTTATTCAAATTGTATAATATTTCCATATCCTTTACTTATTATTCTACATCCTTAAAATTATGATATATCACACTAATAAAAACTAAATTTTACCACTATAATTATGCTATAATTATATTATTAAAAAATCACCTCATAATCATTCATTAAATTAGGGTGTATTCATGTTTGGGTCGGTTTAACCACCTACTTGAACAATACTATAAATTTATATAATGAATGAATATGGGAACTAAATTAAAAATATAAAATGATATAAATTATTAAATATTTTTTTTATTTTTTATGTAGATTTTATATTAAAATTTAATTCGTTAATTAAGAAAACACACTTTGATTGGTAAGAATCAATGAAACTTGCATCATATCAATTTTATGTTCATGGATAAAGACTAAAACACTCATGAAAGGATTTTGGAACATATTATATAATTATAAAACATCAAAATTAGTAATATTAATAAATAATTAATGATTAAATTTAGAAAAATAATGAATATAGACACCTCTACTGTGAAACTAGTACAAATAATCAAGACCATAAACAACCATTGTGGAAACTTATAAGAATCCATATAGAGAATAGATATTTATGGAAAGTATGAAAGAATATATATATGTATATATATATATGTGAGTAAGGTTATAAATTAATTAATTAATATATCTATGTTTTGGATACATGAGGTTAAAGTACATTCATGAAATTCAAAAAAAGAGGTAAGGGTTTTCGCCTCAAATTCCTCTCTTTGAGACATGTTTGGTATTATTCACCTAATTTCATTTATATAGTGTATATACCTTATATTTTAGATATTATATAATTAATTATATTTTAATTATGGTATTTGAAGAATAATTTCAATCTGTCTCTTTAAAGGGGTTTTGATTTGAATGTTTCTAAAGTGGTAAGGGTTTCCTTGGTCTCAATTCTCATTCTTTGGGATATAATGCACTATGATTCCTTTATATGGTTTAGTTACTACCCATGGATGTATTTTTATCATAATAATTATATTTCATGGAATTTATTATTGAAATAATTTTCCCTAATTCAAGTTTATATTAATTTATTTTTTTCCTAATAGTGAAGATTTTTGTTAACTCGATTTTTGTTCATTGAGTTATAATCATTATTTGAACTTATTTTACATACATTGGTTACATTGTACCCTTTGATTATATTATTTGGTATTATATCATTGTATAATAGGGATATAAGTTCCTACCACATAAACCCTTTGATAAATATTTATACCTTTTTGAGATATATTCTTTTGAAACCATCTACTTTATTTCTCTGGATGGCTTATGATCATGTTATTACACTTTTAAATTACCTATATACCCATTTCTATATATGGTGTGAACATTAAATTTTATATAATTTATATTGATTTTTTTTTGACTAGAAATAATTTTATTATTTTGACATAGAGAAAATAACTGTAATTCTAGATATTATTATTCCACTGTGGATAATTATTTGAAATTTAACTGTGTATTTTTTTTATCTATCTGCTATATTCCTCTATATGGGTTATGATAATGTTATCCATTTTATTAACATGGAAAAATTATTGAAATTATTGATTATTATTAACTACTAATGTGGGTCAATCATGTATGGATATTTTATATCCCCATTGTATGGATAGTTATGTTTTATTAAGTAAAATGCTCCTTAGGGAATAGTATGAAAGGTCTTGTTGACACTTATGGTGAATGCATTAGGATTATTTAGGTGATGGTTGGGGGAAAATATTATATATCCTCTTGATTCATCGATATATCTCATATGAAAAAATTGGTTTGGGTATTATGTGTATGTCTTCCCAATTCAGGAAGATTTCTTGACATTGGTCTTAATTACAAGTAAAGTGTCTTAGTGCAAGGCCTTGACAGCAGGTCTTTGATGTATGACATTATGAATTACATTAGTATGAGATCAACACTATCTATGCCCATTTTTTAATTTTTTTCATGTATATAAAATGCTCTCTGTTTCAATATGATTATGGATTTTTGTTGTTTATCTACTCCTACCATAATATTTATGCCATGTTTATTCCATGATTGCTTCAGTTATAATTTTCCCATACTATGTTTTTTATATCACCCTTTATTATGTTTCCAGTTTCATGGGTTATAAAAAAATTATTACATGTGAAATCATTTTAAGGATAACACATGTAAAATATGGGATATGTTAAAGACACATTATGGATTAATTGGTTTCATATATAATGAAAAAAAAAGTCGATTTGATACAAAGAACATCGGATTTTATAGTTACTATTTTTTTCTTGGTTCTCTAAAACTCTAAACCTGTAAATATCCTTTACATGTAATAGATTAAATAATCATTTTGATTTTATAATTAAGGATGGTTATATCTAGTCATTTATAGTTTTCATCAAAATAAGTGTTTGAATTAGTTGTATATGAGCATCAGATCTGGGAGTACAGTTCTAGGGCATCATAGGATTGGAGTTTCATATTAGATTATATACTTTGGGATTATATTAATTCCATTAAAACTTTAATTTTAATGTCACATTTTAGACTTGTATATAGAAAAACATGTTACTTAACAGTTAAATTAGAACAAAATATTTTTTAGGATATTAAAAAATGTAACATGAATATGTTTTCTGTTGGAAAATTGAAAAAAAATTATACTTATAGAATCTGGAAGAAAACTAAAACAACGAATATAAAATATCTAGGATGTACATGGAAAAAATTAAATAATTTTATGATTGAATGATCCTAAATTATGTTTTAAAATAGGGAGATAAATTATTGTTTATTGAATATAAAATGATGTTATTTCTAGGTAAATTATATTGTAAATGGCACAAATATTTCATTATTACTCATGATTTTTTCTTTTGGTGACGTCCAAAATAAAGAAAAAGATAATAAAACATTGTTCATAGTAAATGGAAACAAATTAAAAGTTTTTAAAAATAATTTTCAAGAGCCTAAAAGGGAGGAGATCAATATTTAAACAAATGATTACAATTAAGAACTAAGTTGTCTATTTCCTCCTTACTTTTTTTCATTGTCTATAATTTCTAAATTTTTATTTTTGATATAGGTTTTCTCAAAATAAATACATTACAAAAAATAAGTTTGGGGAATAACATCCTTATCTAAATTAGGCTTTTATATTTTTATTTATGGTTTTATTTTTCTGTATTTCCTTCTACTTTGCAAATTTTGTTTCATTTTTTTTATTTCATTATCATTTCTAGTATGTTTTGGAAAAAAATTGTGACTAAAATTCATATATTTTTTATTTTTAAAACCCTTGATAATGAATTAACTTATTTTTCCCATGCAGTTGAAATTAAATTAATTTTAAAATAACTTTTTTTAGATTCAATGTTGTGGGAATCTCATGAAAATACCTTTGAAATTTAGAAACACGTGGTACATTCCACTATTAAAATTTTAAATTCACTTACCTGTGATGTATCAAAATCACACCAATATATTTTTCACTTTAATCCCATTTTTTATAGTGAACCAATCCATGTTGTTATAATAGAATATTCTTAGTTTATTTTAAAACTTAAGAGTTTAAGGTATTTTCTTGATATTATTGAGGTTATTTATTTGATTTTAAAAGACCCCTTTTAAAAATAACCATTTTATTTAAGCCTACTATCAACATTTTATCATTATAACCCATATAAATCCATGAAAAACACATTAGATATCCACATTATAAGCCAATTTTCCCTATCCAACCTGGTCTTGGAAGTAAAATACATGATCTAGTTGAACTCAAGTGTGGGGGTAGTTTTCTAGTGTCTTTATACAAAAATTTCAATATTTTGGGGGAGAAAAATCAAAGTCATATGAGGTATTTTGAAGTTATTTTAATGTGATACTATTGAATACTTTTTAGAGAATATTTATGGAAACACAACGATGAAAACAAAATCTACTATGTTGAAACTACTGTACAGAAAATCATTTTTTGAAATCTAAAAAGAATTAAAATAATTTAAGAGAAGGGATGGTAGCCACATCCACTATTTGTAACAACAAACAATCCTCACTACCTTTAAACTATATTTCTAGACATATTTTAAAAATACAACAGAAGTTCAAATATACAAAGGAAGATGTGTAGATTAACTGTTGTTTCTAAAATGAATAATTTGTGTACATTACTTAAATATTTGAATATTATTTATTCTAATTTACTTGTAAAGGGATTAATGAGTGACCATTATACAGTGTAAATTATATTATTCCATTTTTTTCTTCACTAATAGTTAAACCCTCCTTATTCTTCCTTGGAATATTTCCCATCAAAAACCTATATTTCCTCAATCTATGAACATCCCTAAAAGACCTCATGATAATCACAATTCCTTGAATCATATAGGTATAGAGTTAAAATCTTATTGATCCCATGGGGAACCTTGAATTTATTTGTATGAGGAAATCCCTGTTGAAAATTAAAATCTATATGAAAAGGTAAAATTATGGTGTGATGAGTGTTCTATGTGCATGTGAGTATAAATGAAGTGGGAATTAATTGGATAAACAAATAGTGACTTTGTAATGATGTTCATTAATGAAAAATGATAATTTTAAGTTCCATGTTTTTAAATTAGAGGAACTAATGGTCTTTGTTTTAAATTGATTTGGTATTATTTTTATGTTTACTTTTCATGGAGTCTAAGAATTATGTGTGGGGTAATTAAAAGATTTTTTATTTTCATTATATTTTATGTGCATTTCAAAGAACAAATCCTCACCATTTCGATATTTTCAATGAAATTGCATCATTTTTTTTCTTAGGTATATTTTGGGATTTTTTAGGAAATGGATTTATTTATAATCATTAATTACTTTTAATCATTTTTGAATAATTGAAAAATTCTTGATTTTATTTGAGTTTTTGAAAAAAAAATAATTTTTAACATAAAACTGAAAATTGTATCCAAGTTTAGAATATCCTAATAATTTTTTAGTGGAATCTCATAAGATATTTTCAAAGCCTTGTAAGACATTTTTCATCTTGTACGATGTTTTCATTTTCGAAAAAAATCAATTCTCCTATGAATTTTTTCCTAATCTTTTAAGATAATTATGAGTCCCATAAGACATTTAATCCATGTGTATGTCTTTTTTGATCCATTTAAGATAATTTTAATTTGTATATAATTTTTTACTTTTCCGAAAATTTTAATTTTTATGATCTTTCATAGTTCATTTGACTTTTTGAGTCTCATGAGAAGCTTTATGAACCATATAATAATTTTCATGATCACAAAATAATTTTATGATCTCGTAAGATATTTTATCCTATACCACAAGATATTTTTGATTCTATATTAATTTTTCATGTGTTTTTATATAAATTTATTATAGGTATCCCAAAAAAATAATACATCCTAACTATGATATTCTTGTACAATTATTTTCATTGTAAAATTCCAGGAATCAGGGAGAAGAAGATTTTCACAATCAGAATTCTATCGAACACATATCTTGGACACATGGATTCATTCAATGGAATATAGAGAGGATATGGATCATGGAGAATTTAAATATGAGTAAATACATTACCCATGTAAATATCTCATGTGATATTTCCCTAGAAATCAAAATTTTGATGCTTCCACCTGGTGAATGACCATGAAACGGTGTTGCATATGTGTGGTGGTTCTTGAGGAGTGATTATAGGTTTTCATTATTTTCAAATATTTTTTCATTCAATATAGGATTATAAGGACGAAACATACATGAATGGATGGAGGCAATCATATTGGATGGATTATTTTTATATAGAGTTATTATAGTTGATATATGAATAAGTAAAATGGTCAAGTGTGGAAAAAATACTAAGTAGTTGTGTAAGTGGAGACCTAATGATTCCTCAATTCTTAGTCTTTATAATTCATTGTATCTTTTTTTCATTTCTCTTGAAACTATATTTCTTTAATGAAGGTAGAAATTATCTTTCTTGAGTTCACATTATTTTTTTAGTATAGTTTTCCAAATATATGATGTTAAATAAGTGATTTCACTATTAAAATTTCTTAGGTGAGGTATTAAATTTGAGTATAGTGATTTCAATTAGGTTCAACTACTAAGAGTTCTCTTCATAGTTGAATCACTTCAATTGGAGTAAAAAAAGCTTACCAATATATTGGTATGATATTCGAACAGAATTAGGTACTCACATAAATGTATTTGGGTTAACATTGAGAAATTCAATTAGATGGTCCTTATAAATAAGAAATAAAGGAGTTTCCAAAGGTTAACACTAGTATATACTTATTTTATTTTAATCTAAATTTCATAATCATTTTAATATGTCTTCCACTTTCTATCAAAAAACCAATTTATCATTTCTTAGTTAAATTTATTTTTATTTATTTTTATATTTTTTTAACCATCAAATCTCTACTTATACTTTATTTATATTTACAAAATCATAAAACAAAGTGATAGTTTTAAAAATTAGATTGAAAACTCATTAAGAGAAAACCATGGGTCTACTATACTATATTAATTAAGGGGATAATTTTTTAATGTGGATACATGGAAAAAAATTCATTCTTTTATATTCCAAAGTATATTCAATAATAATTTCAATACATTTGTTAATCCATAATCATAAAAATATTGATTTTTAAGCATTCCATTCCTGATATCACTATATGTTTCATAAAAAGAACATGGGACTAAATATATATACCAAACACATATAATAAATATTTATGAACATTTTAGAGGTGAAGAACCTATGATTTAGGAGCAAGGACTGGAACCACCAAATCAAAGCATACAAGGAAAAACATAACAATTAAAACATGAATATTGTTTTTAACAATAATGAATTAATATGCACATGATAAGGAATTTTAAATGAATGGTATTAAGTAAAATTAATATGAATAATATTCATATTCTTATTAATAATATACCTAAATTTATTATTCAAGGTGTTTGAGATTTTTTGATCAAGCTTAAGTTCGAGGTAAGGATACCTTATCACAATTTCTATTCATTGATATATGCTCTATATTCCCCACTTTTTTCATTTAGTTTCTATATATATTACCTCACAGATTACTTTTATCATAATTATATTGAAATTAAAGTGATTTAAAACCCCTTATAATATTTTACCTTTCAAAATTTTTTGATTCAAAAGTTACCAGTCATATGGGTTTATTTTCCAATCTAACATTTAAATAGAGATTCTCTATGACTCAATTACTATTGTGGAAAATTATATATTCTTTCTCTATAAAACCCCATATATTTTATTTTACTCTAGTTATTTTTTTGGTTTCACATGTCTTCTTTCCATTCCACCTTCCTTTGGATAACAATTCAACCAAAAGGATTCTTGTAAGTGGATTAGACCATATCTCTTATTTCAGTTGGGATTATTTCTCCCCCACATCCATGTTTTTCATATTATTTTATGTAATTACTTATAGAAACTTCTATAATTGATTAAGTTAATTTAATTTTAACATTTATTTTATCTATAAAATTGTGAATGGAAACTTTTTGACATTTTCTGTATAGTTTATTTCTCCTATTATTTGATTCAATTTTATCTATAAAGATTCCTTTACAAGTTTTAATGATTTTATAAAATAAAATTTTTATTTACTTTATTATTATTTTTTATAAACTATTGATTAAAAAAGTATTTCCTATTAAAATAAAAGTTATAAAAAATTTAAGGATGTTTATTCTTATTTTTTAATATTATTTCTTAATTCTCATATAATGTATTTTTATTATATTTCAATATCCATAATTGATTCTTATGATTCACTGGGGATATGCTTTAACAATGAGATCTACCTTATTTCTATTGATGTCTTACAATAGTTCCTCACGGAAATCTTCATAAATCTCATTTATTTCTCATGGGTTAATTAATCTATGCTGGAATTATGAATGTTTTCATATTCATGTGGCACATATATGTATGGTTTTAGATTATATGATGGGTTGGCCTAAAATTATAGAGTCATCCAAAAATTTTAGTAAAGAATTATATCTCATGAGATGATGGGGAATGGGGATTGAACTCAAACCCCTAGAGGACTTTATCCACTATATTTATAGAATGGAGAGTGAACCCAATTCACTATGTGATGAGTGGGGCTAGAATTATATATCACTATGACATATTGGGTGAAGATTTATGTTTCAATATATGAAATGGAATGGGGAGTGAACCCAAACCCCTAAGGGACTTTATGCATAATTTTTATGGAATTGGGAGTGAACCCAATATTTTATAGGACTTTTCCCACTACGTGGTGATGGTCTTCGCAATGATCCTTGATATAAGAAATAGTTTTCAATGCTTATGAATATTCAATATTCTTATACCAAAACTATAGATTATGAAACATTCATATTTTAGTTTTTCGTAGATCATAATTATTAACTCGTGTTTAAACACTCTTATGACCCATGTATTATGTTATGCCAAAATACCTATATCGTGAATCATGATTTATGATCAATTTTTTATTATGTGTGATTTTTTTATGCTATGTTCATGCACCCTTATTATGTTATCATACCCACAAGTTCATTTTATGATCACTTATTATATTTAATTGTTATCTATTATGCTTACCCTTACTGAACATCTAATCTCACCCATTTCTTATGTTTCCATTTCTTAGGAAATGAAGAGGAGTATCATGTGTCATATGTTTGGAATGATATAATGTGTAGATAATTTTGTGGTAAATACTAAAGAATTATTGTAAAATATAAGATCATACATCTAATCTCTAAGTACACTAATCTGATATGTCATAGGGTGTTATTTATTGTGAAGTTTAATTAAAATTCAAGTAAAATGATGTAATATGTATTTATATTAAGGTTGGGTCATCTCGATTGGTATCACAGCTGGGTTTAGTTATTTTTAGGGATTATGTTTTTAAAAATAAGAGGATAGAACTTAAAACCACCTATATTGAACCAAAAGTAGCATAAGATGAACCTAAAATGTCAAGAGTTTAAATAAAGGTGTCATAGGTTGGAACATTGTAGGATTTATTTTAATTATGATGTGATTTATTACCCTGGTTATTATTGTTAATGCTCTCATTGGACATTTTAGTTTCAGCAATGGCCTGAAGAAAGAATCATGAAATTGGGATGGTGATAGGTATGCTCAATATTGAAAAAATATTATTTGAGCCTAGTCTTATGAATTCCTTCATATATTGAAAAATATCAAAGGATATTAATCAATATCCTAATGGATAGATATTGAATTATTGGTGAAAAATCATAGTGGTATGATGATTTTATCCCAAGTTTATAAATCTTCTTCAGTAGATGTTTATGGGAATTTTATTCCTAAAATTATTCTTCTTCTCCCTTAACTTGAATTGGATGTGATTTTGGGCATGGATTAGCACTTCATACATAAATCACATATTAATTTATGGGATATGGAAACCAGAATTTATACCTCAAAACAACTTATGATCATCTATTAGTGTAAGGATGACTGTAAACTCCATATGAAAATTACATATATTATATGGGTCATAATACCAAATCATGAGGTATATTTAGTAGAAAGGGTTTTAAAAAACTAAATATTGAAGAAATTATAGTTTTCAAGGAATGCATTGATGTTTTTTAGAGGATTTATTTGGTATTTCCCCAAATTGTGAGCTCAAGTTTTGAATAGACCTCATACCTTAGGTAATTAATATATCGAATACTCCTTATAGAATTACTCTAATTGAATTGGTGTAATTGAATAATAAACTTAAAGATAATGTGGATAATGGTTTTATACACCCATTTGTTTCACCATTAGGTTCATAATTCCACTTTATTAAGAAGCAAAATGGGCCAATGTGTATTTTCATTGATTATAATGAACTTAACAAGATATTGATCGATAAAAATTATACTCTACCCTTTATTAATTACTTATTCTATCAAATAAAAGGGTATTAGTACTTATTAAAGATTTACCTTCAATATGGATATAATCAATTAAGGGTGAAAATGGAGGATGTACCTAAGAAAGGATTCCATACAAGATATGGAAATTATTAATTTATAGTGATTCTAATCAAACTTAAAATTCTTCATGTTATCTTCATATATATAATAAATAATTTCATTAGAGATTACCCCGATCAATTTTTAATGGCCTTTATAGATAATAATCTTATATATTCTAAGATTAAGGAAGAGATTGAATATTATTTGTCAATTATGCTAAATACCATGACAAAGGAGAAACTATGTGGAGAATTTAGAATGCGTGAATTAAAGATATATAAATTATCATTCTCGGTTTATATATATCTATAGATCCTTCAAAGATAGAGGTTATTGAAGAAAGGACCAAAACAACCACTATAATAAAGATATGAAGTTTTATTGAAATGGATGGAAACTATTGATTCCTTGTGAGAAATTTATCATTAATTTCAAATCCATTAACCAAGAAAACTCAAAGGGATCCCAGTTCTTTTAGATAGATGGATATGAAGGAAATTTCAAGGAACTTAAGAGATGTTTGGAAACATCACTTGTACTCACACTACCATTTAGTTGATAAGGTTTTATTATATACAGAGATGCATCAAATAAGGGACCAAGATGTCTCCTTATTCAAAATTTCTGAGTTGTAACTTAATTATCATGCCAAAAAAAGGTCCATGAAAAAAATTTACACTATTTATGATATAGATCAAGTAGTAGTCATATTTTTATTAAAGATACGGTGGAATATTTGGCACAAATGATTGTGATAAATAAAAATCTAAACATATGTCTATTATAAAGAAAAATATAAGTTTCTTATTCTTTCCTAATATAGTATAATAGATATCTCATTAGAGATTTTATCTAGAGTCAGGTATATGATAAGAATACCCTCATCTATTTTCATCGGTAAGAGAAATTAAAATTACAAAGATGCAATCTTTTTAAGGGGAGGAGAATATAACATCCCTGGTTTAAGTATGCATTTTATTTACCTAAGTTACTTGTTTTATTATTGATAATGAATCAAAACATAAGTTTGAAATAAATCAAATAAGAAATTAATCAAATTAACAATAATTTGTTCAGTTATAATGGAATATTACAACAAAAGTAGTAGAAACCATGTATTTTGTACCATAGATTATTTCAAACCATAGATAAATACATCCCTTAAAACTACGTAAATTAAAATGGAACAAAAAATGAAAAATAAATAATATATTAATAACAAGTAAATCCCCTAGATCATCTTCACCATTAAAAATCACTAGAACAAAAAAATAATGCTAAAAAACCATGTAAGCAAAAATCATGTTATAAAATCAAACATGAAAACTATAAGAATGAGATGTGTTATTTATAAAGTTATAATGGAATGAATTTATAGGATGTAATGGGGGTAAAATAAACATTATATGACTGTTATTAAAGGGTATATAGTCATTGGGTATAACACAAGTAAAAATTTTACCAGCTTTTAATTATTAGTATATAGTTGATATAAATAAATTTTATCTACTTTTTAAAAATATATATTATAAGTAGTTTAATTAAATAACATAAATTATTTTGTAATAGAATTAAAAAAACTAATTCACTTGGTGAGATTTTGTAGATTTTAAAGAAATTTATTTTATAAATCAAGTATTCTTGTTAAAATTATTACATTAAAAGAAGAATATCGATAGAAAGTATAGATAAAATTAAATTAATGGTTGACATGTGGGTTTTTTTCATAAAAATATAGTTAATACTTTTCCCTTAAAATGTATCATAGTGGTGACCACGGGGTTATCCCCTGAGGATCTTGTAGGCTAAGTTGCCAAACTGTCACTTTGTTAATTTGTTTTTGTTAATTCTAAAACTAAAATTTGGGATTTAAAATGAGTTAAACAAAGTTAAATTAATGGAAATAATATCACAAATAAATTTATAGTTTGATATTACAAATCAAAATAAAACCAAACTAAATAGAAAAAACTTAAGAAGGCAGTAGTGGACAGACTTTAATCTTTGGACACTCTCTTTATCATTGTCTAAATGAATTATCAAATTTTATTTCTAATTGTATGCCTAAAGACCACAAGGGCTACCCCAAAATTAAATAGACCACATATTGAGACCTAAAACATGGATTTTGATCCTACTATGAATGTGATTCGATTACCCAAAGACCATTGAGAAACCAAATCAGAATACACACATTGTACTTAATGGGTAGAACTCTCCCAATAAAATTTAAACAATGAGAATAAACAATTTACATTCATATATTGAACAAAAATCTAGATTAATTTAGAAGAAATTTAATTCATGAAATAAAAGGACCCTATTCATTCAAGACAAATAGTTTCAAGAGAAATATAAAGGAAAACAAAGAAAAGTACCAACTCAAAAGGGGATGTGTCCTCAGGACTCCACTACCCAACACCACATGGAGTCTAGCCCTTCATGGATTGGTTATATTCAATGTAACTCCTCTTTATCCATCATATATTAACTATAATATAACCCTCATTCAATCCAAACATCTCTTGAAATAAAGAGGATATGTGAATGCAAAGAGAGTAGGGTTGGAAATCTTCTATCCAGAATCTATCCCCCAAATATTGGCTCTGTTGGGGCCTCTTCCCAGCTGGAAATCCCTCTTGTGTCTTCTTTAGAGTTGTTCAAAATTACATCCTTTCATATTAATCGTGTTTTAATTGTTCAAAAAGTGAATAAATTAGAGAATTTATCCTCGAGACTCAGTATTCACGTACAAAATTGAGTTATATTTCATCTCCAATCAGAATTAATTCATTTGGACACATGTTGACATAGTTATGTCGCATTGAATGTGGTGGGGACCATTCTTCTATCCATAACAACTTTCCACAAATACTGATTTATTTGGAATGATAGATGTTGGAATCAAAACTTTTCCTAGTTGAAAATGATTTATTCCAAGAACATAAGAATTCTAAAAAAATAATCACTCAATTTGTATCAATATTGAAAACGATATTCCCAAAATATAGAAGGGATTGAAATTAGTTAAAATTGATGAATTGTGAAATTTTCAATTTCAATCTCAAAACATTAATAAAATCCAATAATGATGATATAAAGCTCAAAAAGTTAAATTTTTGGTGTTTAAGTCATTGAAAAATATATTAAAAATAGTGGAAATATAATCTCTATTAATTATCCCACACTTATCTCTTGACTCCTAGATAAGTGAGCATTAAAATGAAATCAATGAAATTTCAAAACACATTCCAATTATGTTCACCAATTGATGACAAAGTAAAAAAAGATATAATGCCTCATAAAAAAATATTTCAATTTTTAATTCATCTATTTCAATAAATTTTCACTTATTTTCTCCTCTTATGCACACAACACACTTTCCTCGCATAAATTTTCTCTCAACACATAGATAGGGATTTTCCACAAGGCTTATCTCATCCAAACTAAAGCAAGAATCACCATAGGGTTTAAAAAGTTTTGTATATCCACCTGATGCAAGACAATAACTTATGATTATAATGAATACTTTCAAGGTTGTTTTGTGGTTTAAGTTTGGTGTGTTTTCGGTGTGAAAATTTTTTAGGCTGAACAAGGATGGTTTCAATTTTTTTGAAGAAAAAGTGCATGATTCAAATTTTTTCTCAAGTATGGTCTCCTCCTTACTCCCTTTAGATGAAAATAAGATATAAATAGATTTTAAAATAAATTTTTTATCCCATTCTATAAATGTTTCAGCAGAAAAAATGAAATTTTTCTTCTATTTTTTTGTTGGAGAGATCTTGATAAGCATATCTATTTTCTCCTTGAAAGCTCTAGAAGGGGCGAACTTTCAACATAAAAAACTTCCCTCTTTTGAGTAGAAAAAAATCTATTCAAATATTAATTCTCCAAACAATGAAGCACAAAATTATTTATCACACCATAATTTATCTCCCCCCACACTTAAGTTTAATTAGATCATTCATTTTTTATTCCAGAGCAGGTTGGAAATGGAAAATTGGCTTGTAATGTGGCTAAACTATTAGGTTGTACATAGATACAAAGGGATAATGAAAGATAAAATGTACAAGTTTTGGATAAAATGAAAAAGTAAAATCATAAAAAGGATGATTTTTAATTCCAAAGAAATTCCTCAATCATTTAAATCACAAGCACCTAAGACCTCATGCTTTGACAAAAATATATCAATTTCTGGTAAAAACAGGCATGGATTGGATCACTCGATAAAATAGGTGAAAGTGAAGAAGATTTAAATAAGGGTTAAAAAGACTCACGGTAAGGGAATTCAAAAGAAATATATAGTGATATGTGACATGTGATTCAAAAATCAGAGGACTTTTCATGAAATCTATAAAATCTTGAACTTGAAAAAAAGTCATTTTCATCACTCATTAATGTTCACTTTCAATGGATCAATTGGTTCACTCATTGACATGAGCTCAAAAAATTAAAATGATTATAATTTAAGATCACATGTTTTTTTGCATAAAATTTTAAAAAAACACACAAAAATTTAAGAGATAGAAAATAAAATAAACTCACCAAAATTTTAAATAAAAAATGAAAACAAAAATTTGAATGGAAAACCAACAAAATACTAATTGACCCAGTATGATCCTCACCCCATGATTATGTTTTACAATGTTCTAATTGTGCATAGAATTTAAAATTGTGAAGTTAAAATTAATAACATAAGACATGAAAAAAAAGTGGATAGGAAAGACACAGCCTAGTTTTTATTGATCTATAGAAACCTTGAGCAAGCCTCCTAAAAGCTGCAACTTGGAAACATACATGAAAAAAAGAATCAAAATTTTATTGAAAGAAAGTAAAGAAAAATAAAAATAAAGATAAGGGGAAATAGTCTTGGTTTAAACCCCCAACTGTGTGCTAGGATTTCACTACCCCTAGTCAGGCAGTTCAATATGATCATCCCCAATCTAAAGGTGGGTGTAGATTCTTTCTCATGAACCATAAAAATGAATTTTCTCTAGTATTATTTATCTCATGAATCTTGTAGAAGCTCCTAGAATTAGAATTATTTAGATTCCCTTTTATGTATTTTTAGTTACAATGATACAGTTGAAGAGGGAACAAAAAATAAATGCAATTTACAAAGACTTTTTCCTTATATAAAACCTCTACTATTTCATGAAATGTAATTTTAAGATGTGTTTTATCTTCAATTTTATTTTCAAAAATGATTAATTCTTTTCAAATGAGCTCAAAAACATCATCCTCATGTGTACCAGTTTACTCAAATGGGCATACCATTCATTCTTCAATTTTAACCTTGACATCCTATTCATTAGAAAAATTAGTCCACTTAGAAGTAATGGTCTCAAAATCTATACAGGGAGAATTAGTTAAAGATTTATTATCAAAATAATATGGAAATTTTTATCAAGAATTGAGGCATCTCCCTATGTCATCTCAAGTTCCAGCTCTATTTGAAATTTTTTTTGGTTTGAAATAGTCTTTGTTAGCTTGATTGAAAGGGTTTTCCAGGAAAAACAGCATTTTAGTTTTCAAATGGATCTTTCATTTGTGTCCATTGGTCACTTAAATTTTCATTTCAAGAATACATTTCATGATGTACTTTCATTTTAAATGTTTCTTTAGGTTTGGTTGGTGTTGGTGGGTTGTGGAAAGCATCATTAACCACACCATGGTGGTAATATCAGAATGTTTACTCACAATCATGTTGTTTGGAGGACTATTAATGGGGAATTATTGGGGAGATTTTATATGAAGAAGGCCTTTTGTTCCAAATTTTTTAGAATTTTGGGCCATGTTTGAAATTAATTTACTAGAAGAAGCTTGTGTTTTATCCACTAAATCTCCTCCTGTTGTAGTATCAATCATGATTCTGTTAGTAAGACACAATCCATAATAAAAATATTGAATCAAGATTTGGTCCCTGATTTTATGGTGGGGGAAACTAAAATAGAGTCTTTTGAATCATTCTCAGTACTCATGCAATGTTTCACTTTGAGTTTTCCTAATTACACAAATCTCATTTTAAATGGAATCAATTCTATAGGTAGGGAAAAATATCAATGAAATGTTTATTCAATTCATTCTAATCTCTAATCAAAGTTAAATTTGAATAGAAAATCCATTATTTGGGAACTCTGTAAAAAGAAAAAGGAAATGACCTCAATTTTATTTGATTTCCATCAAATCCTTGAGGTTTCATGTTAATAAAAAGATAACTGAATTCCTGAAGGTTTTTACAAGGATCTTTACCTAGAAACCCATTAAATTTTGGATGTTTGTGGATAAAAAAAATTTAATTTCAAACCAAGAAGGTGCATTGGGATATTCCATAAGATTATCTCTATTTTCATCATAGGATGAATCCAATTATTTCAAGGTTCTGTTCTCATCCATTAAAATTTTAGGGTTAACCATGTTCCTTTGAAATGTATTACTAGAAGATTCAAAACATGTCATAGGGGGATTTATTGTATATCTAACCCTCGAGTGAAATGTTCTATCAATTTCAGAATATAATGGTAATAAGTTTGGGTTATAATTTCAGGTCATAAAAACAATTTTTACAAAATCAACTTAAGCAGCCTCCCCGGAAATGGTGTTAAATTGATGTTGGAGTTTTTTCCATGAAAATCCATTCAATAATTTTTCCTTAAAATGTAACATAGTGGTGACCATAGGGTTATCTTACGAGGAGGTTTCAAGCTATGTTGTAAAATTTTCACTTTATTAATTTGTTTTTGTTAATATTAATACTAAAATTGGGGATTTTAAATGAGTTAAACAAAAAAATTAATTTAAATAAAATTACAACTAACGTTACTATTAGAGATTAAAAATAAGAAAAAACACTGAACTGAAAAGAAAAAAATATTTCATTGGTGGACAAACTTCGATCTTCGAACACTCTCTTTATTATTGTATTAATGATTTATACAATTTTATTTCTTAATGTATACCTCAATAACTCGACAGATACAAATAAATTAACTATAAATCATATTAAGACATAAAACATGGGTCTTGATCCTCTTATGAATGTGATTCGATTACCCAAAGACCTACAAGATACCAAATAATATTACACTCATTGTGATCAATGGGGAGACCTCTCCCAAAGAAATTTAAATAATGAGAATAAAAAATTTACATTCATAAGATGAATATAAATACATATTAACTTAGTATAAATTTAATTCAAGAAATAAAAATACACTCTTCATTTAAGAAAAATAATTTTCAGAGAAATAAAATGGGAAAAAAATAAAATCAATAACTCAAAGGTGGATATGTCCTCAGATATTTTTTACCCACCACCACAGAGAGTCTATCCCTTTATAGAGTGAATATCTTAAATGTAATTCCTCTTTCTCTATCTTATATTCACTATAATAGATCCCTACTTAAATCCAAACATTCCTTTAAATAAAGAGGAGATGGGAATATAAAGAGAGGGGGACTGGAAATCTTCTAACTAGAATCTATCCCCGGAAATTTTTCTCGGTTTAGGGCCTCTTCCTAGCAAAATATAGCTCTGTTGTCTTCTATAGAGTTTTTCTAAATTACATATCTTCACCTTCCTCTTATCTTACTTGTTAAAAGATTTACTCAATGAGATAATTTCTCTTTGAAACTTAGCATGCGTTTGTGGAATTGAGTTATATTTCATCTCCAATTAGAATTAATGAATTCTGAAAGCTATAGATATAGTTATGTCTCATTGAATTTGGTGGGGGTCTAATCTACTATTCATAACAACTTTCCACAAAGACTAATAAATTTGGGCCTTCAGATGTTTGAATCAAGACTTGGCCCATATCACAAATATGTATCCCAATAACATAGGAATCCTACAAAAAACGAATCACTCGATTTAGTTACATATTAAAAATGATATGCCAAGAATATATAAGTGATTGAAATCAGTTAAAATCCCATAATTGTGGAATTTTCAATTTCAAGCCCAAAATATTCCTAAAATCCAAAAATGATTCTATTATGATCAAAATATTAAATTGGCGGGGTTTAAATCATTTAAATAGATATGAAAAATAGTAAAAATATTATATCTATCAATTATTAGTAAAATAATTTATTTACGTCAAAAAAATAATTAAGTAACTATAAGGAATACTAATTTAATTATTCATTGATAAACAAAAATTATTTGTTTAAAAATTATTTTTTACAATGTATTATATGATTTTATTAAAAATTTAAATTTCTCATATTTGGAGTATTAAATTTAATAAAATATGTTTTTTATATATATAAACAAATGAATAAACATTCATGTATTTATTATTAATTTGTTATTAATAAATATAAAATCATTTAATGTTAAAAGATCTAATTTTCAAAGAATTTATTTTCTACATGTAGTGTATTTTAATTTTAATAAATTAAAATAATCACCATAAAATAATGATTTTAATGAAATGTATTGTTTATATAGAGAAACAAAAAAAATAACATACATCCAATGATTATTATTTTTTAATTATTAAGAATAAAGTGCATTTTTATTCAAAGAAATAAATTTTCTAAAAAAATATGTGTTACGTATTTTTATATTAAAATTAAATTTTATTGCTTTTAAAAATTGAATCCAATAAAATAGAATTAAAATTTGGAATAATAATTTCTAAATATGTCGATAAGTTCAATTATATTTTTATGCATAAAAATAAGTTACTAAGGTAAAAATTGAGTTACCATGGTAATGTTAAAATGAGGTAAAGGGGTTTAACTAAGTGGTAACAACCTACGATATCATAAAATAATATATATAAATGAATTTATGGGGGAATTATCTACCTTCCCTTATAATATCTCAATTATTTACCCACTTTGGATCCACTTTCCAGGAGTAATTACATTCTTTATTCATTAAGAAGAAGGTATTTATGAAAATGACACTCAATAACACCTATAAAATAACTTATCCTCTACCCACCTCCAGGAAAAACATTTATTTGGATTTATCTTAAATACCTACCCAAATTCTCTCTCAAATAATCTTGGGTCAAGTTTTTGAACCTCTAGATGCAATTAGGAGTCTTAAATCCCTGATCTATAAGAGGCTCTCTAAGATATTACTCAAGTATTCAATGTAAGTGTTATCTTTACCTTAACCATTATTATTTATCTTCTTTACCTACATCTAATTAAATTTATTTACTACATTAATAACATTTTTTTTGAAATCATTAATATTTTTGATATTTTGGGATTTGATACATTTTTACTATGTCTAATTTGATAATTTATTGAGTTTTTTGTGCCAAAAATATGTTTTTAATTGGTAATTATTGAATATTGTTAATTTTTTAAGTAAAATTTTATTCTTTATATATTTTAATGTAATTGGGTTTTTTTGTACTAAATTTTTGGATTTATTAATGCTTAAATTTTCTATATTATTTGGATTAAAATTTTTATAGTTTTAATAAAATTTTAATTCGGATTTTATTTTGAGAAATTTTTAATGAAATTTAGGGTTTATAATTAATTTTCTCAAAGTTACATATATTAATTTTAGAAATATTTTTATGGAATAAATTTAACTCTCATTTTTAATTATGAAATTTTTTGGTTTAATTATTTTTGTAACTTTTATTTTGTATTTAGAATTCATTATTTCCAAAAACTATTTAATTATATGTATAGAAATTATTTTTCTAAGGGTTCAGTCTAAGATTCATAAGGTTTCGGGATGATTTCATAGGAGTTAAGGCTAATATACATAGGTGTTCATCCACTTGTTTGAATGCTTCATGTATGTAACCTTATAGTGTAAATGTTAACCCATGGCATGGGAGGTTATATCAAGGTAGATGGTGACTTATAGAAAAATATCATGTGTGGATGAAGACCTATGTAAAATTATTTTCTATGCTTAAGAGATATATATAAGTAATCAATGAGGAGATATAAACAATATAAAGGTATTAATCCTATGGCTCAGCCCCTACATAAAGTTCAAAGTCACATTTCAAAAGTTGTGAAAAGGTAAGTCATCATGGTCTAGAGATATATATGGGTAGAAGTTTTGGTTGGGAACTTTTTCTAGGTACCTCGCATAAAGGTAATATCAAGTCTTATCTACTATTTAAAGGTTATACTTGTAATGACCCAAAGATTCATTAATGGAAATCCCTCTTGATCTAATTAAATATCTCTTTATGTTTATATAAAATGTCAACTTCATTGGTTTTATGTTAAGAATTTTGACCGTTGCTAATATAGTCGTTGAACAGTGATCACATGATTAGTATAAATATAGGACTTTAACAAATCCAAATTTACTCAGACAAAGGAAGCGATAGCCTCATCTAGTAGAATTTCCCCATATGAAGCCCATTTGTCAGATCTCAAAAAAGAGGTGGCATCCTTGGGCTTTGCTCTTGACCAAGCCCAAGATGAGCTTCATCATGTCAAGCTCGAACGGGACCGTCTACATGAAAAGTGGAAGTTGATAGAAATTACCACTTGAGCGATGTTATCTGAGCCACCCCAAGAGTCTGTCACCATCGCACACCTTACCCTTAGGTCTTATGCGGTTTTTTTAAGGGGTTATGTAACGAATCGATAGTACTATGTTCATGTAAATTATTTTTTTGTATATAATAATGTATATACTTTCTTGTCATTATTGATACATTGTAAATAATTTTTAAAGTACAAATAGTGTTTTTAGTTATTATTTAATTAAGAATTATATTTTTTAAAATTAAGGGATTTTTGAATTAAATAATATTTTAATAAAATATTATTATTATTAAAATAATTTTTATTAAATATAAATGATCTTATAATTTTATGAATGCAATTATAATTTTTATTAAGGTTTGAATGTCATTTCTATCAAAACCTGTGAATTTTTTATAAATGTTGGTTTTTATTTTAAAAGTGAAAATTAACATATTTATAAAATTATTTAGATAAAATAAATGTTATTTCTGGAATTAGGACTTCGAAATTATCCAACGGTGATTTTTTCATAATTTTCTGAGACAGTCAAATTTTTGGGTAAAAATTAAATACCGTTTAAATATATAATGTGTTTTATGACATCATAATAACCCAATAGTGATGTAATAAAATAATATAATATTTATATTCGGAAAATATATGTTTTACCATTAAAATAATGTGATTTTGGATTTGTTTGACTTACTTTTCAAAGCATTAATGGACCCCTCAAGACTTATTAAACACCTTGTCTTTTTAAATTAATTTCCACGGGAGTGTGACTCACCTCCACATAAGCAACCTTATTATTTTAAGAATATCGGAATTTGGCCTTATAAAATATTTTTTTCCTCTTCCATTTTCCAAAAACCATGGGCAAAAACCATGTGATGGTTTGTGGTTTAGATTAATTTAATATAAGGGGTCCCAAACCTAAATAATAAAGAATTTCCTCACCTTTCCTATATAAACCCACCCAAGCTCCCACTTCCTCCTCACTCAAAGCCTTTTGAGTTAGTCCAAAATCTTCCATACTCTCTGTAGAATCCTTCCAAGGTTCCTAAAGCTCCCAAGAAGCCTCTCACAAGCCTCTCTCTAGCCTTTGGAAGCACACTTGCAAGTAAGGGTTTTTCTTCCTTTCTCATTTTTGTCAATTTTATTTAAGTTGTATTGCCCTTTTAATTTCAATTATGAATGTTGGGGTATGGTTTATAACCTCCCCTATACTACCCTATTATTGTTTTAATGATGGGATACCCCTTTCTCTCTCATTAAATTCCTCCCATGTACACCCGTTACTATGCCGAAATTCTGAAAGGAACTTCTCTCTCTTCTTTTACATTCAAGCAATAATTGTGTATCATGAATCTAAATTCCATTACAATTGTTGGGACATGTATCTATATGACCACTTTACTTTCCATTACATGTAAATATGATGAGGAACCCCTTTCTCTCTCATCAACCATTTTTATGAATTCTTATGTCACGTCGTTACACTGTCGAAATCGCACAGATTTTCTAAGCCAATGCCATTGTGTAGTGGATACCATGCTCATTTCTCCATCAAGGGTATTAACCTTTATGCACATTTACTTATTAATTACAAATTTTCATGTATTAATTCCACATTCCTTTATTGTGGAATAAATTATTATGTTTTATGAATCCATGTTTTATGATCCATGTGGCACACTTATGCATGAAATGAAATGTTTAAGAAGCGTGCGCCCTTATAGCGCTCCAATGCATTGGGTAAAGTATAGTATCATGATACGTCATGTGCAATGAGTGTTGACTCATGATAATTCAATTTCAATTAGGGTTTACTCGTGCTTCATGTGCAATGAGGATTTACTCATGCTCTATGTGTAATGAGCCTTGGCTCATGCTAATTCCATGTTAAGTGTTGTTTCCACATTCCCATGTTATGATTATCATGCTTTATCATGCCTTTATGTTCATGTTTCTCTTGTGATCTATTGATATTCCTATTGTCTAACATGTATTGTACTCCTCATGTTATTCCATGTGTATTCCCTTAATGGGCTTTATAGCTCACCCTTTTCTTATGCGTGTCCTCAGGTTATCCCAAGAAATGCTAAGTACGAGGGAATATAATGGTCATGTAAAGGAAGTTTTCAATAAATATGTTGTATTTAATGTTTGAAGTTTTTATGTAATGATCCTAAGCCCCAAATACACTAAACCTCTAGATCTTATTTGTTGTATCAAGTGAAGTTTTATGTAATAAATCATGTTTAAGTTTGTAGTAAAAAGCAGGGTTGTCATAATACTAGTTCTTTTTTAGGGATACATTGTACTCAAATGTGTTATGTAAGAGTTCTTAAATGGATCAAAATTCTTACAGGTCCTTAACTTACATATAAAAATCAAGATAGGGATTGATCTCAATCCTTTAAGGATGTCACATTGAGGCTTCCAAATCTTTCCAAAGAAGCTTCAAAGGAAGAGGAATAAATATCATGAGGAGATGCAATAATCACAGTGGAAATTCAGGTCAAGTTATAGCTAAGGAAGATGATGAATAGTGACCCACACCATGTATATATTGGTGATTTGATTCTGGAGATGATCATTATGAGTTGGGGAGTGGAAACTTGGTGTGTGAACTCATTCAAAAGGGGTGTGAAACTTCATTTTAGGCATTAACCATTTTTTACATGGATTGATTGATCAAATAATTTTGTAAGTTGGGATGAGTACTAACTTTAAATATTAAATGATAGCATTATATTAGATGTCATGAGTTGGGATTTAAGAAGAAACAGTGTGGAAGATGATGTCATAAAATATATGACCTCTCAATAAGAGAATAAATTCTATTCCTTTTTTCTATTCTATTAAATTCTTGTTGATACTTGTTTTTTCCTTTATACTTTTTTTCGTTAATTATCACTAGATTCATTAAGGGGGTCATTTTTTGTTACTCGTTTCTTCATTCCTACCCCTTATTTCTTCTTCTTCTCAATTGCATTTCATTCTTCTTTGGAATTTCAAATTCAAATCAATTATTGATTTATTTAAAGTTATTCAAATTAATAGAAATTAAAATACCGTTTTGGAACCATTTTACCCACTATAATGTATTTATAAATTGATTATGTGATATAAGAAAGGATTTTCATTCATATATTAGTGATATTTCATTTTGTAAATGACCTTAAATCATATTATTTTCTTAATATTTTTCTGAAACACTTCTAAAATTAGAATTTATTTGTTGTGGTAGTAGTTATATTTCTCAACATAGTTTATAAACAATTTTTTATTAGTTTTCTTATTTTTTGTATATCAATTTTTTCTACATTACATTTCCAAACAAATTGCTTCAATTAGATCTCCCTCTCAACCCTTATATACTTTTTCTATCATAACCAATAGTCTAGAGTCTAACTCTATTAACATTACACACTTCCCTCTCATTTAAACTCTTCATTAACATTCCATCATCCATTTATCCACTATCTGTTACTATTTTTAGTAGAATAGTAATTAAATAATCCATTATAATTCCTCACCCACCTTCTCTTCGGTTCCACCCTGATTATCACTAGACTAGTGTGGGTAGGTTTTATAAATGACATTTTGGTAGTTTTAAAGATGTTCTTTTAAATTTTGGTGTATTTCATGGGGATGGAATGCATTGATTGTACTAGGGATATTAAAAAGAAAAAAACAAAATTAAAATCATATGAAAAAAAAATTAGCCACTACTACTTGAGAATGAATTTTTCAATGTGCTTCATTCTATGTTCATTGAAATTTTAATTACTACTTGTTGATTATACGTGAGTACTGATTATGATTGGATTATAATTATGTGTTTAATTTCTATTTTTAAAAAATGGATCAGTTTAATGGTTAGGATCAAAAAAGTGAAACTCTTTATGTTTTTTATGGATATAATTAGAGTGCTACTTTACAGATTTCCAAAAATCAGCCAAACCAACTTTATAATTTTCAAGAAACCCATATATATTATTATCTCAAACTTGTATTTCAATATGAATCAATAAAAATATGTTGAAATGATTACTAAATTTTATGATTAAGAAGAGTCCCATAAATCTATAATGTAAAAACTATAAACCAAAATATGGTAATTTTTGGAAGAAAATTAGAGAACAATTTTAATTGGGTGATAAGGAAAATAAATTAGGATTTTTTAGAATTAGACTATAATGGAAAATGGGAACATAATTAAAGAATGATCCACTATTCTAAAAGAGTATTAATAATATAGATAACATTTTTTAAAGATAATTAACTCAAACAATTATTGTAACAACTCACATAGATTTAAGGAGACCCAAATAGAGGATATTGTAGAGTAACATGAGAGTGAAAAATAATTAGAATAGTAATAACACATTGTTTTCTTACTTCCAAGACCTAAAAAAGAAAAATGTTATAGGATTTTTGAGTGGTTTATATCTTGGTTTGAGGAAGAACAAAAGGAAAAGGTATTGAATTTTAAAAACCCCATCAATCTATTTTTATGTTAGATAAGTGATGAAAGAGAGTTCATATTTTTGGGTTTAGGGGCTGAAAAGATTATATTATTAGATTTAAATTATGAAATTTTTTAACCTAATTTGAAAACTAATCTTTCCTATATTTAATTTTTTAACCCATTAAATTTTCCCATGTATTTAAATGAAGATTCTAAAGGAGTTTCACATGAAGAAAGTTTAATGTTTGAGTAATTGAAACCTATTCCACCCACTTTTGATGACCTCAAAATTTTTATTAAGTAAATGGAATATAGTGTTGATAAATTAGGGGAAGATAGATATAGTCTAAAAATTATTTATTTTGATATTCATAAAACTTAATTGAACTTATTCCCCTCTAAATATGAATTGTAACACTCAAATGATCTTTCTTTTTTCATTATAGGAAGAAATTTTGGAATTTGAATATGAACTAGTACACTATTTAGTTTAGACACATGAATTTTCTTTGATGTAGTGGGTTTTGGGAATGTTTTAACTCATGAGTTTGTTGAGGAAAAAAATATTAATTTTTTCAACTCAACTTTAAATGTTTTTAAAGATGAACTAATGAAAAAATTCTTGTCATTTGATTTAAAATTCCATTCTATTAAATCACTGGTTTATGTTATTAACTCAAAATTATTGGATAATTTTCCCAATGAAAAAAATCCTTCACTTTATAAATTAAAACCAATATTGAATAATCATGATTTTTATACTAAGAAAAAAATGGAAGGGGGTTCAAAATTTACTTCAAATAAAATAAAAACTTATCAAAAAGGAATTGAAAAACCTCTTCTTAAATATTTCTTTCAAAACACAGCTATATAAACTACTATTTTTTATTATTTTATGCTCTAAAATTATGAGGATATATTTGGAAATCATATTAAACCTCTAAAGAGATGATTTCACGATGAATATGCTAGGGAGGAGCAGTTCCAAGTAGTTAGTCTCGGTTGTTTGTAATGTTTGAATCCTACGGGCAATGAATTCCTCTAAGCCCTATGGACCATGTAATACTTACGCCTAAGGGCATTTTAAGGGTTCCACCTCACCCCTTGAAAGGTGGATTATCAAAAATCAATAAAAAATGAAGGCCTTCGGTCCATTGGATGGATGGATAGTAAACCTCCAAAAAAACCTTATCTCATATTATAATTTCAAAAAATATTGAATTCTATACATTCTATAACAATTATAGAAGTGGTAAACATATTGTCTATAACTTTTATAGGGTGTTTTCAAGTGTGATTTTCATTTTAAAAGGGTTTTTATTTCTCCCATAGAGTTATAAAATCCCAAGATACTAAATTCTAAATTAAGACTAAATTAGAAAAACACAAGTGGTGATTTAGTAATGAAAACTCACATCCTCCTAGTGATTATGAATAGATTCCTAGAAAAGTTCATTTGGGTGATTAAAATATATAATTTCATGGGAGTCAACCCATGGTTTTAAAATTTATATTTTCTTGTTTATTTATCTATAATAAAAATATAGTTCTACTTTCTTAGTAAAATCACATTTTCCCTACCCACTCTTACCCTCAGTTCATGTTGAATCACTAATGGATTGAACCTGCATTGCTACATCATATTACCTTTTCACTAGGTTCAATTTTATTTATTTTTAGTGATTGGATATAATATTTTATCTAGCTTATCCTTGAAAGTACCGACAACTTTTTCTTGAAGTGATAAAAGGGTGTGATCATTTGGTTACACTAAGGATACAGTGAGACCAATTTATAGGGGAGTACTCTATAAAATTCCTCACTTTGTTTTAATTTTCAGGCTTATTTAAATTTATTTTTACATCCATGATAGTTATTTATGACTATAGTTTTGTTTAAAATGGGTGAAAAGTTTAAAATTGAGTGTGGGAGATAAAAGGGTGATAGAAAATTTTTTATGGTTTGTTAACATAACTTGAATTTTATATTTAATGAATATATATTGAGTATAGTTTAAGATTTATGGGTTCCTTTCTTGTTGAAATATACATTATTGGAAACCATTTTGTAAATAGATTTTAAAACTTTCTTTGTACCTTGAATAATAAATTGGACTAAGAACATTTCTTTCTACAAGATTCGTTGTTTCAATACGCTACTTTTATGAGTCTCTTTAAAAAACATAGCTTTTTATCTTCTAAGAAAAAACATGTGAAATTTAAATTATCTTTGGAAAAATATGAAGTTGCGGAATCATGTTTTTTGAATCTTGTTATGACCCTTAAACATGCTTTTTGTACGACTAAAGTTCAAGATATTTTTGAACTAGAATTATTTTAAATTGTTTCTCATACTTTGATACTCAAAATTTGGGACAATACTGGGTTTTAAATTTGGGGTAGGGGTATTTAAATATGATATGTAGTGTATCATTTATAATATATCAATATTCCCTTAAAAGTTTCAAAATTGATTTTTTTTCAAACATAAATTTTCATTTTCAATGGTTGGTAATTTTTCTTTAATTTAAGAAATCTTTTAAGTGATTGATCATTTTTATTTCCCCATGGGAATGATCTAGTTACATAATTTTATTTTCTATATAAAAATTATTTATTTTTATCAAACATTTGTAATACGTTTTTCTAACTTAATTTGTTTTGAAATGTTTTATTGGATTATAAACTCATAAGACATTCATTTTAAATGGGATATGAAATTAAATCCTAATCCTTATTAACTTTTTTACTTATGATAAAATTGGTGGTTTAGTAAATTATACATCCCTTTAATTATTAAATACACTCACTCACTAGTTGTTTCTAATTACTTTTTGTCAATTATATGAGTTTTTTTACTTGGGTAAAAAGATAAGTTTGAAAGAAATTTTAAAAGAAAATTGAAGTTTGTTTAAATATTTTTAAAATTTTCAAAATCAATCACTTTTATAAAACTAAAACAAACCTGTATCCAAAACATTTCATATTTAGAAGATAAATCATCCTTAATTACTTGAGAAAATCCATGAGGGAAACATCTCTAAAAATCATCTCTTTTTTTCATTATAAACCTATCACTATAAAGATAAATTAACTTTCACTATAATTGATCAATATATTACTTGAGGAAAAAAATATCTTACATGTGGGGAATTTGATATAGCTTGATTTGACACATTTTTGACACATCTTATTTGATAATTTATTGACTTTTCAAATCCAAAAAATTCTTTTAATAGATAAGCATTGAATATTGTCCATTTTTGTAAAGAAACTTTTACAATTTGGATATTCTAATATAATTGACTGTTTTTGGTACTAAATTAAATAATCCATTATTGGTTTATGTTTCTTTATTATTAGGATCAAATATATTTGATAGTTTTGATAAATTTTTAATTCAAATTTTATTTTGATAATGTTTTAATTAAATTATAAGTTTTTAATTAATTTCCTAAAAAGATCCATGAATCGATTTTAGAAATTTGTTGTAGAAAAAAAATGTAATTCTCATTTTGAATTATGGGATTTTGTGTCAATTAATAAATTTTATTTTTCATTTATGATTCAAAATTTTTACAAAATATTTAATTCTTTGTATAGATGAAATTTATATAATGGTTCATCCCATGTTTCATAGGGGTTCAAGCTGATTGCATAGGGGTTCAGGTAGATATGTTTAGGGGTTCTATCACTTGTTTGAATACTTCATAAGGGTAACCATGTGTCATCCCATGGTAAAATAGTTTATGTTAAGGTATATAGAAACCTATTTAAGAGTATCTTTTGTAACTAAAGACTTGTGTAATTTTAGTTTCCATGCTTAAGGGATACCTAAAAGTAATTATATAGGTGTTCAAAACTATGTAAAGGTACCTGTCCTATGAATTATCCACTATATAAATATTATAGCCACATTTCAAAATCTATGAAAGGGTGAATCACTGAGGTTCAATGCTATGTAAGGGTAAATATCATGGTTGGTAAATTCATCAATGTACTTTGTGTTAGGGTAATATTGAGTCTCAACCACTACATAAAGGTCAAAGCAACGCTCGCGTAAGGGTACTCCACACTCAACTAAGCTATATAAGGGTAATTTGAAGGATTAAAATTATTACAGAGTGATAAATCAAAAATATAAATCAAGAGATGGATCAAGATCAAGCCTTTTAGGTGATCACTTTTATGTTTTCCGGGCTTCTAATGAAGTTTGAACAAAATAGTAATCAAGTTCAAATGGATTCATGATAATCATAGGAGAACTTATGGTTAGTTGCAGTAAAGGAAGATAATGAATAGTGATCTATAACACATAGATACTTATTATTCGAGTCTATAATGGATCGATGAGAGATGGGGAGTTGAGAGTGTAGGTTCTGGGCACAGCAGAAGCACGTTGGTGGGTTTACCCAACTTTAATTTTTTCATTAACAATGATCAATCTGAGATTCATCACGATAATAAAACACCGGATCTTTGGAATAGAATGAAGAAAGAAATAAAGGGATTCCCATAACCATAGAGAGTATCATCATATGTTCATTATAATTAATTTAATTAGAAGACAAGAATTACCTTGATGGAATTCTGTCTCGGTTGATGTTTCCAGTCATGATCTGATGTGATCTGTCTTTGAGTCATAGAATTGAAGTGTAGGATTCCTCTAGCGGTGATCCATAGGTGCTCCACGTATCTATGGACGTCATTGAAGGGATCTTTGGGTGCTAGTACAGAAGATCCTTCACTTGTGATGTCCGCCTTTGATTGCCTTGAGAGCCACTTGCAAAGCGCTCACCTTAATATGGTGGAGGAGGATCTCTCTCATAGATTGAGAGTGTTCTTGGAAGAAAATAATTATCTCTTAGCTTGACAGAATTTTCTTAGATCCATTGTTCACAACCACCAAAAAAATGCCTAGGTTAAGGAGAATTATATAATTAGGATTTTTAATTACTTAGAATAATAAAATGAATTAATTACCTGAAATCATTTATTCATTTCATTTAATTCTTACTAAGACCCCATGTCTAATAATAATAGTTGAAAATTATTATTAATTGACATGCGCACAAAAAATTACATCTAATATTATTTAATTAATTAAATATTATTATTTCTCATAAATCCCCAGAAAAAATACACGTCGTGTATATTAATATACACGGCCTGTACTTTTGTTTTTCCATTTTCTTTATTTCATCCACCACATTTATTAGACCTTGAATAATGGCTATTTACTTCTTAAATAAATATTACTGCATTACTCAATAATAAATATATATTATTTCACCCACAATATATTCTCTCAAATAACTAGTGTTTAAATAAATATGGTTAAGCATCCTCGAATAATTATTAAACCACATTCGGGAATAATATTTATTCAACTTGTTAAATTAATATTTAACTAAGATAATTAGACACACTTATTATGTGACCCTCTAGGACTCTTTCTCAATGGCATTAGGAAGAGCCTACCTAAATTCCAAGGTTAGCATCTAGAAATATGCCAAGGCACCCATAGAGAAATAAGTTAATGTCGCAATGACGTGTCAACTCCTACGAATTCTTACTATGTATTGTAATCCCTTTTTCTCGATATCTCGAATCAATCGGGTTGCATGCTAGTGCCATCAAACCATGTGCTCGATTATTCTTTCTTTGATATTTTGTAATTTAACTTACCCAATCCATACCATGGACATGGATTTATTTAGGCTATATCAATTCCATCAAAGGGCCTGAGATATCTACTTTCATTATAGAACAGAAGAGACAAATCCTCTCTCGCATTATTTTTTATGTAGTATTATTCATGACACGCCCAACATATCTTACCTCATTGCAAATAGTGTGTTATCATAGTTTTATTCAATACATATAAGTGTGAAAATTTTAATACCCATTAATAATAATCTTAAAGTCTAAGGACCAATACACATGTCCACGGATAGGAACATCCAGTGATACTATTAAATGTTGATTTCCTACTGGTGGGTCTTGTTCTCATAATATCCTTCTGAATATTAACAAGGGAACACACCATGAGAAGGTGCCTCAAAGATTTATTAGTCCTCGCCCCTAATGTCCTATATTATTTTTGTCCCTCAAATAACATCATCCGGCCATAGAACATATATTCAAGAATATTGTTATGACACTTTCGGGTTCTCATCATAGTAAGGATCCTCTATGACCTTTTAGTGAAACAGATATCCTTAGGGCATTATCAAATTCATTATCACGCATAAGAACAATCAAGATGTGATAAGGTATTTATTAATGAATAAAATACAGAGTAGTTGGTTCTAGGCCACCAACTCCAACAAACTCCCACTTGGACTAGAACCAACTACTAAAAACCTTTAACCTGTTAGCTCTCACATTATATTTATACTTATGCTATGATAGGCATTTAGTCTTGGGGTCCTCCACATTCTCTTATATAGACACTCTAATCACTGAAACATTACCCCTTTGATAGAAATACCCCATGAGGTAATACTTTTGGATTATGTGCTTTGTCAGTTGATGTGACCTTGGTTCTTTTGCAAGAGCCACCGCTACAGTATTATCACGATATAATGTGATAGGATCATTACTGCTAGGCATCACATCAAGCTCCTGGAAAAAGTTCTGAATCCATATGGCTTCTTTGTCTGTATAAGAAGCTGCAATATATTCAGACTCCATTGTAGAATCGGTGACAACTAGCTACTTTGAACTCTTCCAGCTCACAGCTCCGCCACTGAGATAGAAAACATATCCAGATTGCGACTTCAGATCGTTCTGATCAATCTAAAAATCCACATCAGCATACCCTCTAATGACATGATCCTCGTCTCCTACATACACCAAGAACATATCCTTAGTTCTTATTAGATACTTAATGATATTCTTAACAATATTCCAATGTTTTTCTCCTGGATCTTCTTGATATCTTCCTACCATGTTCAGTGCATAGCCAACATCAATCCTGGTACATAACATGGCATACATGATGGATCCAATAGCTGAAGCGTATGGGATATTACTCATTATATCTTTCTCCTATTGTGTCTACAGACACATTTTCTTAGAAAGATGAAGGCCATTTGACACTGGAACCAATCCCCTCTTGGATTGTTCTATATTAAATATATTTAGTATCTGGTCAATGTATGTACCCTGACTTAGTCCAAGCATCCTCTTGGATATATCATGAATAATATTGATCCCTAGAATGTAGGTGGATTCACCCAAGTCCTTCATGTAAAAACACTTGTTCAACCAGTCCTTAATTGACTGTAATACTGGTACATCATTTCCAATAAGCAATATTTCATCAATATATACTACTAGGATAAAGACCGCATTCTCATTAAACTGCTTATACACACATGGATCACATTCATTCTTAATGAAACTAAATTCCTTTATGGCTTCATCAAATTGAATGTTCCATGACTTGGATGCTTGCTTTAATCCATAAATGGATTTATGCAACTTACAAACCCGTTTGGCTTCACCTGGTGTCACAAATCCTTCTGGTTGTGTCATATAGACATCTTCCTGAAGGTTCTCATTAAGGAATGTTATTTTGACATCCATCTACCAAATCTCATAGTCATGGTAAGTTTTTATGGAAAGTCTGATTCTTATGGATTTAAACATGGAAACTGGAGAGAAGGTATAATCATAGTCAATTCCTTGATGTTGTCATAATCCTTTAGCCACTAGCCTTGCTTTATAGGTGCTAACTTGACCATACATGTCCAACTATCTCTTGAATATCCATTTTCATCCAACAAACTTTACATAAACTGGATCATCGACCAGAACTCAGACTTGGTTATGATACATGGAATCCATCTCAGAATTTATAGCTTCTAACCATATTATATCTTCTGATCTTTCTATTGATTCTTTGTATGATATAGGTTCATCATTGTCCAACAATAATGATTCACCATCCTCGGTGACTAGGAAACCAAATCTCTTTGGTTCCCTTACCTCTCATGAGCTCCTACACAGTACTTGTGTTTTTGGAACCTCTTCCATGGGGACCTATAGAAGTTATTCATGTACCAAATCTTGTGTATCTTAAGCATCAAATTCTTTAAATTCAATCTTTCTCTCACTATCCTTTTTGAGGATATGCTTCATCTCAAGAAAGACGGCTTGTCTGGCGATAGTCACTTTATTTTATGAATGCTTGTATAGGTAATATCCTTTTGTTTCCTTGGGATGTCCTACAAAGATACACCTTGTTCCCCAGGGTACTAGTTTGTTGCCTAAGAATGCCTTAACAAACACCTCACATCCCCATAAACATGTGTGTGAAAAAATGGGTTTCTTTCCATTCCATAACTCAGAGGGTATTCCATTTTCCACCTTATATGGTACTCAGTTTAATGTGTATGATGCAGTTTGTAATGCATATCCCCAAAAGGATAATGGAAGATCTACATGACTCATCATCGACCTCACCATGTCCATCAAGGTGTGGTTCCTCCTTTCACTAACACCATTCCATTGTGGTTTATAAGGAGGATTGATTTGAGATAGAATCCCAGACTCCCATAGAATATCGATGATCTCTTAGTTCAGATATTCTCCACCTCGATCTGATTGAAGATTCTTTACCTTCTTACCAAGCTGATTCTCTACTTCATTCTTTAATTCCTTAAATTTCTCTAAGGACTCTAACATATACCTCATTAAGTAGACATATCCATATCTACTCAAATCATTAGTAAAAGTAATGAAGTAAGAACATCCACCTCTAGCTTCTATTGGAAATGGTCTACACACATATATGTGCACCAATCCTAGAATCTTTGTGGCCCTTTCACCCTATCCATCGAAAGGCAGCTTGGTCATTTTACCTTGTAAATAATCATGACATATATCAAGTGGTTTTAGTTGAGTATAGTATAAATAACCATCTTGGAAGAGATTTATCAAGCACTTCTTATTTACATGATCGAGACGGTGATGCCACAACTAGGTGATGTATGATTCATGTGAGTTTATTTTGTTATTGATTTCCAACACATGGTTTTCATAATTTAATACATAAAAACCATTATTTAAATGCACCATACCATAACATATGTTGTTCTTATAATATAAACAACCCTTTTTTTTAATTTGAAAATAAATCCATCCATATCCAAACATGATACAAAAATTATGTTTTGGTAACACTAGGCACATAATAACAGTTACGTAAAACCAAAATCATCCCAATTGGAAATGATAGGTGGTAATCTCCAATGGATAATGCATCCAACCTCATGCCATTGGCATCTCGAAGATCCACCTCTCCTCCAGAAATCTTTCTAAATCTACTTGGTTCCTGTATTTGAATACATATGTGATCCCCACGAGCCATATCTAATACCCAATGTCTATAAATTGAAAGATTACACTTGATATCGAACACACATTTAGCATCCCCACACTTTTGGGTGCAATTCCTTTTCTAGTGGCCTGGCTTGCCTCATGCAAAACACGCTACCTCTTATTCCTTTCCCTACCTCTGGATATTACCTTTCTTAGAGGGATGGTGCTCGGGGGCTTCAGACTGTTTATAAGTCTTTATCCCTTTTTCCTTTTCCTTCCTTTTCATATTCACCATAAGGATGGCGGGTTTGTCATGCCCCGTGTTCTTATCTACCTGGATAATTAAGGTCAGAAGTTCTGATAGACTCTTCCCATTGTTTCTCATGTTTTAGTTGACAATAAAGCTAGAGAAGGTCCTGATCAATGATGATAGTATGAGATCTGTATGCAACTCATCCGGGAACTTAATCCCTAAGATGTTTAGGCGTTCAATGTATCCAATAAGCTTGACTACATGAATCCTAGCTAGTGAAAACTCTCTAATCATAGTTTTAAACAAAGCATTAGATATGTCATATCTCACTCGTCTCGCCTTCTCTTGATAGAGATCCTTAAGGTGATACATCATGCTATACGGGTCCATGTTTTCATGTTTCTTCAAGAGATCATTAGACATGGTCGATAGCATGAAACATTGGACATCTGTAGAATCATCTATATGTTTCATATAGAGATATAATTTCTCATTGCTGGCCTCTTTTCAAGGTGCAACTAGAATAGGCTCTTCCAGCACATACAATTTCCTCTCATGGTAAAGGATGACTCATAAACACCTCTGCCACTCTTGGAAACTAGTGCTAGTGAGAAGGTTTTCCTTCTCGAGTATGGTTTTCAATGGTATGTTTGAAGTCATTTTTCTTCTCGTTTCTACAAATTAATATGAGAAAAGGTTTGGTAATTTATCATGATAATACTGAGAAAAATAAATAAATTAATACTTATTAGTCTCCCACTATTTTATCAAAATCCAATAGCCCTCACCATTGACTTCGTAATATTTTGTTGCCTCAATATTCTAGTGGAAAGGATCCATATTTCCCTTCGCATTACCCCAACTAGGGTTGTTCAATAAATTTGTAGGGTTTTAGGTAGACATTCCTAATTCCAACTGCATTTAACTCGTAGCTCCTTGATCTGCTGAGTGGACTCCCCAATCCTAAAATCCTTTTATTTTGGATTTCCTCAACCTTTGCCTCTTGGTCACACCAAGTATCGTTGTGGAAGTTAACCCTTGATGTGAACCAGGTCAATTCAACCCAAAATCATGAATTACAGTTCACCGATAATTGAAATCACCCCAACTAGGGTTGGTCAATCACTTTGAACAATGGTTCGATTCTAACCAAGATTATGGAAGGTTATACCGACTTAATATTTCTTTGAGGGATTTTATCCATATACATAAATTTCAATTTTATTATATTTCTTACATGCTTGTTAATATTAAGTGGGATATACTTAAGTGATTAACCATGTCTAAGATAATATTTACGCATAAGCTGGTATTATTTTAGTTCCATCTTTCATGATTGTTTAATTTATTAATTGTGTGATCGTGACAACACACCCACAATAAATAAACCATGAAACAGGAATAAATAAAATAAATGGTATGATCATGAGATTTTTATATTGGTTAGTTTATCTAGTGTATTATAAAATAACCTGATTCCTAGGGGAAAAACACCTTGAACATTTTGGGTTTGTGTTTATAACTTTCCACTTGTCCACCTTTGTATCTCATTAAATCGGTTTCACCTTGGATCCTAACTTGAGCCGCCTCCACTAGATTGGGAGCTTCAACCATTACATATGCTTTTATCTCACTTTTAGGTGAGGGGTAAAATGGGGTTTTATATAAAAGAAACCTTGGGAACGCAGGCCAAACATATTAATGATGAGAAGGCTCAAAGGAAAACAATTTTAATTTAAATAAATTAATTGAAAGAAACCATTCATATACAAAGGTCTTGGTCTAAATCATGATCATCCATACATGCAACGATATTTCCACAGAAATAAAACTAGCATTCATTTATTTAATTGTTCTTGTTTAAGATAAATCACACGCGAATCAGCTAATTATATTTAATTAATCAATCCTTTTATCTTAAACCCTTTTTCTGAATTTCCTTGAGATTATCATCCATCATAATTTTAAAAAAATAAATTCATTTAAAATTATCTTTGTATGTAACTTGTACCTTGTAGGTAACCCAATGAATTATCATTCATAACCACCCAATGAGTATAAAATGAAAATTACACAGATGTTAAATTAAACACACATATATAAAACACCTATCACGTGTTTTGCCTAAGATTTACGCCTGCACTATGGTACACGTATCAAGGGTTTTTATAATATAATAATAAATTTTAATAAATCTGAGTAATTTGGATGACTACACGATGTGTACTTTTATTCATCATCCATCTGAAGTACACGCTCGGGGACATGGTATTTATATTTACTTTGGAAATCCTCAGAGTACATGGCGTGTTCAGTGGGACACATGCTGTGTAGTATCTGCATTACAAGGTTTTCAGTCAAGCAAGCCATATATGGGGTACACGGTCCAACCCTAACCTAAAAGGACTAAACATCGTGTTCAGTGGACCACATGAAATGTAATCTAAAAATCAAGTGCCACATGTTCCTGTTCAACACACAGAGTAATTTAAGACTTAGAAACAGTCCAACACACTGCTAGATTTCATGGACTGGTCTAATGCATTAAATCTTGACTACACGGCATGTACTGCTGAATAAATGTCATTTGTTCTGGATTTGTACATCCAAGAATGTTTGGCACCTCTGTATGAGATCATTTATTTTATTTTAATCAAAAATTAAAAGAAAAAAGTTGTTTATCTAAGGTGAACGAGAAACAAGAGAGGAGAAAAAGATCTCGAGATTCATATTTTCAGAATGATTAACTTGAATTGAACAAAAAAATTATTAAATGCATAGATTACCAATGAAAAAATAAATAATTATAATCAACAATATGACTGCTCGGATACCACTTGTAGGTTCAGGGCACAGCGAAAGCGCATTGATGGGTTTACCCAACTTTAATTTTTTCCATTAACAATGATCAATCTGAGATCCTTCATGATAATAAAATGTTGGATCTTCAAAAGAGAACGAAGAATTAAAGAAAGGAAGGGATTCTCGTAACCATATAGAGAATCATTATATGTTGGTAATAATTAAATTAATTAAAAGACAAGAATTATCTTAATGGGATTCTCTCTCAGTCGATGTTTCTAGTCACGATTTGATGTGATCCGTCATTGCGTCATATAATCCAAGTGTAGGATTACTCTAGTGGTGATCCACACGTGATCCACATATTTCTGGACGTCGTCGAAGGGATCTTCAGTTGCTATAGAGGAATATCCTTTGCTTGCGATGTCTGTCTTCGATCGCCTTGAGAGCTGCTTTCAAAGCGCTCTCCTTAATCCGATGGAGGAGGATCTCTCTCGTAGCTTGAGAGAATTCTTGGAAGAAAATAATTCTATGTTGGCTTCAGATATTTTTCTAGATATCTTGTATAAAATCACCAAAAAAATTTCTAGTCTAATGAGAATTATATAATTGGGATTTTTAATTACTTAGATTAATAAAATGAATTAATTACCCAAAATAATTTATTCACTTCATTTAATTCTTAGTAAGACCACATGTTTAATAATAACATTTGACTATTAATATTAATTGACATTCACCCATCTAATTACAAATAATATTATTTAATTAATTAAATAATATTATTTCTCATAAATACCCAGAAAAACTACATGTTGTGTATATTAATATACATGGCGTGTAATTTTGTTTTTCCATTTTATTTATTTCATCCACCACATTTATTAAACCTTGAATAATGGATATTTATTTCTTAAATAAATATTAATGCATTACTCACTAATAAATATATATTATTTTTTCCACAGTATATTCTCTCGAATAACTAGTGTTGAAATAAATGCGATCAGGAATCCTCGAATAATTATTAAACCACAATCGGGAATAATATTTATTCAACTTGTTAAATTAATATTTAACTGAGATACTTGGACAGACTTAGTGTGCGGCCCTCTAGGCCTCTTTCTCAGTGGAATTAGGCGGAGCCTACCTAAATTCCAAGTTTAACGTCTAGAAACACGCCAAGGCACCCATAGAGAAAGAAGTTAACACCACAATGACATGTCACCTCCTACGAACGCTTACCGTGTAATATAAAACCTTTGTCTCGATATCTCGAATCAATATGGTTTCATGCTAGTGCCATCAACCCATGTGCTCGATTATTATTTCTTTGAATTTCCAGAATTGAACTTTCCCATTCCTTACCATGGCCATGGATTTATTTAAGCTATATCAATTCCATCAAAGGGCCTAAGATATCTACTTCTGTTATGGAACAAAAGGGAAAATCATTTATCTCATTATTTATTAATGTAGTATTACTTGTGACGCACCCAACATATCCTACCTTGCTATGAATAGTGTGTCATCATAGTTTTAATCAATACATCTAAGTGTGTGATTTGTAATACCCATTAATAATAATCTTAAAGTATAAGGACTAATACACACGTCTGCAGATAGGAACATCCAATGACACTATTAAATGTGGATTTCCTACTGGTGGGTCTCGTTCTCATAATATCCTCCTAGATATTACCAAGGGCACACACCATGAGAAGGTGCCTCAAAGTTTTATGAGTCCTAACCCCTAATGTCCTGTATTATTTGTGTCCCTCAAATAACATCATCTGGCCATAAAACATATATTCAAAAATAGTGTTATGGAACTTCCGGGTTCTCATCATTGCAAGGATCCACTATGACCTTTAGTGCAACAGCAATACTTAGGAAATTATCACATGAATTGTCATGTAGAAGAACAATCAAGTTGTGATAAGGTATTAATTAATGAATAAATTACAAAGTAGTTGGTTATAGGCCACCAACTCCAACAGAGAGTTGGTGTACAATCTCATTAAAAATGGATACACAACTTCATTTTATTCTTCAACCATTTTGACCATAGAATAATCAATCAACTAATCATATGATCCATGATAATGACTAACTTTTAATATAATAGGATTAGGACCATATTTGGGGTGTGGTTTGGGATTCAATAAGAAAAAACATAGAATATAAAGTAGGGAAAGATATTACCTCTCAATAAAAGAGGAAATTATCTTCATTTTTTCTGTTATATTGTATTTTTATTCTTATTTGTGATTCCCTTCATATTTGTTAACAAGAACTATAACTAGATTCATTAAGAAAAATTAAATTTTTGTTACATGTTTATTTATTCTGGATCTTGATTTCTTAATCTAATCGACTGTATTTCATTCTCCTTGGGAATTTAAAATTCAAATAAATTCATGATCTAATTAGATTTCCACTGATTAATATTAATTTCAAGATTATTTTGAAATAATTTTACCTACTACAATATATCGATAGGTTGAGCATGTGAAATAGGGAGGGACATTCATCCATGGATTAATGATAGTTCATTTTTGTGAATAACCATAAATAATATTATTTTAAAACTATTATACTAAAACACTTTTTAAATGAGACTTTTTTTGCTTTTTATGTAGTTATATTTCTTAACAGAGTTTATAAAAAAAATTGGGATTATTTTTCTTGTTTTGTAGAGACCCATTTTTTTAAACATTGCATTTCCAAACAATGTATTTCAATTGGTCTCCCTCTACACACTTTTTCATGTCCCCTACCATAAACAATAGTATAAGGCATAAATATATTAACATTTCATACTTCACTCACATTATAACTCCCCTTTCACATTCCCTCTTCCATTCATCCACACTCTTTTACTGTTTTCAATAGAATGGAAAGTAAATAATCCCATAGAATTATTCACCCACCTTCCATTAGGATCAAACCTAATTATCAGTATACAAGTGTGGGTAGGTTTTATAAATAAAATTTTCTTATTTTATATGATGAGCTATAATTTTTTGAAAATTTTATATTATTACTATAGAATAACATGTTCTTACTCATTCAGTCATTATAATGTGTTCTTGTTTGGATTTTTTTTACCACTTACATGAACAATTTCATAATGTTTACAACACGAATGACTAATAAAACTAAAATAATAATAATATTATATAATAATTATTGATTTAATATTTTTTTCATAATTCTATTTTGGTAATATTTCAAAGTATATTAATCAATAAACTCAATTCTATTATCAATTCAATAATCATTGAAAGGAAAAAAAATTAAGCGTTCTATGAAAACTGTCACTATAAATTTCATGAAATTTCCATATATATCCAGAGTTATTAAAAAAACATATACAAAAACATCATTAAAATTCTAGAGGTGATGAACCAATGATAAAAGGAGTAAGTAAGGGTCTCTAAATTGAAGCATGTCTGGAAAATAGAACAATTAACACTTGAATATTAAATTTAACAATAAATAGTTAATATGTGGGTAATAATTAATTTTCAATGAATGGTATTATGTAAAATAAATTTGAATAGTTTTCTTATACATATGAATAATAAATCTATATTTATTATACATAGAATTAGAGCACGTCTGATCTAGAGGATGTTAGAGGTAAGGGTTCCTGGTCATAATTTCCCTTCATTGATATACACTCAACATTCAAAACTTGTTTTATTTTTTGTTGTGTATAGATTTAACCATGGATGTATTTGATCATATTTTTTATGAAATTTAAGGTATTTTTAAATCCATGTTAGGTTCTCTCTTTCAATGGATTTTGATTCAAAATTTACCAAATCCATAAGGATTTCTTTTTCAATCACACTTTAAAATCAAGATTATCTATTACTAAATTTAAATTTGGGGAATTATATGTTATTTTTTCCTATAAACCCATCAATTTTATTCTCCTATGAAAATTTTTGGGGTTTTCATGTATTATTACCATTTAACCTCCCTTTGGTTCCCAATTCAATCGAAGGGGTGCTTGTAAGTATATCTAGTCACATATCTTCTTTCAGTTTGGAATATTTGTCCTCTGTGTACATGTTTTTAATTTTATTTTATTGATGTACTAATCCTTGATTTTATGATTTTTTATGGTCATTTTCTATTTGATTTTACTTTCGTTACACAAGTGTGAATGGAATCTTTTTAATATTTTCTATGTAGTCAATTTCTCCTATTATTTCATTCGATTTTTTTATGAATCTTTCTTTACAACTTTTCATGTTTTTATAAAGTAAATTTTATTCAATTTCTAATTATTTTAAAAAAAGATATTTTTAAAATTCATTTAATTTTAAAATAAAATTTATCAAAATGTAAATAATATTTTTTTATTTTTCAAATTTATTTTCTTATGCACTTATAAAGTGTTTTTCAACTTTTTCAACATCATTTAATGTTTCTTTGGATTAAATGGGGATATACTCTAATGATATCATCCATCTTATTTATTTGGATGACTTATAATCATTTCTTGTTTAAATATTTATGAAACCCATTTCTTTCTCACGAATTAATTAAGCTTTAATGAAATTATGAATGTTTTCATGTTCATGTGTCATACATATGTATAGTTTTTAATTTTGTAATGGGTGGTCTTCGAATTATATATCCCTCTAATTTATTTGTTATAAAATTATATCTAATTAGATGATAGGTAATGGAGACTGAATCCAAATCCTTAAAGGAATATGTCCACTATGTTTATGGAATGAGGAGTAATCCCAATTAATTATATGGCTGGCAGGCCTAAAATTATATATCCCTTTAATATATTAGATAAAGATTTATGCCTCATGAGATGAAAAAGAATAAGGAGTGAACCCAAACCCCTAAGGGGGTCTTTCCACTATGCCAAAGGAATATGGAGTGAATCCATTCCACTATGGGACTCTGTCCACTATGTGATGATGTTATTGGAAGTGATCCTTAACATAATAAATAGTTTTCTATGCTCATATATGTTCCACATTCTTATACCAAATATCTAGCTAATGAAACATTCTGATGTTATATTTTCTTTTCTAATGAGTGTTGGCTTGTGTTTCTACACTCCTATAACTCATGTATTATGTCATGTCAAAATCCTTATGCCATGAATCATGATTTATAATCAATTTTTTATTGGATATGATTTTATTGTGTTATTTTCATTCACCTTGAATATTTTCTCATACCCACATGTTTATATTATGCTCACTTATGGTCTTATATCATTATCTCTAATGCTTATCCTTACTACATTTTTTAGCTCACCTTTTATATTCCCTATGAAATTAAGAAGTTTATTATATGTGATATGTCTAAAAGGATATCATGAGTGGGAAATTTTGTGGTAAATTTTGAGGAAATATTGTAAAATAATAAGATAATGTATATAATCTCCAAATATGTCAAACCTATAGGTTCTTGGTTCTTATTTATGTTAGAGTTAGTGGTGATCTAAAAGTAACTAACCTTGTACTTTTGATTAAATTGTATATTTACTATATTTTAATATTATATAATATTATTTCTTATCATATACAAATTATTATACTATATGATTGTGTATGTGATAATTTATTAAGGAAAATTGTTGTTTTGAAAGCACTTAGAAATTCCTTGTTATGATGAGATACATTAGTTGTTATAACGGTATTCCTCAAACCTATATTTTATATCCAGAAGATATTGTTTCATGGGAAATAGATGACATTGTCTATCATAGGTAAGAGGATTATAATACATTGATACACTTTCTCATGGTTTTCACCCTTGGTAATCTCTAAGGAGAGTTGTTATGAGAATGGACCCACCAATAGGAATTCTACATGTTTTGTAACAAACCAAACTTTCATTAATGGAAATTCCTCTTGATCTAATTAAATGTCTTATTATGGTTATATATAATGTGAACTTATTTGGTTTTATGTTTCTGGATTTTAAAATACTGTTATGAATTATGACTATTGCTAATATAGTCATTGAACAGTGAAGCCCATTTTTTAGAGCTCAGAAAGGAGGTGATGTCATTGGGATTAACTCTTGTCCAAGCCCAATCCAAGCTTGAACACGTTAAGCTTGATCGGAACTAACTATGGGAGAAGTGGAAGTTAATAGAGATTACCACCCGAGCGATGTTATCTGAGCCACCCTAAGAGTCAGTCACCATATCACACCTTACCCTTCGGTCTTATACAGGTGTTATAAGGGGTTATGTAACAATACCCTAGCACAATTAATATTTACATTATTTTTTTGTATAATGAATGTGCATTCATTTTATTATTGTTACTTTGTAAATAGTTTTTTAAAGAACAAATAATATTTTTTAGTTAATATTCAACTAAAAAATCTATTTTGATGAATTAAGGGATGTTTTAATTAAATATTATTTTAATAAAATATTATTATTATTAAATTTATTTTTATTAAATATAAATGATCATATAATTTTATGAATGCAATTGTAATTTTTATTAAGGTTTGAAAGCTGTTTTTTGTCAAAACCCATCAATTTTCGATAAATGTCGGTTTTTATTTTAAAAGTAAAAATTCAAATATTTAGAAAAAAATTAGATAAATTGAATATTATTTTTGGAATCAAGATGTCGAAATTATATAATGGTGAATTTTTCATAATTTTCTAAGACAGTTGAATTTTTGGGTAAAAATAAAATACTATTTAAATATATAATGTGTTTTATGACATCATAATGACCCAATAGTGATGTAATAAAATACTATAAACATTATTTTAGGCCAATATATGTTTTAAAATTAAAATTATTTTATTTTATATTTGTTTGATTTATTTTACAATGCTTTAGTGGACCCTCCAAGACTTATAAAACATTTTGTCTTTTTAAATTGTTTTCCTTGAGAGTGTGACTCACCTCCACATAAGCAACCCTATTATTTTAAGAAGTTCTACCATTGTCCTTATAAAAGATTATTTTTCACTCCTATTTGAAAAAAACCATGTACAAAAACCATGGTCTTGTTTGTGGTTTTGATTAGTTTAATGTGAGGTGCCCCAAACCTAAAAAATAAATAAATCTCTCTCCTTTCCTATATAAACCCACCCATGATCCCACTTACTCTTCACATAGAGCCCTTTTAGTTAGACCAAACCCTGACCTAATCTCTCTAGAATCCTCCCAAGGTTCCCCAAGCTCCCAAGAAGCCTCTCTCAAGCCTCTCCCAAGCCCTTGGGATCACACTTCCAAGTAAGGGATTCCTACCTTTCTCTTTTTATCCAAGTTTCTTAATATTTTTATGCCCTTTTATTTTCAATTAAAAATGTTGGGGTATGATTTTTCACCTTCCCTATACTACCTTATTTATGTTTGGATGATGGTAGACCCATTTATCTCTCATTAATGTGTCCCATGTACACCCGTTACCATTCTGAAATTCCATGAGGGATTTCTCTCTTCTCTTTTACATCCAAGTAATTCTTTTGTATTATGCATCTAAATTCCATTGAGTTTGTTGGGACACATATCTATATGACCCCCTTAATATCCATTTCATGTAAATATGATGATACACCCCTTTATCTCTCATCGACCATTTTTTATGAGTTCTTATTTCACGTTGTTATGCTGCCAAAATTACACTACGATTTTCCAAGCCAATGTCATTGTGTAGTGAATACCATACCTATTTCTCTATCAAGGGTATTCGACTTTATGCACATTTACTTATTAATTATAAATCTTATTTTATTTATTCTTAATCCCATTATCATGGAATAAATGATGATTATTGATTCCATGTTGTATGATCCATGTGGCACACTTATGCATGAAATGAAGTGTTTAAGAATGGTGTGCCCTGATAGCGCTCCAATGCATTGGGTAAAGTATAGTATCATGATACGTCATGTGCAATGACTATTGACTTGTGATAATTCAAGTGCAATGAGGGTTTACTCATGCTTCATTTTCAATGAGGGTTTACTCATGCTCCATGTGCAATGATCCTTGGCTCATGCTAATTTCATGTTAAGTGTTGTTGCCATATTTCCATGTTATGATTATCATGCTTTATCATGACTTTATGTTAATGTTTCTATTGTGTTCCATTGATATGCCTATTGTATAACATGTATTTTATTCCTCATTTTATTCCATGTTTATTCTATTACTGGGATTTATAGCTCACCCTTTTCTTATGCATGTCCTCAGTTTATCCCATGCAATGCTAAGTATGAGAGAATGTAGTGGTCATGTAAATTAATTTTTCAATAAAGATGTTGTATTTCATGTTTTAAGTTGTTATGTACTGATCCTAATTCTAAAAGACACTAGATCTCTCGATCTTCTTTGTTTTATCAAGTGAATTTTATGTAATAAATCATGTTTAAGTATGTAATAAAGAGCATGGTCGTTATAGTTGGTATTAGAGGATAGGTTTAGTTATTTTTGTGATTAGGATTAGAAAACCCTAGTGAAGACTTAGAGACAAGAATAAGTATAATAAAAACATCCCTAAGTATTGGTGAGTATTGAGTAAGTGGTTTATCAAGAAAATGTATCATTTTCTGGATATGAGCAGGTAGAGGCAACTCTGGCACAGATGTATCCTAGGGGTAAAACCCAAAAACACCGCTTTGAGCTAGAATCTAATGGGAACTGGTGCACAACAATGGGCCTTGATGCACTCTTGGTTACGACACTCCTAGGGGATATGCTTCGGTAAATTCACAAGCTTAGTAGGAACCCTTATTAAAGAAGTTAAAAAAATTCCCCTAAGAATATATGTTAGAAAGTAGATCATGAATGTTATAGATTGAAGCCTATGGATTCATAAGTTATGGAAATAAAAGTTATTTATAATTCATTAGTTTTTTCCTTGGATTACCCTTTATGTGTTACCCCTAACTCTCCTTTTATTCCAGTCAATGGCTGGTAGCCAACGAGCCCGTACCCGAGTGGTAAGGGCTCCTGCTTGGCATCCAAGAGACCCAAGTTCAAAACCGGGTGGAGGTGAATTTCTGGGTTATTATAGCAGTACTGTAGTAATACTGTAGTAGGTACTGTTCAGTATTGTTGCATCCATAACTATTCACCCAATTTGGGCTTTTAGGCCACCGGTTTGAGCCTACGGGTCTCCAGGGCCTTTGGGCCACAAAGACCATGGAGTGCCCAGTTCACATAGAGCAGGCCGCAGAAGAGGATTAAAGCAAAAAGACTAGCAGTCACCAAAAGTAGAGCTATCGGATTGGAAGAATGAGAGGGTATGGAAATCACCATCGGGACCAGGCACCGTGCAGCTTTGTACGGGGAAATTCTAGTCGATCAGTAATTCAAGTTGGGGAGCTAGGTGATCAATGATGTAGAAGCTAGGGGAGGGGAATTTCATGTGGGTTGGGCCTACAGGTCATGTATTGGGCATAGTATTCCTTTGGGCCATCGGGTCATGTATTTCGAGTCATGTCGGGCCTTGTTCCTTGGGCATATGGGTCATGTTCGGGTTCTCCTTCATCCCTTAAAAGGGGGATTATCTATAATAAAATAAAAAAGAAGGCCTTCAGGCCATTCGGGCTGGTAATAGGAGGACTCAGGGTAACAATCGATGTGAAGATTAATGTGATAACTATGCTAATGAGATTCCCAATCTGATGGGAGTGGGAATCTCAAACTTTGTCATGCTTCTCTCTCAGTTAACTCAAGCTTTGAATAGAAACATGGGTTAAGAGGAACGTTCACCCCCCCCCCCCCAATAAAGAACAAGTCTCCATCTAGAGATTCATGAGACAAAGGCCTCCTACTTTTAATGGATCACCTGATCCCTCAATCACCAAACAATGGATCAACTTCACTGAAAAGATCTTCTCCATCCCTTAATGTTCCGAAAAAGATAATGTTCTTTTGGCTACTTATTGTATAGAGGGTTAAGATGATCAATGGTGGACTTTGATCAAAAATATAAAGCCTAGGGAAGAGATCGAGACATTGGAATGGAAGAATTTCCAAAAGATGTTTTTCGATAAATATTTTCCACGCACCCTCCGACTTAAGATGGAAAGGGACTTCCTTGACCTCAATCAAAAAGAGAATGAATCTATCAGAGCATACAAGGAAAAATTCATAAGGCTTGCATGATACGCCCCTGGCTATGTTGTTTCCTCAGAATGCAAGGTTGACCAGTTCTTTGTTGGGCTGAAACCTAGCCTATGGAAATCGCTGGCAATTTGTGACTTCAACAGCTATGAAGAAATTGTCTGATGTTCCCTCAAGGTCGAAATGGAGATCAGATAATCTCAGGGGTATCATGGGGATAAGAAGCGTAAGGTGGACTTCAATGAAAGTGGTCCGATGGATAAATCTAACAGTTCTAAGAAGATCCAGCACCCCACTTGCCAAAGGTGCGGAAAGAAGCACCCTGGAAATTCCCTAAAGGGGATGAGGAAATGCTTTTGGTGTGGAAGAGAAGGGCACCTAGCTGTTAACTTCTGACAATAAAAACTCGCGGCTGAAACAGAGGAAAGGAACACACTGTTCTAACCTCAATTCGTTGTTCATTTCTACAAATGCAAAGAACCAAGCCATCTTTCAAATCAATGCCCTAAGATAAGGGTTTTTTGAGGCAACCAACAACCTCCAAGGTAGCAAGGGAGAGCCTTTGCCATCAATACTATTGAAGTAAACCCTGACAATGAAGTGGTGACAATTATGCTAGTTATTCATTCAAAAATATCAAACTTACTTTTTGATTTTGGTTCTACGCATTCTTTTATATCCAGAAAGTTTAGTAGAATAATCTCAAAACCACTAGAAATCATGGAAGTGAACGGAAAATGGAGAAATCATTGCATCCCATGAATATAACTCCTCCCCTGTCATAATATGTGAATTGAATTTCCCAGAAAACCTCTTCATACTCCCTCTGGTGGAATTTGGTGCAATTATTGGCATGGATTGTCTTTCTTTATATAGAGCCAACATAAATTGTTGTGAGATGGAAATCACTCTCCATGTAGAGAATCGACCCCTGATTCTATACAAGTGCAAGGAGGAAGATGAATCTTATTTAGCTCTATCATCTCAAGTGTGGATATTACTGCCCTATGAGCACGCGTATCTAGCTCAGATGATTGATTCTAATGAGGAAACCATCCTTGAAGACATGCCTATTGTGAGGAAATTCACTGAAGTGTTTCCCAAGGAATTGTCTATCTTCCTCCTAGAAGAGATGTTGAATTATCAATTGATCTTATACCTGGGGCATTTCCAATATCCAAGACTCCGTATAGAATGGATATTTTGGAGCCTAAGGAGCTAAAGAAACAACTACAGTAGAATCTGGATAAAGGGTTTATACGCCTAAGTGCTTCACCATGGGGTTCACTAGTCCTCTTCATAAAGAAGAAGGATTGGGCAATATGCCTTTGCATCGATTATCTTGAGCTTAACAAAATCATGATAGAGAAAAAGTATCCTCTCCCACAAATTGATGACTTGTTCAATCAGATGCATGGAGCACAATACTTCTCTAAGGTGGATTTTTGGTTGGGATATTATCAAGTAAGGGTGATGAAGGAAGATATCCCCAAGACTGCTTTTCATATAAGATACGGGCACTATGAATTCATATTAATGCCTTTTGGACTCAATAATGATCTAGAAATCTCCATGGACTTGATTAATAGAGTCTTTAGGGATTACCTTGACAAATTTTTGGTAGTCTTTATAGATGATATTCTGATATTTTCTAAAACCAAGGAGGATCATGAGGAGCATCTAAGAACTGTACTAGAGACCTTGCGGAAGGAGAATCTCTATTAAAAGTAAAGAAAGTGTGAGTTCTGGTTTGAAAGATGTCTCATTCCTGGGTCATATCATCACAAGCAATGTGATATCAGTGGATCCCTCCAATACAGATGCAATTGAGGGATGAACGAGGCCAACATCAGTAACGGATATCCATATCTTCCTGGAGTTAGCTGGATATTATTGACGATTTGTGAGAAATTTCTTACGATTGTCCAACCCTCTTACCAAGCTAACTCGGAAGGGAGTAAAGTTTTCTTGGAGTGATGAATGCGAAGAAAGCTTCCAGGAGTTAAAAAGGAGGCTTATCATTGTTCCCATGCTCACTTTACCCACAAGTGGATAACTTTTTATGGTATTCAGTGATACTTCGAAGAAGGTCCTGGGCTGTGTGTTGATGAAAAATGAAAAAGTCATTGTCTATGGTTTAAGGCAATTGAAAGTTCATGAGAAGAATTATCCAACACATGATTTGGATTTGGTTTCAGTGATCTTTGCTTTAAAATTTTGGTGGAATTGTCTATTTGGGGAGAAGTGTGAAATATATACGGACCACAAAATCATTAAGTATATATTCACATAGAAAGAGTTAAACATGTGCCAATGAAGATGGTTAGAGCTGATCAAAGACTATGACTGCTCAATACATTACCACCTTGGGAAAACGAAAAAGGTGGTAGGTTCTCTAAGTAGAAAGGACCTAGTAATTCTATCATTGATGAGAATTGAGAAGGACCCAATCTTCCTAGATTTGATGATGATGGACATGGGAATCATAAAGAAGAGAACATCATTAATCCTTTCACAAATTATTGCTCAGCCGTATATTTTGTAATGGTTAAAGGATGCTCAAAAGGATGATCAAAAGGATGATGTGGGAATTCATAAGATAGTGGAAGATATCAGAAAAGGTAAATCCACAGAGTTCAATGTTAATGAAGAAGAAATTGTGAGATTTGAGAAAATACTATGTGTTCCATCAAGTCTGGAGCTGAAGAAGGAACTTTTGGATGATGTGCATAGTTCAAATTTCTCTATTCACCCAAGAAACACAAAGATTTATCGAGATCTCTGAGAGAATTATTTGTGGGATAATATGAAGAAGGAGATCACTGAGTATACATCAAAGTGCCTGGTGTTTCAGCAAGTGAAGTAAGAGAGGGAGAAGTCTATGGGTATGATGAAACCATTGACCATACCAGCATGGAAATGGGAGAACATCACCATGGACTTTGTCACCGGACTTTCAAAGACATCCAAAGGAAACAATGCAATATGGTTTATAATGGATCATCTTACAAATTCTGCACACTTCATTGCAATTCAGTAGGATTTCTCATTGGATCAGTTGGCACAGATATATATCAGGGAAGTGGTAAGGCTGCATGGAGTACCACTATGTATTTTATCCGATCAAGATCCAAGATTCACCTCTAAGTTTTGGAAGAGTCTTCAACATGCTCTAGATACTAAGTTGAAATTTAGTATGGATTATCATCCTCAAATTGATGGCCAATCCGAGCAGACTATCCAAACACTTGAGGACATGTTGAGAGCGTGTTCTATGGACTTCAAAAGCGGGTGGGACCAACATCTTCCACTGGTTGAATTCTCTTACAATAACAGTTTCCACTCGAGCTTCTGAATGGAACCTTATTAAGCCCTATATAGGAAGAGGTGCAGAACACCTGCATGTTAGGATAAAGTCGGTGAACGTAAGCTGCTAGGACTAGAAATGGTCTAAGAAATTGTGGAGAAGGTGAAAACCATTCAGAAGCATATCAAGGTAGCCCAGAGTCGACAGAAGAGTTATATATATAACCGTCGATAATACCTTGAGTTTAAAGTTAGATATATGGTATTTATATGGATATCTCCATGGAATAAGGTCATGAGGTTTGGAAAGAAAGGGAAGTTAAGTTCTAGGTACATCGGTCCCTTTGAGATTCTTGATCGTGTTGGGGCTCTGGCCTATCAACTAGCACATCAACCTACCATGGCCAAAGTACATGATGAATTTCTTGTATCCCTCTTAAGGAAGTACATACCAGACCCTTCACATGTACTCTCTTCAGAGGTAGTACAACTAGAGGATTATCTTTCTTACGAGTAGCAACCAGTGAAGATCTTATATTGTAGACAAAAAGTTCTACGAAATAAAAAAAATCCCCTCAGGAAGGTATTGTGGAGAAACCACAAGTTTGAAGAAGCGACATGGGAATTGTAGGAAGTGATGAAGCAGAGTTACCCCTATCTTTTTTAGTGTGGAAAAGGAAATTTCGAGGGTAAAATTTCATAAGGGGGGAAGGTTGTAATGACCCAAACTTTCATTAATGGAAATTCGTCTTGATCCAATTAAATGTCTTATTATGGTTATATATAATGGGAAATTATTTGGTTTTATGTTTCTGGATTTTAAAATACCATTATTAATTGTGACCATTTCTAATATAGTCATTGAACAGTGATCACATGATTAGTATAAATATAGGGCTTAAACAAATCCAATTTACTTAGACAAAGGAAGTGATGGCCTCATCCAGTAGACGTACCCCATATGAAGCCCATTTTTCAGAGCTCGTAAAGGAGGTGGCATTATTGGGCTTTTCTCTTGACTAAGCCCAATTGGATCTTGAACATGTTAAGCTTGAGCGGAACTGACTATGGTAGAAGTGAAAGTTAATAGAGATTACCACCCAAGCAATGTTATCCGAGCCACCCCAAGAGTTTTTCACCATCACACACCTTACCCTTAGGTCTTATGTGGGTGTTATAAGGGTTTATGTAACAAGAATCTAGCACTATGACTATGTACATTATTTTTTTGTATAAATAATTTTCATTCATTTTATTATTGTTACTTTGTAAATAGTTTTTAAAGCACAAATAATATTTTTTTATATTTAATATTCAAATAAGAAATCTATTTTGATGAATTAATGGATTTTTAAATTAAATAATATTTTAATAAAATATTATTATTATTAAATTTCTTTTTATTAAATATAAATTATCATATAATTTTATGAATGTAATTGTAATTTTTTTTAAGGTTTGAAAGCTGTTTTTGTCAAAACCCATGAATTTTTGATAAATGTCGGTTTTTATTTTAAAAGTAAAAATTAACATATTTAGAAAATTATTTAGATAAAATTAATATTATTTTTGGAATCAGGACATCAAAATAATCCAACGGTGAATTTTTCATAATTTTCTGTGATAGTCGAATTTTTTGGTAAAAATTAAATACTGTTTAAATATATAATATGTTTTATGACATCATAATGACCCAATAGTGATGTAATAAAATAATATAATCATTATGTTTTGACAATATATGTTTTAGAATTAATATAATGGGATTTTATATTTGTTTGATTTATTTTACAAAGCTTTAGTGGACCCTACAAGACCTATAAAACATTTTGTCTTTTTAAATTGTTTTCCTTGAGAGTGTGACTCACCTCCGCATAATCAACCCTAATATTTTAATAAGTTAGTAAATTTGCCTTATAAAATATTTTTTTCCACTCCTATTACAAAAACCACGGGTAAAAACCATGGGCTGGTTTGTGTTTATGATTTGTTTAATGTGAGGTGTCCCAAACCTAAATAATAAAGAAATCCCTCTCCTTTCCTATATAAACCCACTAAAGCTCCAACTTCCTCTTCACTCAAAGATTTTATAGTTTGACCAACTCATGACCTCCTCTCTCTATAATCCTCCCAAGGTTCCCCAAGATCCCAAGAAGCCTCTCTCAAGCCTATCCCAAGACCTTGGGATCACACTTCCAAGTAAGGGATTCCTATCTTTCTCTTTTTATCCAAGTTTCTTAATATTGTTATGCCCTTTTATTTTCAATTAAAAATGTTGGGGTATGATTTATCACCTTCCCCATACTTCCCTCTTTATTTTTGGATGATTGGATACCCCTTTCTCTCTCATTAATGTGTCCCATGTACACCCGTTACCATGCTGAAATTCCATGTAGAATTTCTCTCTTCTCTTTTACATCTAAGTAATTCTTTTGTATTATGCATATAAATTCCATTGTGTTTGTTGGTAAATGTATCTATATTACCCCCTTACTTTCCATTTCATGTAAATATGATGATACACCCCTTTCTCTCTCATCAGCCATTTCTTATGAGTTCTTATTTCACGTCGTTATGCTGCTGAAATTACACTATGATTTTCCAAGACAATGTCATTATATAGTGAATATCGTGCTCATTTATCTATCAAGGGTATTCAACTTTATAAACATTTACTTAATGATTATAAATATTCATGTATGTATTACACATCCCTTTATCTTGGAATAAATTATGATGATTGATTCCATGTTGTATGATCCATGTGGCACATTTATGTATGAAATGAAATGTTTAAGATGGGTGCGCCCTGATGGCGCTTCAATGCATTGGGTAAAGTATAGTATCATGATACGTCATGTGAAATGAGTGCTGAATCATGCTAATTAAATTGAAACTAGGGTTTACTCATGCTTCATTTGCAATTAGGGTTTACTCATGCTCTATGTGCAATGAGCCTTGAATCATGCTAATTCCATGTTAATTGTTGTTTCCATATTTCCATGTTATGATTATCATGTTTTATCATGACTTTATGTTCATGTTTCTCTTGTGATCCATTGATATTCCTATTGTCTAACATGTATTTTATTCCCCATGTTATTCTATGTTTATTCCCATACTAGGATTTATAGATCACCCTTTTCTTATGCATGTCCTCAGGTTATCCCATGGAATACTAAGTACGGGGGAATGTAATGGTCATGTAAAGGAATTTTTCAATAAAGATGTTTCATTTCATGTTTTAAGTTGTTATGTAATGATCCTAATCCCCAAATACACTAGACATATCGATCTTCTATGTTTTATCATGTGAATTTTATGTAGGTAATTCATGTTTAAGTGTGTAAAAAAGAGCAGGGTTGTTATATGTTTCATGAATCATTGGATATTCCTATCTATGGACTAGTGTAATTATAATTTGACTCTAAGATTATTATTAATTTGTGTAATGACTCGCATGATTAGATGTATTTCATAAAAAATTAGGGATGATCATTCATTGAAAACTTGGATACATTGGGTGTATCGTGATTGGAATTGCATTAATGAATAATGAGAGAAAGAATTCATCCCTTTTATAGGAAGTGAGTATAGAGATCCCTTTAATTGAATAGAATAAAAAAATTAAGTCCATTTCCATGTTGGTTTATTGGCATATTCAGTTCAAGAAATTAAAATAAATATAGTTGATCATATAGGTTGATGACACAATCTATACAACCTGTTTGTTGAGTGATATCGAGACAAAGTGATTATATTACATGGTAAGTGTTCATAGGAGGTTGAATGTTGTTGTGACATTAACCCATTTCTTTATGGATTCCTCAATGTGTTTCTATATGCTAAACTTGGAATTTAGGTTTTTTTAACATAATGACCCTGGGAAATAGGTTTAAAGGGTCACATACTAAGTGTATCCAAGAACATTGTTCAAATTCTATATGATTTTAACCAATAGATTAGAATATTATTCTCAGGTCAAAGAAATAATATTTAATCGAGTTTATCAGTTGATCGTAGGTTTTTATTTATCAGTGTATAACACATAGGAATTTATTTATTTAAATAAATTTTAATTATACATAGTCCATTAAATAATGGAGAGGATGAGTATACCAAGTTATGGTTTGGTGAAAATGTAAATACTATTTGAATAAATATTAATTTATTTATTCATGAGAAATTATATTTGATTAGTATGTACATTATGCACATGTCAAGTAAATAATAATAATAATATTGTTATTATTATTACTATTATTATTATTTAGACATGGGGTATTCTAGGGATTAAGATCATATTAATGGGACAATATGTAAATAATATTCTAACCCTAGATCTATAAATACTATACTATAGTATTCTCTAAATAACATTGTATTTTGAAAAACATCGTATTCTCCAAGGAATTATCCCAACCCATATATATTTTCAATAACACTCCAAGTCCCAAGAGAATTGGTGATCCTCTTCCACTCTCTCTGGTAGTGAGAGAACCAAGAGAATCCAATAAGCCTTGTTTGGATTATAAAGGCATGATCAACAAAGAACAATGCAAGGCATAAGGACTCCAAACTAGTATCTAGAGAACCATACCAATTTGTTTAGAGTTTTTTAGTGCATGTGTATATCATCGCTATAGGAAACTTATCCTCACTTCCTCCATCCCAATGATGATCCAAAAATAATTGGTAACTACATTCGACAACAAGGAAAGAAGTTGGGGAGAAATATAAATAACTCGATAAAAAATTTGATGGGAATTTCCCAACACACTTCCATTGCAGCCTGGAACCAATAAGTTGTATCAAGGGGATCACATAATAATTTTTATTTATTTATTATTTTTTAATATATTATATGAAATTGTTGTTATTTTTTTATTCTAATTTATTCATTATCTAATATAGAGATTAATTAACAGATTTTTTATATAGTAATTATCTTAGTTTAAGTTTCATATCATTTTAAATAGACTAATAATAAATGAAGAATGATCATAGATTACATTGGGGTGTTGAGGGTTTTGGCCAGTAGACAGGGATATGTGACATGTGACTGAAAGTACACACCATGTACTTAAGTTCACTACATTGAAACATTACATAGGATACACAACATTTAGATAAATAATAATAAATTTAATTTAATATATATTATGTGTAAATAAGGCCAGCCTAACCCATGGTCCATCGGACCACGCTGCATGTAGCTAGTGTACGTTCATGTAGTCTACATATTTTAGCGATGAAATTCAGACTAACCATGTGGTCAAATACATGGTATAACATCATGTGATACTGGAAGGATACATCATTAATTAGATACATGATGTATATTTGGATTACATACCATGTCACCCATTAATCCCCACATCCTAATAACATATTGAGTCAACCAGTTGGTTACGCAGACACACATAAAGTGGAAAACACGGTGCTTAGCTCATTAGTACACATCATGTAACTCAACTGAGATACATATTAAGTCCATAGGTGTTTATCCCAGAAACATGGAAAAATATAATCATGAAATGTATCTCATTATTAAATTTTGTTTATTCTCTTGGTAAATAAAAAAATTGAATTGAATAAAGAATAATTAATTGCAACATTGAAAACCTAATTAAATTGTTGACATCTGATGTATTGACTGTGTAATAAAGATTTGTATAATTAATAAATTCTTAATAAATTTCATGTAATTATTTACAAATACTAGTTAAACCATTTATTTTCCATGTTACACTTATTACAAGTTTCTCTAAGAGAATTTGGTTGGTTATTAATATAAAGGGAATTAATTAATTTTATTTAATTAATTCAATCACATTTAACTTAGTGATAAAGAATGAATATAAGTGAATGATAGCTAGTATAATTTTGTGTATTTGTTATGTTATGTGGATAACCATGATCTTAGACTAGTATGTGTATGTTATTTTTTTCTTTAATTTATTATCATTTCTAGTTTTTTGTAAAAAAATATTAAATTATATAATGGCATGTGAGTCATTCCTCTCCTCTCATTATGTAATGGTATGTGTTCCCATGGTTTCATTTATGAAAAAAAAACCCTTTAACCAATCCTTTAGTTCCTCTCACCTATGTTTGAGTAAAATTATATAATGGATGGAGATCTCTGGAGAGTGGATATTTTTTAAGTTCAAATTTGAGGAAAACCCAATCTATGAGGTACACAATGGCGTAAGTGGAATACTGCAACTCAAATAAAACATCATTTCATGGGTTGATTCTCTAGGTTCAAGGGTTGGTTGGCCATCAACTATATAAATGAATAATTACAAAATCCCATGGTCATTCTACTCAATATATTTAATTTCTATCGATTTCATGGTTAATTATTTATGGATGTTTAAATCATTAAATTTATTAATTAAAAAGAATGCAATATTGATTTAAAATAAATATTATAATATGAGTAAAATTTATCTAGAAATGTTTAATCACTTAAGTAAAATTCACTTAATATTAACAAGTGTGTGACAAGATAAAGTAGGTAGTATATAGATAAATAAAAAATCCCTCAAATTAAATATTAATTCATTATAGCCTTTCATTACATGATATATAATAAACCCAATAGTTTCAAAGTGTTTAACCAACCCTAGTTGGGTTACTTTAAACTAATAGGGAGTTTCAAATAATTTTTTGAGCCTACTTAACCATATTTATATAAAGTTGATTATACCTCACTAGGCTTGGTATAAATATAAAGGCAAGTGTTGATGAAATAAAAATCTATGATTTTAGGATTGGGGAGTCCACTCGACCGATCAAGTATATGTGAGTCATCTGTTGGAAAAGTCCTTCTTAATTAAATACATTCAAATAGCTTAACCAAACCTCATTAGGGTTATGAGAAGGTAAATATAGATCCTTTCCACCTGATTTACCATATAGTAGGATAATCTAGGTTGAGAATTGAGGGCTATCAAGACTTGATAAAATAGTGGGAGATTAATTATTAAAATTTATTATGCCACATTATTTTATAATCAACTAAAGTTATAAAATATTCTCTATTTATTATAGAAATGGTAAATTATCTATTATCGATATTATCATTATGATCTATCCTCAATAATGAAAACCTTCTTACCAGCACCAACATCCATGAATGGTATAGATTCTTATATATTGTACTACACTAAGAGAATAAGATGTTTGTGTTGGAACCCTCAATTTATAAGATTCCCAGAAATGAGGCTAGTGAGGAGGAATTATCTCTCTAGAAACATCACATGGAAAATGTACTCGATGTCTAGTGTTTAATGTTATTGATTATGTATAGTGATATTTAGAAGCTTTAGGAATCCAAGGATAAATTTATCATATTATCTATTATCTAAGATATTTACCAGTAGAAAGAAAAACAAGAGATATTTGAGATCTCCAAGTCGCTATTCACATGAAATCTTGGCACTAGTTGGGAATCATGTGGTCAGGATAATTGACAGCATGAATTTTATGGACATCCTAGGATTTAATCCACCAAATTAGTTGCACACGGATATCATTTTGGCCTCACTACCTCATAGCTTTACAGGTTTCATTATTAATTATAATATGAGAAATGTTTATAAGTCTCTTATGGAACTCCTCATTCTTATTCTCCATATTGATAAGAACGTCTCATGTAATAAGCTTGTGTCCTTTATAGTGAATAAAGGGGAGTACAAAGAAAATGTCTCAAAAACTCATTCTAATTATAAGGCTTCTTAGTAGCAACCCTCTAAGAAGAGGAATATCTAAAGGCAAGAAAAGGAACAAAATGCAATTTGTTTTTCATGTGGAATGATTTTCCACTAGAAGAAGAACTATATAAAGAATCAAGGGGAAGCTTTAGGAACATTCATTATCAAGTGTAACTTATTCTTATGTTCTATTTGGGTAATAGATATTGCTTATAGTTATTGAATATATATCCAAATATAGGAACTAAGTAGATTTAGGAGAGTTTCCAAAGGGGAGGTGGATCTTCCAGGTTCCAATGGAGTTCGGATTGCTTTCATGGCTATTGGAGACTAAAACCTCACACTTCTAAAAGGAATTATCTTGATTTTAAGGAATTGTTATTACATGCCTAATGTTAACATGAACATCATATCGATTTATTTATCTTGATATGAATGGTTTTTTTTCCTGTTTGTAAGAAATGAATGTTATTTTTATAATGGTAACATTTTTAATGGAATTCCCCGACTTAATAGAAATATTTATCTATCATATTACAAAACAAAGTATTTGTAGTTGATAATGAATTCAGTTTTCATGACTCATATAACATCCTATGTTGGTATCACTATCTAGGTCATGAAAAAGATATATTAATAAGGGTATTTAGAATCTTTTGAGCTAAAACCACTTGAAATATGTATCACTTGTTTACAAGGAAAGATGAAAATGAAAACTTTTAGTGAAATAGGTGAAGTGATTATAAATATTCTAGAATTTTTACACACTCACATGTGAGGAACATTTCTAATAGAATCTATTTGTGGATTCCCATACTTCATTAGTTTTAGAGATGACTTGAGTAGATAGTGATTTCTCTACTTAATGAAGTACAAGTCATAATCATTAGATAAATTCAAGGAATTCAAGAAAAAAGTAGATAATTGTCTTAGAAATAAGATAAAAAGAACTTTTATTGAATTGAGGTAGTGAATATCTTAGAAAAAAGTTTATCATCCATTTAAGGGAGTGTGGGATTATATCCCAACTCACTCATCCCTATAAACCATAGATGAATAGTATAAGAGAAAGGAGGAACTGCACCTTGTTTAACATAGAGAGGCCAATAATGAGTCACTATAATCTTATATTGTCCTTTTAGGGATATGCATTACAGACTACAGAATACACACTGAACCAAGTGCTAAATAAAGTGACATATAGCATACCAAAAGAGTTAACATATGAAAATATGTCTGTTTTCAAACTTACATGTTGGGGTTGTGATTAATTTGTTAAGAACACTTAAAGAAACAAACTAGAACATTCAGGAATGAAGTTTATCTCTATAGGTTACCCTAAAGAAATGAAGGGATGTTACCTATACAACTCCTTAAAAAAGGTTATTATGGCTCAAAAGGTCATATTTCTAAAGAGGGATCACATCCTAAATAAGGATAGAGGGATCAATATAGACTTTGATGAAGTAAAGGCTTGAGATACTCATGATTTATCATAGGAGAAAAATCTAATGGTATCTATAGAATAAGATGTTCCTAAGGAAAAAGTACTATGTAATAGCACACAAGAGGTTACATAACCAGTTTTTAATAGTTTTATAGTTATTGAGGATAGAGAATAATTCTTTCTTGGACAATAATGATCCTATATCCTATGAGTAAGTTGTAGATATATTACATTCAACTTACTGACATGAAGCTATGAATTCAGAGATGGATTCCATGTATCATAACCAAGTCTAGGTTTTAGTTGATTTGATTTTTGATGTGAAGAACTTTGGGTGAAAATGGGTATTCAAGATAAAATTGTACATTGAAGGTAAATTCAGTACCAATAAATCATGAAAGGTTTCTAAAGGGTTTAATAAATATCATGGAATTGACTATAATGAAACATTTTCCCCAGTTTCTAGGTTTAAATCTATCATAATTATACTTTTCATAGTAGCATTCCATGACTATGAGATTTGAAAGTTGGATGTCAAAAAAACTTTCCTTAATGGGTTTAGGGTGATTTCTAAATGACACGACCATAAGGTTTTTTTATTCTAGGTAATGCCTAAAATGTAAGAAATTTGTATAAATAAATTTATATATTATAGTGGACATCCAGGTTATGTAATATTAATTTTTATTAATTACAAAGTTTGTCTTCATAAATAATGAATGTGATTCATGTGTTTATTGAAAGTTTAATGGTAGTGTGATCATTTTCTTTGTAGTATATATTGATGATATATTACTTTTTTAGAAATGAGGTACCAACCTTATAGTTAGTTGAGGACTAGTTGAACAAGTGTTTCTCCATAAAGGACTTAGTTAAATATACATAAATCCTCAAGATTAATATTATTCAGGATAGATCCAATAGGTTACTTACACTAAGTTAGGGTATATATACTAACTAGATATTGAATATATTCAATATAGAACAATCCAAGAGGGGATTAGTTTTAGTGTCGCATGGGATTCATCTCTCCAAGAAAATATGTCCTTAGGCACAACATGAGACAGAAAGGATGAGTAGGATCCCTTATGTATCTATGATAGGATCAATTATATATGAAATTTTATATACCAAAATTGATATTTCATATGCTCTAAGAATGTAAATAAGATATTAAGAAGATCTAGGAGAATAACATTGGGTTGTTGTTAATATTATCCATAAGTATTTTCAGCATACTAATGATTTTTTTTGTATATGGAGGAGATGAGGAGATAGACATAAGTGGATACATATATACTAGTTTCTAGACTAATTAGGATTATATGATATCACAATTAGGATATCTATTCACACTCAAAAAATGAGTTGTGAGCTGGAAGAGCTCAAAACAACCAGTTGTGGATGATTTTATAGTTGAGTCTGAGTATATTTTGGCTTCTAGTGTAGATAAGGAAATAGTTTGGATTCATGAATTCATCTGAGATATTAGTGTGGCTCCTAATAGTACAGACATTATCATAGTATACTATGATAATACAACAATGGTGTCTCTCATAAAAGATCCATGGTCTCATCAAAGGACAAAGAATGTACTCTGGATGTTTCATCTCTTAAGGGATTTTTCTCAACGAGCGGAAGTCACAGTTAGTAGAGTATCCATAAAGTATAACATGGAATACCCCTTGAATAAATCCTTATATAAGTAAAAACATGAATATAATTTTAGATCTAGTGGGATTAAAGTTATTAGCAACCATATTTTGTGTAAGTGGGAGTCATTTGGAGTTGGTGGTTCCCTAGAACCAACCTCTCTTGTACTTTTGATTACATAGTATATTCATGGTACTTGAATGTAATATAATATAATTTCTTATCACATCTTAATTGTTCTTTTTCATGATAGTGTATGTGATAATTTTCTAAGGATACTTGTTTTGTAAAAAGTACATATCAGTTCCCTGATATGATGATATATATTAGATGTTGTGACAATATTCCTTAAACCATTATTCTATAAAAGAAATATATTATTTGAAAAGACACATGTGATATATCCTATCAAGGGTAGGAGTCATAATTTATTGATAAACCTTATTGTGGTGTTCTACCTTGGTAATCTCTAAGGATAGAGGTTATAATAATGGACCATCTAATAATAATTATGTACGTTTAATGTTTCATTGGATATTCCTTTCTGCAAACTAGTGTAATGATCCTTTGACACTAAGATTATTATTAATGTATTTCATGACTCATGTTAATATATATATTTTATAAACCATGGTTATGACCATTCAAGGTGAATTTAGATACATTGGGTGCATCACTAGTGGCATTAAATTAATGAATAATGTGATAAAGGATATTCCCCTTACACTGGAAGTGAATATCTCAATCCCTTTATGGAATAGTATAATCAGATTAAGTATGTGGTCATGGATGTTTATCAAAATGTTTATTTTCTTAAATTAAATGAATGAGAGTTAAGAATGTAGGTTGATGACACAATCTATACATATTTTTTGACTAGAGATATCGAGACAAAATAATTATATTACATGGTAAGCATTCGTAAGAGGTTTGATGTTGTTTCAACATTAACACTTTTTTGTATGGATTCCTTGGTGTGTTTATATATTTGAACCTGGGAATTTCTGTAGTTTATCATAATTCAATATAGAAAGTATCCTAGAGGGTCACACACTAATTGTATCTAAGATCTTAAATTAAATTTTATATGATCTTAACAAGTATATTAAAATATTATTCTCTAGTTTGAGTAATAATATTTAATTAGGTTTATTGGTTGATCACAAGTTTTTATTTATTGGTTTATAATGTAGTGACATTTATTTATTTAAATTAATAGTCGTTACACTTGGTTTGTAAAATAATGGGGGGGAAGAGCAGACCAAGTTATGGTTTGGTGAGAATGGAAATATTATTCGAATAAATATTAATTTATTTATTTGGAGGAAATAATATTTAATTTTTCTACACATTTTACACATTCCAAGTAAATAAAAATATTATTATTATTTATACATGGAGTGTACTAGGTATTAAGTTAATATTAAAGTAATCGTGTGAAAACAAAATATTCAAACCATAGATCTATAAAAGATTGACTATCGAATTATATGAATAACAATTTTTCATTAAAAAATTGGCTCTCTAGATATTCTCTTATCCTAGATATAATATCAAGAATGCTCCAAGTTCCATGATCATTGGTTATCCTCCTCTACACTCTTCAACTATGAGAGTACCAAGAGAATCCAATAATCCTTGGTGGGATTTTAAAGGTGTGGTCAAAAAAATGATACAAGGAATTGGTACATCTACACTATAATCTAGAGAAACCTAACACAACATTCATTGTTTCTTGGTGTATGTTTGGAAATCCACTAGAGATAATTTACCATTGATTACTACATCACAATGATGATTTGATAGGAAGGGTAAACCGCATTCAACAATGAAGAAATAATTAAAATATGAGTTAATTCTCTATCTCTCTAAATTAATTATAAATTAAATATTAGATACTATCTTTGTAGATTACAAGAGAATATTTCTATCTAGATTAGACGAGAAAGCTGGATAATTTGATTAAAAATGATTGTTCATCACTTTAAATGATTCCTATCATGAACCAACCAAGTTCAACTTAACGAGTCACCCTATCTAGCTCACAAAAAGGCCTCAACCATGCCTCCTAAAATTCTAGTGGTTATTTAATTATGGTTAGTTCCTAATATATATTATGGGGAGACTATTCCCTTGGATCATATTTCAATAATAATATAAATAAATTATACTCACACACATCCATAAACATCAGAGTACATATAAATAAATAACTGAAATAGAAGCATGCTATAATAAAATAAAATTCCACAGACAAACTTAGGGTCAAGATAAAACATACATACACTAGTCTCCCACTTATCCAACCACATATATAGAATAAAATAAAATAAATGAAAATTAATAAATAAGGATCTACTACTACTCAATGTCAAAAAACATACTCAATATTAAAAACATTTTTACTACTCCAAATTTATCTAAAGACTTCACATGATCAGCACTACTCGATCATGAAACATCGGCCATTCACCCAAACACACTCCATCATGTTCTCAACCTGAAAGAAGACATAAGGTGTGAATGCACACCGAGGTGGATGGCTAGGGGTGAGAAATAAATATCAGTATGATACCCCCAATGGTGGTCCTAAAATATTCTATCATAACATATACATGAAACACATGATATATCTAGCCTAGACGAATAACAATGGAAATAAAACAAACAATCACGTAAATAAAAGAAAAAACAACCCTAAAATCTACCCTAAAACCTTAGGTATATATACCCTCACCATATAGCCCAAAGTCAATAATATCTTATAGATAAAGAGATCAAAAATTTCCAACATAATGATAGGAACAAATATCAAACCCTAGGATCTCATCCTAGGTTTCTACTACAATAGAACTTCAACTAGGATATATGATTCCAATTCATGGTATGAACTGGTGATTGGAACTCTATGTCAAACCCTAGAGAATCTATCAATGTCTCTAAATTATTATAGAACTAATTAGGCTATAACTAAAGTCCCATTAGTACAAACTTCCCTAGGGGTCCCTCCCTCTATGGTCCTGATAGTATATACATATTATCCTAGAGGTCTCATCCATGTAACCATGGTGCACACATCCATATCATCTATTGTCTCATGAGACTCACAAAACACCATCTAACTAGTAGAGGAGATTAATAGATAAAAAATCAGGGTCAAAACCCAGTCCATTAATATTCCAATGGTCACCTCTCACATCCGGTACTAAGACAAATAATCCTCAACATCCCAATTATAGACCATAGAAACTCATGTTGACCAACACCCATACCTATCAACCAAATATGTTGAAGCCAATGCCGACTATCTCATGGATAAACCACAAATGAGGCACCCTCCATGGTCCCCTATTCCAAAACAGAAATAGGACACCCCTTGAGGTACCTCAATCACATCCAAACCTTAGTCTATGTCATGAACCAACTATAAACTAACTTATTATATTATTTATTTAAAACAAATTAATTTCATTCTCAAATTCTGTGATGGACTAGTTTTAATTTTTCAAATTATTTTAATTTATGCATAGACAAATAGTTAGCACATGATTTTTAGAAACCATATAGTAACAATAAAAATGTGTATGTATCTTTGAAAATTCAAATTTCATGGTTGTAGAATGTTTTGAATAAGCATGTTCCTAGCCCGGGTAAGGTGTCCAGGCCCTCTAATAAGAGGTGCATAGTTATTGAACGGTTTGGAAAATGTGTGATTCCCAGATCTTAATATATATGTATATATTTATATATGTTTGCATATATATATATATATATATGTGTGTGTGTGTGTGTGTGTAATATAAAACTAAAACTAAAAAATAAAACCTAATGGTACCCTCTCCCCAACTCCCCCTTACGTGATGTACCCCCCCCCCAGTTCTTGATACACCCTAGCCTGAAGGGATCCCTTGATCACACCTCCTACCCCTCTAGATCTCCTTCATTCATCATTGAATATTATTTGTATCTTTAAGTTTATGCTTTATCTACCTTTTCTCCTCCTCCTCCATTTATTTCTTCTTGTTTTTCTTCTCCCATTTGTTATATACACCATAGGCCAAATCTTAGGTGGTTTTTTGGTTCTAACACTTATGATTATTTCTGTTCTTGGTTACATGGGCTCATATGACTCTATTTGAGACCCTTTCTAGTATTATTAATAAAATTTTATGACTTTCATATCCTAAAGACTTTATTCTATATTTTTTAGGTATCTTCCCATTTTTTAGGTATTAAAATTTCCGAAACTTTCTTTCTTGAATTTTAAATTCATCATTTTGGTATAAATTAGTAAGAATAATAATTTTGTTCAAATAATATTTGATGTGTAAATTAATTTTCACTTGATTTACACTTCAATTAAATGTTTTTCAAAAAATTGTAAGTTTTTTAAAAGTCTTATTTAATTTATTTTTCACACTATAAGTTTTATAAAATGTTGAATTAGTTTTATTAATAAGTTTAGATTTTAAAAAATATTTTTTGGTTTTAAAATCATAATTCTACCATGTTTTAAAATAAATTATAATAATTTTATGTTTTTATAAATTTCTCCTTACATGTTAGTATTTTCCACATATACACGGGTAATCATATATATATATATGTTAACAAATTAAAATGAGGGTATGTTAATTTTTTAAATGAAATATATGTTTGTGTGTGCATGTGTTGGTGAATATGGGAATTTCTTTTGATGGAAATCTTGGGATTTTAAACATGGGACTGAAACTTGGTTTTTAGGGAAATTTTAAATAGATTCCTAAAAGTTAATTGTGAGGACTAGTTAGCACCTTCTAAAGACATACAAAAAATTAGGTTCACTCCAATTAAAGTCCAAAATATTATGTTACTTATTGTACATGGATTTTAAATTTTTTTCACATTGATGTGATTATAAGAATGGGGCTTTGTATTGGTAGTAATGGTGGGTGAGGTGGTGATGTATGTTTACTTTGAACTATGTTGTGATTGATTTTTGGTTTTTCTATAACACCTCTATTATGTATTTTGGTTATGGAAAATAGCTCATGGGAACCCCATGTACTTAAGTGAGTAGAATATGAAAATTATTCTAGTCATAGGTTGTAGGGATCTAGACTACCCTCCCTATAAGGATCATGCTACAACACTAACTAAACTAGATTTTGATGTACAAAGGTTGGCGGATTTTTCACAAGAATGAAATTGTGTGTGTGTGTGTGTGTGTGGTTTTATCACCAAGAGTAAGAGGATACTAGGGACAAATATTTGTGACCTAGGGATATCCATTGTGTTTTACTTATTAATTTATCTTTTCTAATTTCATATCGAAATAAATAAAGTGTAATATTTAAATTAAGTGAAGTGTTTCTTTCAAATTGATGTATCATTCTATTTAAAGTTTGAAATGAATATTTTTATAAAAAATCATGGAATAATATGATTGGTAAATATATTGAAAATGAGTAAGAATCATTTTTTTGGTTTCTTAATAAAAACAAGAAATAAACCTATTTTTATAATGTATTTTAAACTATCATAAAAGTATCATTAATTTAATAAATTGAAAATGGGGTGTGGTTCACTTTTATCAGGCCTACTTAGATTTATGATCATGCCTATCATATCATTTTAGTTACAGGTTTTTGTTTTCTTCTTGTCCGCTCTTTGAGTATTTATTGGTTTGATGGTGACTTTTATAGTCAAATGGAGGTATGTTGGCAGTTTTATTTTATTTTAATTTTCTTTTATTTCATCATACATATAGGCATTTACTTATTTTTATGGATAGAGGGTAGATATATATGTGGGTATATAGGAGGGCGCTAGAGGTGGATATAGTTTTCATTGAAATGGAGGGTGACTAGGGGTGTGTGGAGGTATTGTTTTTTTAATTTGTTTAATGATTTCATAATCTATTTCTTTATTTATATTTATTAATGTATACTTGATTTAGAATGTACATATAACATATGGATAGGTATTTTAAAAAGTTTATTTAATTTCTACTACTTGTTTTTTTTATTGTGTGAAATCATTCCCACTTGGTTCACTTTTATTCCCATCACTAGTGGCCAACCCATGGGGATTGGTAACGCCCCTTGGTCCTTATCATGAATCGGTTTAGGTATCAAAAAGAGGGAGGAATTGAGTTGGTTTGTGGAAAAATGATATCAGGGATACCTTTTTTATTTAGGTGGTAAGGGTATATTAGAGTTAGGATCATCAGAGCTTAGGAGATAGGTCATGGGTGAGGGACTTATCACCATCTCTCATGACAAAAACGGAGTTCCCATGGGATTTTGAGATTTGAATTTTTATTGTGATTTTTAATATATACTTTTTTAGATGATATTTGGTTCATGTTTATGGTGTTTTTAATTATGATGGTATTATATAGATTTCTTAAAAACTATCCGTGTTTTTTAGGGTGAAATGTAAGTTGAATTGGTAGTACTTGGTGAGCTTTCATGGCTTGGAAAACCATGTGAAGCCTGAGCACATGGTTCCACGTAACTTCTTGTGATGATGGTATAACTAGAAGATGTCTCAACAAACCATTCAATCAATTAATTTGTGGCCACTATCCCTTTTTAAAGTCTATTAATTTTCTACCTTTGATCTAAATTCTTTTTCATTATATGTGGATGTTTTTGGGACTAGTTTTGATTGGGTTTTATAAATGAAAGTATAAATTTTAAAAAAATGAAAAATGATGAGGGTAAATTTTGAAAATGATAATAATAAATTAGTTTTCTAAAAATTAATGAAAGTGATTTCTTTGTTTTCAAATATGATCTTAAGGGTAAAATATAGTAAATTTTTTTAGAATATAAAAAAAATTAAGTGGACTATAAGTTTAAAAGTGTATGAATGTTTTTCAAAAGTAACTAGGAATGTTTTAAATTAGTTTTTTAAGTAGGAATTTAAGTGTTGAAAACAAAAAAGTTTGATTATTAAAATTGTTTTGGAAAATAATTTTATGATATTTTTTAGTTTTATAGGCTTAGGTAGTGAATGAAAATCATTATTTTTTTCATTACTTTGAAAGTTAAATGTCTTTAGGTTTTTTGTTTTGTAAAAAGGTGAAAGATTTATGAGTAACTGTATTGGGTTTTAAATGGTTTCTAAATTTTTTTTCTTGATATTTTTACTAAATTATGGTATTTTGAAATTATTTGTGATAAATTTCAGGAAACTTTTATGTTAAAAGTGTTAAATTTAAAAATATTTTAGAAAGAATAATTTTTAATATTATTTAGTGCATGTGGATATTTATTTGGATTTTAGTTATGGGATGAAACCTATTTCTAATTGGGTTAGTTGGATGTGGGTTTTATTTATTATTCTTTAGGTTATGATGTTATTTAGAGTATGAATCCTAGAAAATTCTTGAGTGTCATAGGGTCTAGAAGATCAGCTCAAGTGATTCTATACTGGTTTGGGTCTTGGTGAGGTTTTAGGAAGGAGGGTTTCTTTATGTACTTCCTTATTTCTCATGTGGGTTGTGATGTTTTGGGGTTTACTTGTTCATTGTCAATGTGGTTGGGTTTTATAAGGACATTTTGTGACTACGGTTACAGTGTGATTTATTTTGAGTTTATTAGGCATGGGAGAACCTTGGTTATTTTCATATGTGACTATGATGGATATTAAATCAATAAATATTTCACACTGGATGGTGTTAGTTGATTTTATGGGATCATGATGATCAGTGTCCTAAGAATGATGTCATAGGTTACCTATGGTATTTTACATGAGGTCGAATCTATTTGGTTTAATGAAGAATGACCACGGTTTGTGGTATCTTCCCTTTTTTCCTAAATTATAGGATATTGGTGAGTGGGTTAATGGTTCTTGTCATAGAATTTCTATAGTTTTCCTAGAACCTTGTTCATTCGGGATACTTAACACCTTGAATATTTTGAGAGAGTATGTGTAACATCCCAACCTTTGATTTCAGGTGTGTTCTATAATTATTGATGTTTCTTGTTATTCTTTTATTTTTTTTAGTTGATCCATTTCCGTGTAAGGTATTCTGGGATTTGAAAAGCTTGTAAAGGTTAAATATGGATTTCTGGAAACTTTTTAAAAAATTAGGTTGTACCACACCATAGATTCAAATACCATGTCACAAAAAGATTTTTTTTAACCATAAATTTAATGGCTACACGAACATGGTATTGTAGTGGTTAAGGCCACACTATAGAGAGAATGAATATGATGTAGGGGCCCTGACCTCTAGAGGTTTAACCGTATCCTTTTCTATGGAGGAATTTTGGGGAAGGGTTGTGTTGTGGTGTCTTCCTATATGACCTATTTAGCGTTAGTTTCATACAGCTATAGTCATTTGGTCTTTGGGGGTTATAGTTTTTTAATATTCTGTTAAAAAATTTGATTTTTGGATCCTCTTTTGGTATTAATTCAAGGAGTTAATTTTATTTTTAGAGAGTTTTATGAGCGGGTTTTCAATAATCATCGAACCCCAATAAATATTTATCTCCCTATTCACTTGGATTCATTCTAAATATTTTAAGAACTGATATAGATCAAACACCATGCTTAATTCTCCCTATTTGCACCATAGGAGTCATTTTTTTTTCATTTTCCATGCTACCCTACCCTGTATTGCACTATAGAGGTACTACATATGCTATATCCAAATGTATTGTGTTGTGGAGGTCTCCCCAGTTAATCACTTCACCATGGTGTTTCACCCTTCACCATAGTTATTGATTTTGCACTGCAGTGACTTACTTTCACCATGGAGCCTCCCATATTTCTAGAAACTACGCATTTTCCTTCTTGTGAATCTCTCATTATGGTATTGTGATATTATTATCAATTTTAGTGGTTTTAAAATCTATTCCTATTATTTTAATCCTTTAATGATTATGTTTTTTCAATTGGTTTTCAAATCAATTTTAAATCTTAAGTTGGGTTTTTATAAATGGACATTGAATTGGAATGGTGTGTGATGAAAATTTCTTGAAATTAATTGATTTTCTATTTTAAATAAAAATGTTCTTGAATTGGAAATTTTGACTATTAACAGGGTTTTGATGAAAACAAAAGGCATGTGACTTTTATGACTTGAAATGTAATATTTTGATGTATTTTGATGAAAATCACTTGGTATTGGTTTTTTGAAAATAATTTCATGAATTTTGATGAAAACAATTTGTTGTTAGTTTTTAAAAAGAATGGCATATTTCTTTATAAAAACCATTTGATGTTGGTTTTTAGAAATAATGGAATGAGTTTAGATAAAAACCCATTGAGTTTGGTTTTTGAAATATGAGTCATGTTTTGATATTAGGGACCAATGAAATTAAGTTTGAAATGGTTTTTGAACCAATTATAGTACCTTTTAAATTGTTTTCTTTTTTACTTTGAAGTATATGGGAGACTAGGCAGTTTATTAGGAAGAAAACGCGCTAGGTATGTATTAGCTCTACCTGGAAATGGATTGATGATGAGAAACACAACTGAACAACTTGAGGGTAGGGATATTAGTCCTTATTGATCTTATCCTTTTAATCCTTAAGTGTTTTTCTTGTGCACATTGGAATCTATATTTCACCAATTTGTGTGAGAATCCTTTTACATCCTTCCCCTTGGGTCTCTTAACCATGGTATTATGATTAGGAAATGATTTTATATGCCTTATAGTATAAATGTTTTACCCATGTTGGTTTTTATGGAAATGCTTATTTGTTCTCTCATTTTTTTAATGTTTTATTCATATCTATATGATAAAGATTCTTGATTAATCATGTTTTTATGGAAAATATATTGTACCTATTTTATAAATAGTTATTGAAAATGTTTCTTCCGGAACGTTTGATATAAACAATGAAATGTTTCACTGATATGTTTTACATACATTAAGAATAAATGCTTTATCAAATATGGAATGATAATAAAATGATTAGTGAAATACTACGGGTATTGTAGCTCACACCCTATCTTTTCCTTCAGTAGTTTGTATATTTCCTTATGTAAGGTCTAGGTTAAGGTAAGGTGCCACTTTGGGGGAGGGGTGTACCAAACTTATGGGACCTTCAAAAGTTCATTGAACGTGATAAATTTTATGATTTACCATATGTTTTTGGTTGTCTTGTATTCTTGAGATTTGTATCTGGGTTTTGTGGAACCTTTTATACTATAGAGTGTTTCCCATACTAATAGTTTTTATCGGTTGTTTTTCTTTGACATGTAAATCTTATGGTGAAATTATTCCCTCGTTACTTTTATCAATTCCATGGTGCTTCTTAAAAATCTATAGGGATTGAGAACCCCATTAGGGTCATGTAAAGATTGGATAGGGTACCATTTAGGTTGGTTATCTAAGTTTTTTTGTAATAAATCAGTATCAAAGGTGGTTGAGACTCCTTTTTGATATCGGTGTGTATTTTGGGATAGTATTTTTGAGAATTAAGGGGTATATCATGAGTGAGTTCCTAGCCATCTCTTATCATAATGAGACTTAAGTTACCATTAGTTTTTAGAGAAATTTTCTTTGATGAAAACTAACATTTTGATTATAGACATTTTATGGATGTTGATTTGAGTTTTGGATAACCCTGTTGTTTCCCTCTTGATAGATTTGATGATCTTGTTTCTCCTGACTGATTTTTTCCTTGACGTTGTATAGTACCATGCCTCAAAGAAGGTGTTTGAAGATAAATTAGGATGGATATGCTGATTAACAATATATATTGAACCGTAAAGTTGATCAAAACCTTATAGAGGCTTTTGTGTATGTGGTCCAATCTCTAGAGTAGATAGCAGTAATTATTCCTGATCAAACTAAAGAGGTTATACCCTAGAGGTTGATAGTAGAGATCATTCCTAGGAGTTTTTAAATCTTAAAACTCTATCCTTCCAAGGTACTATACATCCTCAATAACTGGAGGATTGGTTAAAGAAAATTGAGTATCTCTTTGAGTTCTTGTATATTTCTGATTTTGTTAAGGTGAAATATGTTTCCTTTTGGAATGAAGGGACTAGAAAAAGGTGTTGGGACTCAATAGTTGAGATGGGGAATAATATATTCTTCGAGTAGAAATAATTCAAGGATATTTTCATTGATCAATTCTATCCAAAGTCTATGGTATTATAAAAATCAATATAATTCTTGAAATAAGAGAAAGATAACTGAACTATGTCATATTATGTCAATTTATTTTTTTAGATTGTTGAATTACCACCTGAGTTTGTATAGAATTAGAAACTAAAATACTTGAGATTTTATATGGGTCTTTGAATAGATATTTTATCCCAAGTATTTATACTAAAAATCACCACATAATATGATTTTATGGATATAGATTTGATGGAATAAATTCACTTGTCTAGGATTCTAGGGATGATTGGAGATTCTCTTACTCCTAGTCATAGTTTTAGTGGTTCCTTTAAAGGGAAGAGAAAGCAAGATTGGTCTCATGGTAGAAATAATGGTGGGGGGTCTCAAAATAAGACCTATACTAAATCGTATATAGTGTTAAGTAAAGGTTCTCTTACTTTCTATCAGTGTGGTAACGTTAGTAACACAAATCATGTTTACTCGAAGGAACCAAATAATTACAACTCTTATGGATTCTCATGACATTTACAGAGGTTCTCCATGTTTTTACAACTCCACATAATGGTGTGGGACAATTCATATCTATAGGCTCCATGGAATAGTATTATAACTCAATAAAAAAGGGGTCTCATCCATATGAATTAGGATTGAAGCTTCTTCATATAGTGGATGAATCTCCCGTGGAAGCTGATGTGAGTCATGTGACTATGAGAGGTACCATTACCATTTCTTCATCTTTAATGACTATTTTATTTGATATTGGTGCCTCTAATTACTTTATATATACTAATATCATTAAATTTTAAATATTTATATGGAGCTCATTCCTTATGTTATAGAGATTGCTACACCTCTCAGGGTGAAGAAAGAGAAAGGTCATAGATCACCTTATTGTACTATCACTTTATCAGAATTTGACCTTGCTTTGTAATTTTTGGTTCTAGATATAAAACCTATAGACATCAATCTTGGGATATATTGGTTGATCTCCCATAAATCTCATATGGATTCTTATCATTGATAGGTTTCCTTTACTAGAACTGATAGATTGAGTCATGTATTTCAGGTAGAATGGGACCTAAGGTCATGTCGAGCCATACCTCCTCTTCCAGAGTTGGGTAAGATGTTTTCTATGTTTTCTATTGAACTTGAGCTTAAAACTTCAGATAGTTCACTTCCTCAAATAGTTTTTGAATTTACTGATTTTTTTCATCTGAATTCTATTATTTTCCATCATTTAGAAAGGTATACTTTTCCATCAACTTGTTACTAGTATCCTAGACTATCTTTATTCCCTATTTCGGTATGAAACTAATGGAACTGAAGGATTTTAAAACTCAATTGGATGATATATTTTCCAAAATCATTATCTAAAACAATTTTTCTCCTTGGTAATCACCCATTATTTTTTCTAATATATCCAATGGGCCCCTTTACCTTTGTGTTGAACATTGAATTCTCAATTAGGTTATATATAAAGATTAAGTATATGTTTCCTTGGATTGATTATTTTTTTGACCAAATGAAATGGGAAACTTGTTTCTAAAAGATAGATCTTTAGTCTGTTTATCACAAACATAGTATTAAGAAGCCTGATATTCCTAGGACTACCTTGATAATTAGGTATGTCCATTATGAGTACCTTTTATGCTTTTTGGTCTAACCAATTCTCCTACAGTGTTAATGAAATTAATGAATAGTATTTCCTTAAGTACCTTGATTCCTTTATTTTGTTATTCAGGAATGACATATTGGTTTACACTAAGACTGAGCAGGATCAAATTCATTATTTGAGATATTTGTTTGATATCTTGAGGAACCATAGTCTTTATGGAAAGACTTCCAAATGAAACTTCTATATGTCAAAAGTAAAGTTCTTGGGGCACGTGATTTCTAAACATGGTGTTTCATTTAAACCTAAGAAGGTGAAATTTGTTATATCATGGAATGAACCGTGGAATTTATTTGATATTAAGATCATATTGGGCTTGGTAGGGTATTATTTCTATTTTTTAAAGGATTTATCTAAGTTTTCATCTCTGATGACCACTCTTACTTGAAAATGAGTAAAATTAATTTGGGGTTCAAAATTTTAGGTTTCCTTTGAGTATTTAAATATTTGGTTAACTTTATATCCCATTTTGATTCTTAATGAAGTTTTTCAAAGCTATGTGGTCCTCTATGATGCATCAGGTTTAGGTTTTGGTTGTTTTGTTATAAAGGATGATCATGTGTTAACATATGGTTCATGTTATCTTCAGCCTCTGAAAAGAAATATACCATGAATGATCTTGAACTTATAGTTTTAATACATGCTCTATGATTTGGTGGAATTACCTTATTGGTGAAAGTGTTTACCATCTAATCTTATCATAAATTCTTGAGTTATATCTTCTATCAAAAATATTTGAACCATTGGTAGAGATAGTGGGTGAAGTTCCTATAAACTTTTGATTTTTACATTTTCTACACACCTGTTAAGGGGATGTCATTATTGATTCATTGAGTAGGACAATTTCATCCCAATTTGTTAATGAATATTTTTAAGAGTGGAAGTTGATGGACCTATTTACTCCTATAAATTTGGGACTCTGGTGAGATGTGTCCTAGATTACTTTGGTGAGTTCTCAATTGGAATCCACGCTACTTGGGATGATTCATCAGTAACAGCAACTCGATGATGAGTTCTAGGGTGTTCAAGATTATTTATATGATGGGGAGGCCATTAGAAAGTGGTATCTATCTTTGGAGGGGTTTATTTTATTTTAGAATTGATTTTTCATTCCTTTAAATTTGAGGAAGGTTGTGATGGGATATTTTCATGACTCCAAGTGGTAAGTACACCATAACACCATATATATGTTCTACGATATGAGGTCGCATTTCTAGTATCCATGTATAAAATGTCAAATTGCAGATTTTTTTAGCATTTTTATACCTGTCAATAGGTTCAGGTCAAGCATCAGAAGCCTTCAGGTTTTCTTAAGTCCATTCTTGTGCTGAAATGGGAGTGTCACATGATATATTTATAATTTGTAGTCAGATTTCCATGTACACTTCAAGTTAAGAATGAAAGATGGGTAGTGATTAACTGACTGGCCAAATTTTATCACTTCATTCTAATTTTTTATATCATGAATGTTGAGGAATTGGTAAATTTTTATGTCCAAGAAATCACTAGTTTCCATGGATTTCCATTTTCAATCATTTATGATAGGGATCCCTAGTTAACTTCTTACTTTTAGAAGGGCCTCCAAGAGTTTATGGGATCCCAGGACAAGTTGAGCATGGAATACCATCCTTAAATGGATGTCCAAATATAACGAAGTTAATATTCATGTGGATATTCTATATACTTGTGTCCTTGACTTTGGAATAGATTGGGATGGACATTTGGTATTGGTTGACTTTTCTTATAATAATAACTACCAGTTATCCATAAATATTTCACCCTTTTAGTATTTTTATGTTTGCCCATGAAAATATCCACTTTATTAGTCTAATATTAGTGATTCTTCCCTGGAATGACAAATTTTAGTCTAGGAGACAATAGTTATGATTCAGTTTGTTCATCAAATAATGGTAATAGTGAAACCCCATTACAAATCTTATGATAATTGACATCGACATCCATTGGAGTTTGACATTGGTGATCTAGTGTTTTTGAGAGTTTCATAATGGTTAGGTAACTAATGGATTTGGAATTAGGTAAATTTGGTACCAAGATATGTGGGGGCATTTTTTTTATAGAATAGGTTGGTAAGGAGGATTAAAATTTATATTTTCCACCATAACTAACATCTATCCCCAACAAGTTTCATGAGTCATAGCTCAAAAAAATATATGATCCATCTCATGTCTTTGGATGGGAGAATCTAGATGCGGAACCTAATTTATCCATGACTAAGCAACCAGTTTGGATTTTTGATTCTCTAATATAGGTTCTCTAATGAAAATAAAAACCCTAATTTGGGTATTCTGGAAGCATTGTTCTGATTCACATGAGACTTGGGAGCATGAGGCACTTATAAGAGAGTGGTAGCCTTAGCTCTTTAATGTGAATTATTCTTGATAGGATTTTTGGGGTATAAATATTTTATGGTGGGGAGAATTGTAGCATCTCAACCTTTTATTTCAGGTGATTTCTCAAATTATTGATGTTTTATCTTCTTATACTCTTTTGTTTTTATTTTATCCATATTCTTGACCTCAACATTCAGTGGTTGCATCGCAGTATTCGTCGTGGAGGAATTTTTGGGAATGGTTATGTAATGATGTCTTGTTGTAGGAACGGTTCAACATCGATTTCATGTAGCGACAACCATTTTTTTTCAGGGGTTATAATCTTTTAATAGGTTGTTACAAAAATTGATTTGGGGATTTACTTTTGGAATTAATTTGGGGAGTTCATTTCAGTTTTTAGGAGGGTTTTATGAAGATATTTTCCATGGGAATCAAACCCTTATAAATACTGATCTCCCTCTTTTCTTGTATTCATTCCAAAATTCCAAAGGACTACTATAGAGCCAATTCCACCCTTCTGTCTCCTTATTTGTTTCTTAGGAGTCATATTATATTGTTTAACATTCCATAGTACCCTATCTTTCACCTTGAAGGTACTGCCTATGTTACAACTAAATTTCCTACGATGTGGATGCCTCTTCTTATGCACCACTACATTGTGGTGTTCCACCCTATGTCATGGGGGTTGATTCTATGTCATAGTGACTTTCTTGTCTTGTGGAGCCGCACATATTTTTAAAAACACTGCATTTTCCTCTTTACAAATACCTCATCAAGGTCTTGTGATATTATTATCACGGTAGATGGTGTCAAAATATATTCATATTATTTGAAACCTTTTATGATTATGTATTTTAAATTGGTTTCAAATAAATTTATAAAGCTTAAGTTTGGTTTTTATAAATGTACATTTAAATGGAATGGTGTCTGATGAAAAGTTCCTAAAAGTGATTTATTATTGATTCTTAGGTAAAATATTATTAAATTGGAAATTTTGACTATCGAATGGATTTTGATGAAAACAATTTTCATGATATTTTTATGAATTTAATTGTGATATTTTTATATATTTTGATGAAATCTATTTGATTTTTTTAAAATAATTTCAGTAATTTTAATGAAAACCATTTAATGTTGGTTTTTGAAAATAATGGCATGAATTTTGATGAAAACTATTTGATGTTTGTTTTTGAAAATAATGGTATGAGTTTGGATAAAAACCCATTTAGGTTGGATTTTTAAATGAAATGAATGTTTTTATATTAGGGAAGAATTAAATGGTATTTTAAATGGTTTTTAAACCGATGAAAACCCAATGTAAATTGTTTTTTTTACTCGGAAGCACGGGGATGATTGGGTAATTTATCGGAAATAACACACATTGGTCATGTATTATCTCTACCTATAAATGGATTGATGATGAGAAACACAACTAAAAAACCTGAGGGGAGGGAGATTAATCCTTAGTAATCTTCTTCTTTTCATCATTAGGGATGTTCCTTGTGTATTTTGGAATACATATTTCACCTAGATGTGTCATAATCCTTGGACATCATACCCACTGGGTCTCTTAACCATGGTTCTATGATTAGAAATGATTTTACAAGACTTATGATATAAATTTTTTACCCATGATAGTCTTTATGGAAATGATTATTCATTCTCACATTTGTTAAAATTTTTATTCATTACTATTTTATAAATATGCTTGATTATTCTTATTTTGATGGAAAATATATTGAACCAATTTTCTAAATAGTTATTTAAAATTTTTCTTCAATCACATTTGATATAAACTGTGAAACATTTTCCATGCCATATTTTACTTACATTAGGAATAAATGGTTTATCTAATATGGAATTCTTATGAAATGATTGATGAAATCCTACTAGGATTATTTCTCACACCCCACCTTTTCCTTATAGAATTTATATATTTCCTTATGTTAGTTCCAAGTGAAGGGAAGGAACCACTAGGGGATGGAGGGTGTACCTAACTTACAGGACCTTCATAATTTGGTAGCACACGATGGAATTTTTTATCCACCAGATGTGTCAGGTTGTAATGCCATTTTAATACTTGTATCAGGGTGTTGTGGACCCTTTTCTCCTATGGAGTTTTTGTTATACCCATAGTTTGTATCTGATGTTTTACTTTGACTTATAGCACTTGTAGAAAAATCTTTCCCTATTTTCTTTTATCGATTCCATAGTTCTTGTCTCCGACCTGTGGGGATCGGGAATTCCCTTTAGGTTATGTCATGATCATATTAGGTTCCATTTTAGTAGGTTATCCAGGTTGTTTCATGACACTAATAACCTATCCTTAAGGAATTTTTTATGCGTCTCTTGTGAACATTCTTAATTTTTGATGGATGTATTTAGAAACCATTTTTTCATTAGTATTTCTTTTATTTTTATCATTTGTTGTTTTCTTAAATGGTGGGGAGACTCAATATGGGTCTCATTATCTTTATATTTTTCTATAATTATTCATATGTCAATGTGATTTGTGGTCCTTATATGTTCGTGAGTTTTCAGAGTTGAACATTTTGTGAAATTAAGAATCATGTCTTAATTGGGTAACTTTATTGGGATCTTTAAGTGGGAAGTGTGTGTTGGGATTATGGAAACATTTTCTTGTCTTTTGAACCACAATGAAAGGGTTTTCTTAAATGGAGAGGGGCCCATTTTGGGTCTCAACTCTCTAGTTCTTTCTTAAGTTTTTCGAGTGTGACTTTTAAAGCTGAGTCACATAGAGATTAAAGTTTTTATTGGTTTTGGTTTAAATTTGATATATTTTAGAGTGAAATTTTGGTTTGATCCTTTCTTATTTAGGATTTCCTTTGAAGTTAATATCATTTTGAAATTGATGATTACATAATACTTAAAAAATTTGGACTTTATAGGGGTGAATAGTGTTTACGGTGGGAAGAATTATCACACCTCAACCTTAAATTACATTATTATTTTATTTATTTAATTATTTTTAATTTCATTCTAGAATTATGGAATGAACTAGTTCTAATTTTAAAATTTTTTGAATTTATTCATATGCTCACAGTTGGCATACGGTTACTAGAAACTATATAAAAACCACGAAAATATTTATGTATCTTGGTAGAGTTGAATTTCATGTTTGGTGCATGGTTTTCTGACCATTTTTTCATCTCATGTGAGGTGTCTAGGTGATTCAGTAGGAGTCACATATTCATCACATGGTTTGTCCAACCATGCGACCAAACCATGTACAATGCTAAAATTTAAAAAAATATATATAAAATATAAAATAAAATAAAATTATTATAAAATTAAAACAAAAAAATGAAAAACCTAAAGTTACCCTCTCCCCCTAATATGACTCACCACCTCCCCTTCCCCCTAGGTTTAAAATGCACCCCAAACTGAAGGGATACCTCATGCACACCTCCTCCCCCTACAGATCTCCTCTATTTCTCATTTAATCGCATATGGATCTTCAAGGTTAGGTTTTCACTCCCTTGTCTCCTCCTCCTGCCTTTATTTCTTCTTTTTATTTATTCTACCCCTCATTTCATGCAACATAGGCTAGACTCAGGGTGGGTTTTTAGTTCTAATGCTTATGATTATTTTTATTCCTGGTTCTTAGGGATCGTATGCCTCAATTTGAGACTCGTTATAACAGTATTCATCAAAGATAATGACTTTCATAACCTCAATGAATTGATTATAACTTTTTGAGTTACGTTCCCCCTTATTTTTGTTCTTTAAATTCTATAAACTTTCTTGCTTTCATTTTTAATCACTAATTTAGGTATAAAATAATAATTTTAATAATAATTTTTTTCAAAAAATATTTGAATTGGAAATAATGTTTCACTTGATTTCCACTTCAATTCAAAGTTTTTTCCCAAATTAGAATTTTGGTAAAAGTTTGAAAGAATTTTTTTTTAGAATTTTATGTTTTATATAATGTATAATGGGTTTTATTGATAATTTTTTATGTTCTAAAATATGTTTTTCCTTTAAAAGTGTAATTATCTTATGTTTTCAAAGGAATTATAAAATTTGTGCAGTTTTTAAAATGTTTCCTTCCATGTAGGTTTCATCTATATATACATAGGTAAAAATATATATAAATCTATATAAATTCACATGAGGATATATAAATTTGTGAAATAGGATGTGTGTGTGTGTGTGTGTGTTGGTATATATGGTAATAATAGTGGATGGAAATCATGGGATTTTAAACATGGCACTCAAACTTGGTTTTTAGGGAATTTTTTTTATATATTACTAAAAGTTAATTATAAGGCTGGATTGAAACCTTCTAAATCATTTTTAAAAATGAAGCACACTCCAATAGAATCCAATACTTTTATATTACCTATTGAAATTGGATATTGTATGTTTTACATATTGAAGTAATTCTAAGAAATGAGATTCACATTTCTAGTGCAGGGAGGTGAGGTGGTGATGTATATTAACTTTTCCCAGCTATATGATTGAGTTTTGGTTTTTCTATTTCACATCCCTTGTGTATTTTGTTTATGGTAAATAGCACATTTTAACCTCAGGTGGGTATAATAGTGCAAGTATTCTATTCATAGCTTTTAGGAAACTAGAATATCCTCCATAGTAGGATTATGATACAACACTAACTAAACTAAATAATGATATGATATGGTTGATGGATCATGCACGGGAACAGTAGTATATATATATATATATGGTTCAATCACCAAGATTATAAGTATCATATGACCTAACCACATTGACCTAGGGCTACCCATTATTCTTGACCAATTTATTTATCTTTTCTACTTTCTTTTCAAAATAAATAAATTATTAAATTTATGTTAAGTGATATTTTTAATTCAAACTGATGTTTCTTTCCATTTATTGTTTGAAATGAATGTTTTCCTAAAAAATCATGGATTTCTATTATTGGAATGTATTTTGAGTTTGGAAAGGATAAGAATCCTTTATTTGGTTTATAAAGAAAAACTAGAAACTAACCTCTTTTTTTAATGTATTTCAAATGAACATGGGTGTGGTTTACTTTTGGCATGCCTACTAAGCTTTATGCTCATGCCTACCTTTATCATTTTAGTTATAGGTTTTAGTTCTATTCTGAACAACTATTTGAGCATTTAGTGGTTGGATGGTGACTTGTATAGTCACATGGTGGTATGTTGGGTGTTTTATTCTATTTTAGTTTTCATTTATCGAATCTGTCATAGTGAAATTTATTTATTTCTATGGATGGAGGGTATAGATATTTTTGGGTTTCCATGAGGAAATACGATGTAGTTAAAATTTTTATTATAGGGAAGGAAGACTAAGGGTGCGTAGCAAGATTATTTAATTTATTTTTTATTTATTTCCTAATTTGTTTCTTTACTAATATTTACTCCTACATACTTGATTTGGTATGGACATATGACGTACAGATGGTTCATGTAAAAAAATTATTTAATTTCCACTGCATTATTTCATAAATGTTTTTAAAAAAAATCATTCCCACTTGGTTCACATTAATTCTTAGCACTAGTTTTCAGATTATGGGGATCAAGAACACCCCTTATTCCTTGTTATGGATCGGTTTGGGAATCTGATAGAGGGACGAATCGATTTGATTCATGACTACATAGTATCATAGTGTACTTTGTTATTTGGAAAGTAATGGTTGATTAGAGTTGGGATCATCAAATATTGGGAGGTAGGTCATGGGTTAGTGACTGATCAGCACCACTCATGATGAAATCTGAGTTACTATGGTATTTTTATTTTTGAATTTTGATTCTTAGTTTTACTTTTGGAACATTCGTGTGAGATTTGGTTCATGTTGATAGTGTTTTGAATTGTGATGCTATTATATAGATTTATTATATACATTCCATATTTTTTAGGGTGAAATTGGATTTTAATGGGTGGTACCCAAAAATATTTCATTTCCTAAAAGACTGTGTGAGGCTTGAGTACATGGTTCGATATAACATCACGTGATAATGGTATGACTAGCATATAGCCATCCAAGCCATGTTGCCAAGTCATTCATGGTCACTGGCCCTTTTTAATATTATTTTATTAATATCACTTTTTGTAACACCCAATTATTTTATGACATAATGATATATAAATAAATTTTATTTATTTGATAGCTTAATTTACATGCATTACCGAGTTTAAACAAACCAGGATATACTATTGAAATAATATTATTTAATGTGACAGTTATCATCTAGCTATTGAATTAGAGAGTGTGAATTGGATTAAATACATTGTGAAATTTATATAAATGTTTTAATAAATACAAATTTATTAATTAATTATTAATAAATAAGAACTCAATTTTTAGTGAAGTCATTTTATTCTTTAGAAAATACTTTTTCTTCAAAAAATGGTGTTTATTTATTTTTATGAAAGAATTTTATAATTAATTTATTAAAATTCCAGAAAATTTAGTTTATAAATATTATATCATTTTTTAAATCAATATATAAAAATTATCTTTGGGTGAACGTTTTTTATTTTTCTGAAAATATTGATTTTCTAGTGAATGGTGAAAAATACTGATTTTTATTGAAAACTGCACTTTTGTTTCAAGCATTTAAAAATTAAATTTTGTTTTAAAATTATTTCAAAGTAAATTTTTTTCTATTAAATTATTATTTATCTAATTAAGTTCATTGGAATCAATTTTATTGTTGAATTTGGTATAAAAACATTTTTAGACATAAAAAGGTATTTTGGGGGAAAAACTATTTTTCATTGTGTTTTGTGTTTTTTATCTTAAATTAATTTCAGACCCTAATAGAAATTGAATATTGAAAAATGATTCCATAGTTAGAATCATAAATTCCAAATTGGGTAAATAGTTCCCTTTTATGTTTGGTTAAAATGAATAGTAACCATAGTATTTTTTTGTTACCATGGTAAAGGTAAAATAAGTAACTAGCGATAAAACTAATGAGATAAGGCTTCAAATTAATTGAAAAACATACCTTCATCCTATTTTATTAGTTTATTTCATCCATTTTCATCCAAGTCCCAAATAAATGGCCAATTTTTTCCTTTTTTATTTGATTATGATCATTATATTAATTTAGGAAAAGAATAAATACAAAATGTCACTCTCGTGACTTAAATATCTCTAAAAATATTTATAAGGATAAAATAAGGATAATTTTGGTTTGAAATTATTATTTTAAATTTGAATTATTTTTTATCATGATAATTTATTTTTTATTTTTATTGATTGAATAATTACATTAAATGATTACACAACACCGACACAGTAGTTATTCAATTAATAAAAAATAAAATAAATGAATATAAAAATATTCAATGTAATGAATTTTTGATTAATTATTTCATTAAATTAATTTTTTAGATAAATATAAAATTTTAGGTATTTTTTAATGTTTTATTTTTGAATCCATTTGTTTTTATATAGTTTTTAAAGTCAAATTAAACGAGTAGATCCAAAAGTGACATTAATGATATTTTATAATAAGTAATATTTTGTTAAATGATTTAAAATTCATAAAAATATTATATTTTGAAATTTTACTCAGGTATGGTTGAAAATATAAACCATGGTACATTTTTGAGTCATTTTCGCTTTTATAATAACATTATCAACCCTCAAATACTAGAAAACATTGATATTTAGGTAATTTTCAAAAAGGTTAATAGGGGATAAAACTAAGAGATGAGGGTAAAAAATAACTAAAACATGTTACAAACATTAGATGATATTATTCATAATAATAATCATATTAAATTATAATTATATAAATTTGGATCCTTTTTTCCATGAAAATTAATATATATTAATTTAATACTTTAAGAAATTCCAAGATTTCCTCTCTCTTCACTTATAAAAGGTCAGTTATTCTCCTTCATTATTCACAATGTTTGAGAATTATAACATCACAAATACCTAACCTAATATCATCTTATATTCCTTCAACACATTATATATCTTATTTGCTTACCAAAATATCATCCTTTAATGGATTGTAGTGTAATCCAAAGAAGGCTTCTCAATGAAGTGGTATAAATCTTAACCTATCATTTTAAATTTTATTTATTATTATACCTCCCTTGAATATATGGTATCTATTATATAATAATTGATACAGTATCAATAATATAATTACTTTTTTTATGATGATTTAAAAACCATTATCTATCTTATTCTCAACCATTAGAAAATTATAATGTCGCTCATGTGTATGTGTGGACTACCACCTCCATGAGGTGATGTGATTTTTTTTAGCATTAATTATAAATAGATGATAATAAGTATAAATTAATCAATATATATGATATATATGATATAATAATTATTATTAAAAGGTGAATTATTATTTACCTTTCTTTATTTCTATCTGTAGAGAAGTGAAAACAACATTCATGTGTATGTAGCATATCATCCCCATGAATGGTGTAATTAATTTTTCTATATTTACCTTTTAGGTATGAGTATAAATATATATATATATATATATAATTAATATATATGATAATTATGCCATGATTAAAATTCTATATATGATGGAATCAGGAAAAAAGTATAAGGACTCGGACTACCAAACCAAAACATACATGAAAAATGAAATAGTTTTCATCTAGAATAGTGATTTTAATAATAATAAAATGTTAATTAATGTGTGATAATATGTTATAAGTAAATAATATATGCTATTATATATATTATTATGGTTTTTAAATAAATTTATAATAAATCCATATTTATTATATAGGATATTTGAATGTTTACAAAGAAAGTTGAGGCTTAAGGTAAGAGATTTATGTCTCAATCCCATTTTATTCAAGATTTTTTATGCTTGAATTTAAATTGAGGAAATTATATGATACTTGTCTTAGAAATCCATTTAATTTTTATTATCTTCTACTTATTTGTTTGGAATACAATTTTTCATTTCATTTTCCTCACTTTAAGTACTCAGGAGACCGAAATAATATTTTTAAAGAAAACTAACTGTGTTTTATTATTCTGTTGGGAATAATTTTATCCCATGCCCATGTTTTCTAAAAATATTAAGGTAATTTTTACCCATGTTTTACTTTTTATAAAAATATTTCAAAGTAATATTCTTGTCACATTATGAATGAGATACATTTTACCAAAAATGTGAAACAATTCGTTGTTTTGATGTACATGGCATGAACAAAATTTCCCACCATCATAACCACTCAATGATTTGAAGATTCCTTTAAATATTTCCAAGGTTATTTTAAAAATATATATTTTCTATACTATTTTATAAATAATTCTATTTTAGATATTTCATTTCAAAATGAATTAGGTATTTTCCTCAATAAATATTTCAGTAATATTTTAAAGATGTTTTTTATCAATGATCACATCCTTTTATGATACCTTTGATTTACTGGGTACATGATCCAATGATACCATCCTTAATATTTCTCTGTTTTTTTATGATTATGATGATGAGTTTTTTGTGAAACCCATTTATTTTCAATGGGTTATGATATAATGAATTGATTAAATGTTTATAAAAGCCATTTTTTCCACTAGTTATGATATGATGATATGATGAATGTTTTATGATATTGTGGGGAACATATATATAGATTTCATTATGTGATGGGTGGGGAAATATTTATATATCTCTCTAATTCATTGGGTAAATTGTTATATCTCATGATATAATTATGGGAAACAAGTCGATGTGATTGATCCACTATGGGAAATAGGCAGGGATTCTTGATCCACTATGGGAAATAGATGATGATGTCTGATCCATTATGATATGGGAAATAGGTTTTTATGCCTGGTATACTATTATTTTATGCTCATGGTAGTTAAAATTGACATATGAAATGGTTTCTATACATATTATGGTGCCACGCCCTTATGGCATTTATTTTATGGTTATGATCTGAAATTTTGGTTCATGGCTGATGTATGATGATTCCTTACTCTTATAATTCATGTATTTTGAAATTATATAGTTTTATTACATGACTAATGTTCATGATCCATGATATATTAGCTATGAACTTTCTAAGTTATGGTCATGATATCATACCCTTGTATTTATCTTATGGTTTCATGTGATCATTGATTGATATCTCTCATTTTTATCCTTACTAAGGATCTGAGCTCACCCTTTCTTATGTTTCCTTTCCCTAGGTTATGAATAAAGGTTCTAAGGTCATGTAAAGAAGGAAAGAAGGTTAAAAAGTGAGAAGATCATTATGAGAGATGGTGAATAACATACCTAAATAATTTTTTTATGTATCCAGCCTCCAAATACACTAAATCTTTACAGTTATAGAATGGATCATAATTTTGTGTATTTAATATTCATCTAAAAAGATGTAACATTTATGAATGAAAATATTGGTTCACTATAATTGTTATTATCATGGGGTTTTGTCAAAATTTAGAGAATTGGTTTTAAAAACTTTGTTAAAAACCCTAGTTATATGTCTAAGTATTAGATAGAATCCTAAAATTTTTGTAATGAGCAGGGATAACCTAGGTTAAACCTAAGGTTCCATAGATTAAGAATAATGTTTCATGATTTAGACATCCTATGAATGTTTTTAATGATAATATTATTGATCACTATGATTAATGATATTTTATTTTCATGAAAACAATTTTAGTTTTAGTATAGGATTGAAGAGAGAGTGATGATGTTGAGGTGGTAATAGGTATACTCATATATTTAACTACCCTATTTGAGATTAGTTATATGAATTACTGTATATTAGGAAAAGTCTCAAGGAATTTTAATTAATATACTCAATGATTTAATGTTGAGTTAGTAGTAAAAACTCATAATGGGATGATGGTTGATCGTCACAATGTTACCGCCTTCATCTGCCAAAAGAGGATGCGGTCACCCTCCGAAGCCAAAGGCCGATAGGCCGTCAGAGAGCATGAAATCACTGGAAAATTTGAAGTTGAGCAGGTACCCTCCTTTAACCAAATATTCTGATGACCAATATCCTCATAAAAATCCAAAGTTAGATGGGAGCATGAAATCATGGGGACGTCCTTCAAAGAAATAAAAGGGTATTGATTCACCGATATTGGAAGGTGCGGCGTCTGTAGGTTAGAGGCCAAGGGTCCGGCTGCCGAAAGGGAATACACCTATGGTGGTCATTAGGTGTTTAGCAGATGACGTATGAGTGGGTGTAGGACTAGGAAGGTTTCCCTAATGCAGGGATTAATATGTTATGGGGGTGTAAATTGTACAAAGTGTGGGTCTGATTTTGGAATCTTCTAATTTTTTTGGAAGTTCTATAATTCAATATATTTTTTATAGTGGAAAATCATGTGATTCTCCCATTAGTTTAATTTTATGTGATTATATTCATGGATAGGATTTCTTTATATGTATCCCATATAAATTTCCAAGTATAGAAAACCACATTACATATTCTGAATGAACCTATGATCCTTTATCAATGTGAGGATCAATAAAAAAATACTATGGAAATTACTTATATCTTTTGGGTATTAATTCCTATGAATTAATATTATTTATCTCATATGTTTGGGGAGAAAGTCAACATTGAGGATAGGATAATTAAAAGATTTTTTGATGTCTTTCTAGAAGAGTTTTTTATTCTTCTTATGAATCATGAAGATGAGTTTTCAATATAACTCATACCTGGTCCTATAACTATTTCAAATACTCTTTATATAATGGCCACAATTGAGTAGTAATTATTGAAGAAGAAACTCTGGGAGAATATTAATAAGGGATTCATACTCCCTAGTGAATCACTACGGGGTGAAAATTTTCTTTTTGTTAAAAATAAATATGGTTCAAATAGTAATTTCACTGATAATCAATAACTTAACAAGATCACTATCAAGAAAAATTATCCTATACCCTGTATCAATTATTTTTTTGATAAATTATGAGGATCCCAATAATTTTCCAAGATTTACCTTCATTGTAGATATCATCAATTGAAGGTTAATAAGGAGGATATACCTAAGATAGCCTTTTTTTCAAGGTATAGGCATTATGAATTTACATTATTGTCATTTGGAATTACTAATTCCCCTTATATTTTTATGGATTTAATTAATATATTCTTTTGATATTATCTTTATTAGTTTGTGGTGGTATTTATAGATGATATTATTATATATTCAAAGAGCAAGGAGTAGCCTGAAGATCATCTGAGAATTGCGCTAAAGACCATTAGGAAGGAGAATCTGTATGAAAATTTTAATAAGTTTGAATTTTGGATTTAAAAAGTTTCATTATTGGGACATATAATCGCAAATAAGGATATATCAGTGGATCCTTTGAAGATGGAAGTTATTTGAGAAACATCCTAGACCTAGCACGGTAAATTAAATTCATTGTTTTCTTATCTTAGCTGTATACTAACAATTTTTTAAGAGATTTCTTGGGACTATGTAACCCTCTCACTAAGTTGACTCGAAAATGGGTTAAGTTCTTGTGTACAGATGAATGTGAATGTAATTTCAAGGAGATAATGATAAGGTTGTTTAGTGAACCTGTACTCACAATACACTATAGTGGAGAAGGGTTTGTGGTCTATATTGATTCAACAATGAAGGTTCTAGGATTTGAACTCATTTATAATTATATGGTGATAGTATATGCCTCACGTTAATTTAAAATACAAGACCAAATTATTCAATTCGTGATTTAGAATTTTAAGTGGTACTATCTATGTTATGTATATGGAGGTATTATCTTTATAGTGAAAGGTGTGAAATATATACATATATTAAAATATTAAAGTATATATTAACATAGAAAGATTTTAATATTCTCCATATAATATGATTGGATTGATTAAATATTATGATTGTTCAATACATTACCACCCTATGAAGGAAAATAAAGTGGTTGATGCTCTGAGTCAAAAGAAACATGCAAGTTTGGACATGATGAGGATTGAATGAGATTAAATACTTATGAATTTATAGAATATAGAACTTTAAATCCTAAGGAAAGGGTATAGATACTATATATCTCATATGAATGTTCAACTATCTATCCATGTGAGGATTAAAGTGACACATAAGGGAGATGTTGAATAGAAGAAGAATGATAAAAATGATCATGATTTTAACCATGATAATAATGGAATAATAAGGTTCAGGAAATGATTATATGTCCCATTAATACAATAATTTAATAAGGAATTATTGGATAAATCTCATTATTCATCATTCTATATGCATCCTGTAAGTATAAAGATGTATAGAGATACGAAAGAATATTCTTTGTGGGACAAAATGAAAAGGGATATTATAGAGTATGTTTCTTGATTCCTAATATGTCATAAATTTAAATTTAAGATATATAAATATAATGGGATATTATAACTATTACCTATAACACCATGATATTTTATGAAAAAAAATTGAATAAATTTAATTTTTTTCAATAGCTTGCTTCTAAGGAACCACAATAAACTATTTATATTACTATTTAACAAGGTCGTTCTGAACTATCCATTAAACTTGGAGATATGAATATGAATAACCAAATTTTAAATATTAATTATAATGTATTTATATAAATAAATAATATTTATTAAAAAATACTTAATTTTTTGTAAATTCATTATATGTTTCAAAAATACTATTTTCTTAAAAAATGCTTTTATTGACGTTTGTGAAAAAATAATAAAAGTAAATTTTGAAATTTTTAGAAAATTTCTTTTAAAAAATTAACATAATTATTTTAATATACATCTAAAAATTATCTTAAGATGAATTTATGTGATTTTTTTTAAAATATTAATTTTTTGACGAATAGTGAAAAATACTGGTTTTTATTGAAAACTGGATTTTTGTTTAAAGAATTTATAAGGTTTAATTTTATTTTAAAATTGTTTTAAAAGTAAAATGAGTTAAATTATATTATAATTATATCAATATAGTTCATTTGAATCATTTTCATATTGAATTTTGATAGAAAAACTTTTTAAGTTTTTGAAACACTTCTCTTTAGAAAACCACTTTTTCATCGCTTATATGGGTTTAATTTAAAATTAAATTTTGTCACTTATGTGAATTTAATTTTTAAAAATTTATTAAATATTTTTAATAAGAATAATTAATATTATCTAAAAATTTCAACTTAATTTTTTACCATAATTAATAGTGAAAATAATAAAAATTAATTATTGTGGTTAAGGTTAAAAAGATTTTACCAGTGGTTAAACTAAAAATATAAGGGGTAAAATGCCCTATAAACCCATAAAACCCATTTTATGGATATATTTTGACTTTATAACCTATAAGGTTCTATAATTATCGAATTTATATTGTTTTGACATGTGAAAAATGTGGTTACACTTTATTATTTTCAAGCATTCCATGCATGTCTTCTCCCCCACTTATAAAAGGCCACCCCATCTCTTCAACTCTTAATACTTACAAAACCATTTGTTTTGGACAATAAATACCAAGTTATATTACTTAATTACATCCTAAAATTATATAGTCATTATTTTTATTAGTAATCCCTCCTAATAGGGCTTTAGGTGTAAACCTAAAGAAGCTCTCTGAAGAAGAGGTAAAACTCTTAAACTTTCATTTTTGTTTTATTTATTATTAAACCAACTTAAAATATTATTAATCTATGATAATATAATAACACCATTATATAAAAAATAATTATATTTTTTTAGGTTTATTTCATAACCTATATTCATCTCCACTTCAATCAAATGGGAAAAGAAATTGATGATTGTGTGTACGGCGGAGTACCGCCTCGTGAACTGATATTATTTTTTTCCATACCACCTATAATGTATGGATATAATGATGTATTTAATGTTTATATATGATATTTGTGATATTATTATACCTCTGTAATTATAATACCATGTCTACCTTATTACCTCCCAACCCATTGGGTAACAATAACGTCACTCGTGTGTGCGGTGGACTACCGCCACACAAACTAATGTGATGTGTTTCTCATTTATATTTTACTTGGATGGTAATAAGGATATATTAAAAAAATATGATAATTGTAATATAATTATCTTTTTTAAAATATTATATCACATATACCTTCTTATTTTCTATTCTGTGGGGGATATGATAATGTCGTTCGTGTGTACGGTGGATTATCGCCTCATGGAGCAATGTGATTCATTTTTCACAAATGTTATACATGGAAGGAAATATAGATAAAATTAATGAATAAATGTGATATATATGACATCATAGTGATTATAAAAAATTTATATATTATTTACCTTTCTTTTGATCCATCAAGAAAATGGAAACAACATTTATGTGTATGTACGGCTTACCATCTCTATGAACGGTGTAACTCATTTTCTATATCTAACTATAATGGATTAATATAAATAAATATATAATGAATATATATTTAATTTAAAAAATTGTTAAAATTATTGATATTATGGGACCATTATCAAATTAAAAGTATCAAAAATATCTAACCAAAACATACATGAAAAATGAAGCAATATTTACCCGAAACATGATTTTATTAATGAATTATTGATAAATGAGTAATAAAAATTAATAAGTAAATCATATATGGTATGATAAATATAATTTATAATTATTCAATATAAATATAATAAACTTATATTTATTATATATGAGTTTTGAATATGTACGAAGTAATTTGAGACTTATGTTAAGGAATTTTTGTCTTAATTTTTCTTCTTTGGGACATAAATTATGTTATGCACCTATCTTATTTTATGAGATGTATATATATCCATTTTGACATGAAATATATTGAATTAATTTTTTCTCATTATATTCTAATTTTAATTTAATGTTATTCTTTCATGGGGCTTATGATTCAAAGTTACTAAAGTGGCCAGAGTATTATGTTACAATCTCATCATTTATTAAGATTTTTTATGATTATGATTCCAATGGTGATATATTGGGATCTATCTCTCAAAAAAAATTATTTTCTGCTACTTTTTTTATTTCTATTTAATACATGCTTTCCTTTCCTTTTCCTCTCTTAAATAATTAAAGAGACCAAAAGAATATTGTCAACAAAAATCACCTTTATTTTTGTCTTTAATCAAAAACATTTTTTGTTCCATATCCATGTTTTATAAAAACGTTTTCAAATTTTTTTTAACATTCTCCAAATGATTTATTAAATAATTTTTTTACCAATTTTTAATTTTTACTAAGTATTTTAAAATTAATATTCATTTCATTTTCTAAACAAGGCCTATTTGGTATTTATTGAAAATGTGAAGGAATATTTATTTTAATGTGTATGGAATGTATGGAATTTCCCACCATAATGAACACCTAATAATGTTTTAAATATTAATTTATAAGTTTCAAATGTTATTTTCAAATATAATTATTTTTAAAAAAAATATATGTTTTAAAAAGTGTTTTTCAAAGTGGAAAGGTTATTTTCCTCAAGAAATGTTCCAAGTGATATTTCAAAATCATGTTCTATCTATATTGTAATCCTTTGATGTAACTTAAGATTTACTAGGGATATAATATAGTGATAAAATATTTATTATTTCTATGGATGGTTTATATTTATTATGACAAAAAAAACTCATTTCTTTTCCACGGGTTTTTCTATGATAAAATGTTTCATGAAAACCATTTATTTTAATGGGTTATAATATTATTAATTCTTTATAAATCCCATTTCTTTTCATGGGTTCTGATATGATGAATATTTTAGGATCTTATGGCACACATATGAATGATTTTCATTATGTAATATGTAGAACCTATATATCCCCCCCCCAATGAATTAGTTAAATATTTATATATAATGAGATAAATAATATTGGAATGGGGGGTGAGCCCAGTTTAGTAAGGAACTTGGTCCACTATGATAGTTTTGGGAGTAAAATTTGATTACTAATATGGTTTGGGTAGTAAACCCATTCCACTATGATATCCTTGTAAATGATCCTCAACTACTACTGAAATTAATTTATATTCTTATGTGTATGAAACAATTTTATGTCTTATGGTAATGTCATGATCTCATAGCTCATGTTATTTGATTTTATTATGATTCATGTCTTATTAAATATCAATATTTAGGTCATGAATCAATATTATGATATTTGATATGCAGGGTGTGGTTTTCAAATTTTATTCTCATGTTCTCATACCCTTAATCACATTTTATGCTTACATATCTCCCTGTATACCCTTATTGAGCATCAAATATCACCATTTATTAGGTTTCCTTCCCCATGTTATGAAGAAATTCATTATTTATGATATGTATAAGAAGGGTACTAATTATGAATAACTTGGTGGTAGATGATGTAGTTCACATATGAACTATTTGTTTATGTTTCCAAGTTTCCAAAGGAAATATACCTTTACATTCCTCAGGCATGTGTTTGGGTAATGTAATGAATGTTTTCCTAAAAAGATTTAATATCTATGTGTGAAAAGATTATGTAATTATAGTTGTTATCAAAGGATATTTTTTCTAAACCTTTGTAAACTGGTATGAGAAAATTTTACTGAGAACCCCTTGGATAATCTTAAGTATAGTGTAACATCCTAAATTTTTTGGTAAATATTATGTATTTTACCTAGAAATACATCCATTTCTGGATACTATAATTGGATGTGGATTTAGTATAGATGTAATTAGTAGTAATAAATTTGAAAAAGGAATGTCAGGATTCACTTGAGCATTACCTAGTACATGACAACAAGCCTTACTGTGCACCTAGTTTGACACTCCTAGGGGATATTCATTGGTTAATTTACATTTTCTTTATGAACCATCCCAAAGGATTTGAATATATGGTGATCATGAATAATCTATTGTGTCATTGATTTAAAATAAGTTGTCTTGATTTAGATATCCTATAAAATATTTTTCATGAATATGTGTTTTCCCACTATGATTATTATTTCCCACACTTTTGGTTTTATTCGATGGTTCAAACCTAAAGTAACTATGTTAATATTGAATGAAATGAAAAATGAAATGATTTTTATCCTAAGAAACCAAATGTTATAGGATATGGAATGAAAAATCTTGCTCTTATTCTCACACAAATTTCTCAAGATATGAATAACATTGAACTTTTAAATTAGCAAAGGAGGGAAAACGTTCAATTGAGTCCTTCATGAGGCAACGTTCACTATAATTTAGTGTTTTTTATGATCCTATAGTTGTTAAGAAATAGATAAGTTTCACTAAAAATATATTTTCCATTATCTAGTGTTTGGAACAAAAAATAATAATTTTGTTTGTCTATTATTTGGAAAAATAATCAAATCAATGGTGGACTCTCATCAAGAATATAAGGTGACATGATGAAATTAACTCCATGGAGTAAAATGAGTTTAAGAGATTATTTTTCAATAAGTATTTCCCTTATATTCTATATAAAAAATGGAGATGGAATTCCTTGATCTAAAGTAGAATGATAATGAATCTGTTGGTACCTATGAGAAAAATTTTACAAGACTTATGAGGTATGTTTTTAGAATTATCAACCAACATGAAAGTAAGATTGGTCAATTCTTAAGTGGTTTAAAACCAAGTCTCTAAAAGGTGTTGTCTATACGGGACTTCATTATATATGAAGAAATAATTTTATGTTCTCTTAAGTTGGAAATATAGATTGAATTTTCTGATCAATAACATGGTTTAAACATGAAAATGAATATAGAATTCAAATGAAACTATAAAAACCATAGAGAGAGAAAATGATATTTCCTTAATGCTATAAGTGTGGAAGGAAATATAGAATAAGTTTTATTAAAGTGACTGGTAAATTTTTTATGTGTGGAAATAAATTTCATCGTGTAATCAAATACTAAAATAATGGGAAGAATTTAACTAATTATGTGAATAGAGAGAAAGCTCCATAGAATACACCACCCACACTCCAATGTCTCAAATGTAATGAGTATGGGGATTATGATAACATATTACAAAATTTTAAAGTTAAGGATGATTATCAACATTAAAAACCTCCTAAGTTAAGGTAATAGGGGAAATCCCATTTGATTGTTATTTCTAATGAGGGGTGTGGTAACGATGTCATAAAAGGTACACTTACCATACACTCTATAACTATTAATGTATTATTTAACTCTAGATATACCCATTAATTCATATCTGAATAATTTTATAAGGGTACTAAGATTATACCCAAGATATTGTATGTCAAATTATCAGTAAAAAACCTTAATTTTATAATGTTATCATGTTAAGTATATGATTACTCTCTTGTTGAATTTTATAGGAATGTGATTCCTAAAAAAAAATTATTCGTCCTCCAGCTAAATTTGACGTTATCTTAGGTATGGATTGGATGTATTTTCATAAGCACCACATCTATTGTTGAGGAATGGAAATCATGTTTTATATCCCAAACCAAATTATGATCTTATATCAGTGTGACAATAAATATGAACTTCCGATGGAAATCACATCCAATGTATGGGTTTTTATTCTTATTTAAAAGGGGTTTTTATCTTAGATGGTTGGGGAAAACTCAACATAAATTATATTCCTATTGTAAGGGTAATTTTTTAATGTATTTTTAGAAGATTTTATTTGTCTTCTATCGAATAATGACATTAATTTCTTAATAGAACTCATACCTAGTGATCTGTCTATTTCAAAGACTCCCTATAGAATTGCCCCGATTGAGTTGAAAGAATTGAAGAAAAAACTCCAAGTGAATATTAACATGGTATTTATTTGGCCAATTGTGTCACCTTAGTGTGCACTGGTTCTTTTTGTTAATAATAAAGATGGATCAATGAAACTTTGTATTGATTATTAGTATTTGAAAAATATTACAATCAATAACAAGTATCCTCTACCCCATATTGATGACTTGTTTGAAAAACTTCATGGAAATCAATATTTTTATAAGATTGACCTTCATTCTAGATAACAACAATTAAGTTTTAAGAAGGAGGATATACCAAATATATAATTATATTCAAGGTATAGAAACTATAAATATATAGTGTACCATTTGGTCTTACTAATTCCCATACTGTATTTATGGATTTAATTAATAGAGTCTTTAGAGAATAACTTGACTAGTTTATAGTGGACTTTATAGATGATATTATTATATATTAAAAGAGAAATTAAGAGCATGGATATCACTTTATAATTGTACTAAAGACCCTGATAAAGGAAAAGTTGTTTGAAAAAATTACAAAGTGAGAATTTTGGCTAATTTTTTTTTCATTTTTTGGTCATATAATTTCAAGATAGTGTATATCAATGGATCCATAAAATATAGAGGCTATTTAATGTTGTACTAAACCAACCACAGTGACTGAGATCCAAAATTTTATTGGTTTTTCAAGATATTATCAATGGTTTTTGGAAAATGTATCATGAATATCTAATCCACTCACCAAATTAACTTGGATGGGTGACAAGTTCCTTTGGATAGATGAATGTAAGGAAAATTTCAAGGAACTAAAGAAAATTTTTAGTCATTTCTCTTATTCTTACATTACCCTATAGTATAAAAGGGTTTTTCATCTATAGTGATGCATACAAGAAGGGATTGGGATGTGTTATCTTGAAAAATGATGTGGTTAAAGCTTATAACTCTTGAAAATTGATGGTTCATGAGAAAAATTACCCAAATCATGATTTGGATTTAACTATGGTAATTTTTTCATTGAAGATATAGAGTCATTATCTTTATGGAGAAAATTGTGATATAAATACTAATTATAAAAGATTAAATTATATATTCACACAGATGGAGTTCAAAAAGCACCGGAGAAGATGGTTGGAGATGATTAAGGATTATGACTACTCAATACATTACCAACCTAGTAAAGTGAACAAGGTGTCTGATGCTTTCAGTCAAAAGGATAATGCCAACATATCCATGATTTGAATAAAAAAATATCCAATATTTATATATTTTCAATGATGAATCTAGAAATCCTGAAGGAAGGGGAGAAATATTATCTTTCTCAAATGAGTGTTCAACCATCTATCCAAGTGAAGATTAAAGATGAGTAGTAGGAAAAAAATATTATCATTCTCTATTCATCTTGGAATTATAAAGATGTATAGAGATTTGAAATAGTATTTCTGGTGGGATGGAATGAATAGAGATATCATAGAGTTTGTATCTTAGTGCTTGGTATGTCAACAAGTTAATTATAAGAGACAAAAGTTTAATGGGATGTTACATCCATTACCCATACCAAAATGGAAATAAGAAAATATCATCATGTATTTTTTCTTCAGACTCCCCAAAACGTCTAAAGTGAATAATATTATATGGGTTATAATCAATAACCTTACAATGGTAACACAATTCATCACTATCAAATAATATTTCTATATGGATTAAATTTATAGGATATTAATTAAAGAAGTGGTAAAGTTTCATGGAGTACTACACTCCATTGTATCTAGTCAGCCTCTGAGGTTTACCTTGAAGTTTTGGTGAAGTATTCATAAATCTCTTGATATAGAGTTGAGTTTCATCACTATGTATCATCCTTATACATATGTACAGTCTAAGAGAGAAACTCAAACCCTATAGGATATGTTGAGATATTGTTCTATATATTTAAAAGTTGTTTGGGATCAACACCTTCTTCTAGTTGAGATTTCATACAATAATATCTTTCACATGAGTATTCAGATACATCCTTATGAAGCCCTCTAGAGAAAAAAAGTACAGTTCTCCAATGTGTTGGAATGAAGTTGGAGAAATAGATCTATTAGGACCTAAGATATATAAAGAAATGGTGGATAAGGTTAGATTAATTCAACAACACATAAGGGTGGAAAAAATTCAGTAGAAAATTTATGTTCATAATCATCAATGTGATCTATAATTTTGAATTTGGTGACAAGGTGTTTCTAAGAATTTCCCCATGGAGGAAGATAATAATATTTGGAAATAAGGGGAAACTAAGCAATAGTTATATCATTACCTTTAAAATTCTTGATCGTATTGGGATGGTAACCAAAAGGTATGCCCTTCCACCAAACCCTATCTCAATTCCATGATGTGTTCTGTGTATCTCTCTTGAGGAAGTACATCTCTGACCCTTTGTATGTACTGAACTTAGAGGTCATACTACTTGAGAAATATATTTCTTATAATGAACAACCAGTGGAGATACTGGATCATAGAGAGAATGTTTTATGAAACCTCGCTACTCACCTGGTCAAAGTTTTTTGGCGAAACCACCAACTTGAGGAAGCTACGTGGTAACCACAAAATTTAATGAGGCAGAAGTACCCTCATTTTCTTCTATCGGAGTGGTGAATTGTGAGGTAAAAAATAATTTTCATGGGGGTATAACTTAACACCCATAGATTTTAACAAATTTCTTTTTTGAATAAATTTAATTTCATTGATAGCTTACACTACACGCAACACCGAGTTCTAACGAACCACAATATACTATTTATAATATTATTTAATATGGTCGTTATGACCTAGGTATTAAGAATGGTGTTATGAATAGGAATAAACACATTATAAATATTAATTATAATGTTTTTATATAAATAAAACATATTGATAAAAAATTTCATAATTTTTTTGTAAATTCTTTATATGTTTCTAAAATACTATTTTCTCAAAAAAATGCTTTTATTGATTTTATTGAAAAAATAATAAAACTAATATTTGATACTTTTGTAAAATTTATTTTAAAAAATTAAATTAATTTTTATAATCAACATTTTAAATTATCTTAGATTAATATTTTGGATTTTTTGAAAAGGTTTATTTTTCGATAAATAGTGACAAATATTCGTTTTTATTGAAAACTGCCTTTTACTTTAAATAATTATAAGTCTAAATTTTGTTTTAAAATAGTTTAAAAATTAAAATTAGTTTATTTTTATTATAATTAAACCAATATAGGTCATTATAATCAGTTTTATATTAAATTTTTATATAAATACTTTTTAAACTTTTGAAAATTTACTCCTTAGAAAATCGGTTTTCTGTCACGTATGTTGTATTAATTTTAAATTAAATTATACCACTTATATGAACTGAATTTTTAGAAATATATTAAATATTTTTAATTTTTTTTAATTAATATTATTTAATAAGTTTGAATTAATTTTTTTCATAATTAATAGTGAAAATAATGAAAATTAATTATCGCAATTAAGATTAAAACGGGTTTACCTAGGGATTAAACTAAAAAGATAAGGGGTAAATGACATAGAAAATTGTTCAAAACCCATTTTATGGCCATATTTAGAAATTATAACCACTAAATATCTATAATGAACCATTTTTTATCCTTTTAGTGTCTAAAAAACATGGTTACACTTTATTCTTTTCAAAAATTTCTTGTGTGTCTTCACCCCCACTTCTAAAAGGTCACCCCCTATCCTCTCCTCTTCACACTTATGAAAACCTTTTTTTAATCCAATACCAACTTAATTATATTAATTAATTACCTTGTATCATACTAGGTCCATTATTTTGATTCCTAACCCCTCCTAATATGGCTTTAGGTATAAACCAAAAGAGGCTCTCCGAAGAAGAGGTAAAATTCTTAAACTTTAATTTTTGTTTTATTTATTCTTCTACTTTCATAAAATATTATTTAACTATGATAATATAATCAAACAAGTATTTATCATATAAATATATGTTATTGTGTTAATTTTTTACCCTGTATCCATGTCCACTTCCATCAAAGGGTAAATGAAATTGTCGATCGTGTGTACAGTGGACTACCGTCGTGCGAATTGATATTATTTGTTTTCCATAACCACCTATAAAGGATGGATTTAATGATGGATTTAACTTATATATATTATATTTATGATATTATTGTATCTATTTAATTATAATACCACATCTAACTTATTACCTCCCAACCTGTTAGAAAATAATAATGTCACACATGTGTGTAACGAACTACCGCCTCGCAAACCGATTTGAGGTATTTTTCATTTCTATTTTACATGGATTGTAATAATGATATATTAAATTAATATATATGATATTTGTAACATAATTATACTTATGTAATTATGATATCACATATACCTTCTTACTTTCCATTCTGTGGGGGATATAATAATTTTATTCATGTGTGTGGTGAACTATCGCCTCGCGAATAGATGTGATTCGTTTTTCACTAACGCTTTACATGGAAGAAAATAAGGATAGATTTAATGAATATATATGATAAGATATAATAATGACTCTGAAAGTTTTATATAATATTTACCTTCCTTAATTTTGAATCATTAAGAAAATATAGAAATAGTGTTCATGTGTACATACGGCTTACCATCTCTATGAATGGTGTAACTCATTTTCTATATCTAACTTTAATGGATTACTATAAAAACATATATAATTAATATATATTATATTTATATCATGGTTAAAATTATTTAGATTATGTAACCATTATAAAATTAAAAGTACCAAAAATACCAAATCAAAACATACACAAAAAAACAAAGCAATTATTACCTGAAACATGATTTTAACCAGGAATTGTTAATAAAAAGGTAATAAAAAGTCATAATTAAATCATATATGGTCTTATAAATATTATTATGGTTCTATAATATATTTATTATGAACTTATATTTATTATAAAGGTATTTTGAACATGTGCGAAGTAATTTGAGACTTAAGGTAATGGTTTTTTTCTCAATTTTTCTTCTTTGGGACATTTGTTATGTTATACACCTATCTACTTTTATAAGGTGTATATACAGAACCTTTGATATGTAATATCATGAATTTATTTGTTCTGATGATATTATAAGTTTCATTTAATTTTATTCTTTCATGGGGATTATGATTCAAAGTTACCAAATTGGTAAGGGTTTTATGTTACACCCACATCGTTCATCAAGATTGTTTATTATTATGCATCCAATTATGATATATTATAACATATATCTCAATAAACTCATTTATTTTATTATCCTTTAGTTGTTTCTGGATAATACATTTTTTCCTTTCATTTTACTCTCTTAAATAATAAAATATAACTAACGAATGTTTTAAGATAAATCATCTTTATTTCTCTCTTTGGTCAAAAAAATATTTTATTCCATATCCATGTTTTCTAAAAAAATTAAAAAAAATTAAATTATCCAAAGGATTTATTAAATATATTTTTACCCATGTTTTACTTTTTACAAAGTTCTTTAAAATTAATATTCATGTCCTTTTCCAAATTAGGCCTATTTGGATTTTATCGAAAATATGAAAGGAATATTTGTTTTAACTTATATTGTATTAATAAGATTTCATACCATCATGTTTATCCAATGTTTTAAAGATTAAATTATAAGTTTAAATGTTTATTTTAAAATAAAAGTATTTTGAAAATGTTTTATGTTTTAAAAAAATAAAATTTGAAAGGCTGTTTTCCTCAAGAAATGTTCCAAGTGATCTTTCAAAATAATTTCCATATAAGATGACATCCTTTTTTATAACTTAAGATTTAATGGGGATATGATCCAAAGATACCATCTTTATTATTTATTTTTATGGTTTATATTTATGATGAAAAAAAATTTATGAAGCCTATTTCTTTTCCATGGTTTTTTCTATGATGAAATGTTTCATGATGCATATTTCTTTTCATGGGTTTTGATATGATGAATTTTTTATAAATCCCATTTATTTTCATGGGTCCTAATATGATGAATGTTTTATGATATTATGGTTTAAATATGTATGATTTTAATTATTTTATGGGTGGTACTTAAATCTCCCTCCAATGCATTGGATAATGATTTATATCTCATGAGATAAACAGGACTGGAATGGGGAGTGAACCTAGTTCAGTAAGAGACTTTTCTCACTATAATAGTATTGGGAGTGAAACTTGACTACTACAATGGTTTGGGGAGTGAAATAATTCCACTATTATAGCCTTGGAAATTATCCTCGAATACTATTGAAATGAATTTATATACTTATGTGTATGCCATAATTCTATGACTTATGCCAATTTTATGCTCTCATGGTTCATGTTATTTTATTTCCTTTTGATTTATGTCTTATAAACAACCAATTTTTATTCCATGACTCAAGATTATGATCTTTTATATTCATGGTATAGTTTTCAAATGTTATACTAATATTCCCATACCCTTTTTCTCATATTATGCTTATATATCTCATTGTTTTACCCTTACTGAGCATCTAAGCTCACCCTTTATTATTTTTCCTTCCACATGTTATTAAGAAATGTATTATTTATGATATATATAAGAAGGGTGATAATTATTAAGAACTTAGTGGGATATTTTGTAGTTCACATATGAACTAGTTGTTTATGTTTCCATGTTTCCAAAGGAACTATACCTTTATGATCCTTGGGATTTTTTTTAGGTAATGTAATGAATGTTCATTTAAAAAGATATAATAGCTATGTAAGAAAATACTGGTTTGTTATATTACCCATACATAAATATAAATGGGAAAAATTACCATGGATTTCATCACCAGACTCCCTAAAAAATCTAAAGGGCCCAATGTTATTTGGGTTTTAGTCGATCTCCATAAAAAGTGTGCATACTTCATTACCATTAGAGAATATTTATCTCTTGATCAGTTTTACAGGTTATACAATAATTAACTGATGAGATTTCATGGAGTACCATATTCTATTATAACCTATTGGGATCTTAGGTTTACCTCAAATTTATGGTGAATTCTTCTACAAGCTATGGATTCAGAGTTGTGTTTCAGTACTACTTATCATCCTTAAATATATGGTCAGTATAATAGAACCCTTCAAACCCTGAAAGATATTTTGATATCTCATTAAATTTATTTCAAATGTGGTTGGGATAAACACCTTCCTCTACTCGAGTTTTCTTACAACAATATCTTTAACTCAAGCATTCGGATGGATCCTTAGGAGGCCCTCTATGGAAGGAAGTACATAACTCCAATGTTTTAGGATGAAGTTGGATAAATATAGCTATTGGGACCTAAGAAATATAAAGAAATGGTAGAAAAATTTATATCTATTCAGTAGTATATAAGGTCAACTAATAGTCAACAAAAAAGTAATGCAGATAATCATCGGTGAAATCTGGAGTTCAAAGTTAGAAAAAAGATGAATATATCCTTGGAAAAAGGTTATAATATTTGGAAAGAAGAGAAATGTTATCCCTAAATATATCAGTACTTTTAAATTTCTTGATCGTAATGGGATGGCATATTATTGTTTTTAACTTCCACTGAATATCTTTCAAGTTCACGATATGTTACATATATCTCTCCTAATAAAGTACATACCTGACCCTTCACATGTAATGAACTCAAAGGTTATACCACTAGAGAAAGATATCTCTTAGGAGTAATAAATGGTAGAGATTCTATATCATGGAGATAAAGTTCACTGAAAAAATACCATGCACCTAGTCAATGTTATATTATGAAACTATAAATTAGAGGAAGCTACATAGGAACCTGAGGGTGTGATAAAACAAATATGTCCTCAATTTTTTGTATCGAAGTAATTGAATTTCAATGTTGAAATTCATTTTAATGGGGATTAAATGTAACACCCCTAGATTTTATGATATAGTTATATATAAGTAAATTTTATTTCTTTTATAGTGTGCTTTATATGTAACACTGAGTTTAAAAAATCATCTTATAATATTGAAATATTATTATTTAATGTGACAGTTATTGCCAAAATGTTGAATTGGTGGGTATGAATAGGATTAATCACATTATGAAATATATATAAATTTTATACTCAATAAAAATGTATTAATTAATTATTAATAAATAAGAACTAAAATTTTTGTAAACTAATTTTATTCTTCAAAAAATACTTTTTCTACAAAAATGGTTTTTATTAATTTTTTTGAGTGAATAGTTTAATTAATTTCTAGAACTTTTAGGAATTATATTTTATAAAAAGTTTATAATTTTTGAAATAAACATATCAAAATTATCTTATGTTGAATTTTTGGTATTTTTCAAAAAAAAATTATTTTCTAGTGAATAGTGAAAAAAACTTATTTTTATTAAAAAATGTATTTTAGTTTCAAGCATTTAAAAAATTAAATTTTGTTTTAAAATTGTTTAAAATAAAAATTAGTTTTATTATATTATTAATAATCTAATTAAGTTAATTGGGATCAATTTTATGGTTGAATTTGGTATAAAAATATTTCTATACTTAAAAAGACATTTTCTGGAAAACTGTTTTTCGTTACGCGTTGCGTTTTTATCTTAATTTAATTTATATAATTTCTCAAAATTAAATATTGAAAAATTTATTCCATATTTTTAATTAATAGGTCCAAAATCATAAAATAGGCCCCTTTTATTTTTTTCTCAATATAAATAGTAATCATAGTAATTTTGTGTTTGTACGGTAAAGGTAAAATGGGTTAATTATGGTTAAAACTAATGTGATAAGGATTAAAATTCATTAAAACACTAGAATTTATACTATTATATGAGTTTAGTTCAACCATACACATTTAATTAAATAATATATGGCCACTTGGTTCCATTTTTATTTGATTGTGACCTTTATATTAATTTAAGAAAAGAACAAATACAAAATATCACTCTCTTGACTCAAATATCTCTAAATAATTTTCATAAGGATATAAAGAGGATAAATTCAATTCTAAATTTTTAAATTAAATATGAATTAATTTATTTTATTATGGTAATTTTTTTAATTTTTTGACCTAGTAATTACCATAAATTCTTACGCAACACTGGCTCAATATTTATTTAATTAAAAAATTAAGTAAATGATTTAAAAAATATTAAAAGTAATATGATTTGGATAAATTATTGTGTTAAATTAATTTTTTAGATAAATATAACATATTATAGATTATTAAAAAAATTATATTCTAATTCCTTTTCTTTCATGTTGTTTTCAAAGTCAAATTAAATGAATAGTTCCAAAAAACAACATCAATGATATTTTATAATAAATAATGTTTTATTAAATGATTTAAAATTTATAAAAAAATCTATATTAATCTAATTTAATGGGTTATGGTTTAAAATATGAACCATGGAATATTTATGAGATACTTTTCCTTTTATTTTAACTTTCTTAACCCTTAAAGACCAGAAAAGTTTTATATTTCGATAATTGTCAAAAGGATTAACTAGGGGTTAAAAATAAAAGATAAAGGTAAAAACGTAACCAAAAAATGTTCAAATTTTAATGTATGAGATTTTTTAGACTCATAATGATATTATTTTCAAATTATATTAATTTTGATCCATTTTTTAATAAAACAAATATATTAATTTTATAATTTAAGTAATTTTAAGGGTTCCCCTCCCCTCAATTATAAAGGGGCACCTTATATCCTTAATTATTCACAATGTTTGAGCCTTATATATCAGCCAATATGTTTCCTAATATAATACAATATTCCTTAAACACATCATATAGATTCTGGTTTTTTCAAAATACCATCCTTTCAAGGATTAATGTGTAAGACAAAGAAGATTTCTCAATGAAGTGGTATAAATCTTAACCGAATGTTTTCAATTTTATTTCATATTATATCTCTTATAAATCTATGTAGTAATTTATAAAATAATTAATTAAATATATTAAATATACTTAATTTTTATTATGATGATGTAACAACCATTATCCATCTTCTTCTCATCTGTTGGAAAATGATAATGTCGCTCGTGTGTAAGTGTAGGATACCACCTCCACAAAGCGATGTAATTATTTTTTTACATACACTTTAAATAGATGGTAATAATTTTAAATTTAATTAATATATATGATATATATGATATAATAATTATTATGAAAATTTTAATTATTATTTACCTTTATTTAGTTCCATCCCCCGATAAGTGAAAGAAACATTCATGTGTACGTACAACCTACCATCTCTGGGAACGGTGTAATTCACTTTTCTATCCATAAATTTTATAGATGACTATAAATATATATATAATGAATATATATTATATTTATATCATTATTAAAATTCTTTATATTATTTAACCATGATCAAAGTATAAGTACTGGGACTTTGGAACCAAAACAAACATGAAAAACAAAGCAGTTATCACCCGAAACAATGATTTTAATAACAAATTATTAATAAATGGAAGATAAGATGTTATAAGTAAATAATATATTGTGTGATATGTATAAATATTTTTAAATAATAAATTTATAATAAATTGATATTTATTATACATAAGGTTCAAACACATACGAAGAAAGATAAGGCTTGAGGTAAGCGATTTACATCATAATCCTATTTTATTATTGATTGTTTATGCTTGAATTTACATTGAGGAAATTTTATGATACTTATCTGATAAATACATTTAATTTTTATTATACTCTATTTATTTCTATGGAATACATATTTTTTCATTTTCCTCACTTTCATTACTCAAGATACTGAAGGAATGTTTTTAAGAAAAACTGACTATGTTTTACTATTTAGTTGGGAATATTTTTTATTCCATGTCTATATTTTCTTTAAAATGTTTTCAAGAATGTTTTTATATTATCCTATGAAATTTTAAAGTAATTTTTCCCTTGTTTTACTTTTTATTAAAATATTTCAATGGAATCTTCTTGTTGTTTTTTGAATGTGGTACTTTTGACATTTTACTAAAAAAATGAAAAAACATATTTGTTTTAATGTACATGAAATGAATGAAATTTTCCACCATCATGACCTATCAATGATTTGAAGCTTAATTTAAAATTCTAAAAGGTTTTTTTCAAATAAAAGTTTTTCTATAATTTCTTGTAAATATTTTTATTTTAAATATGTGATTTCAAATTGAAAAGGATATTTTCCTCAAGAAATATTCTAGTAATATTTTGAAAATATTTGTCATCTACGATAACATCATTTTTTGTTAGTTATAATTTACTAGTGATATGATCTAATGATACTATCCTTATTCTTTAGCTTAATTTTTTATAATTACAATGATGAGATATTTACAAAACCCTTTTATTTTCCATGGGTTGTGTTATCATGAATTGATGAAATTTTTATGAACCCTGTTTTCTCTACATGGTTTAGTATATGATGATATGATGAATTTTTTATGATCTTGTGGCACACATATGTATAGTTTTCATTTTATGATGGGTGTTCTTGGAATTATATATACCACCAATGCATTGGGTATATCTTTATATCTCATGAGATAATTATAGGAAATAATTCAATGTTCTTGATCCACTATGGGAATTAGAAAAGGATTCCTAATCCATTATAGGAAATAGGTTATGATACATGATCTGTTATAATATAGTAAATATGTGTTAATTCCCCATCCACTATAATTTTATGGTCTTGGTGGTTAAATTTGATATATTGAATAGTTTTTATGCCTATGATGGTATCATGACCTTATGACATGTATTTTATTATTATGATATAAACTTTATGTTCATGATTGATTTTTGATGATTCCTCGATCTTATGATTCATATATTTTTAAATGATAAAGTTTTATTTCATCACTCATGTTCATAATCCATGACAGGTTTGGTATGGACATTGTAATTTATGGTCATGATCTCATACCCTTATGCTTATCTTATACATGTCACGACCCCCTCCCCACAAAGTGTACCCCTCCTGGGCCGGCAATGTGAAAAGGGAGATAATGACCCCCGAGTCCCGCCTCCAGTCGGCCCCGGGTTGGCGACTAGCACCGAGGGTATAATACACACACAAATGGGAGGCATTACCCTCTAAGAGAACACATGCAGAAGAGAGAGATAGAATAGACTCCAATCAACTCCAACTCAGAACTTAAATATAAAAGGAAACCAAGTACATATATGAAATGTCATGCAAAAGTACTACAACTGAAAGGGAAAACTAAAAGTACCCAAAAGAAAGTAAAACGGCAGCGACCACAAGCCCGAACAGCTCCTCCTCCAACCGCAAGCTAGTAGTAACCAGCTTGATCTCCAACCTGCTCCAAGTGACCTGAAAAACAGTTTATATGTACATAGGGTGAGTATAACAGTATACTCAGTAGGATCCTCCCCAAGACTCTCGTGCAAAAGTAAAGAAAGCATGCTAAAGCCCAGTGAACAACAAGTGAAACTAACTCGTCACCTAAACAGGTATACTATGTTCCCAACCTCACCAAGGCTACTCTCACCAAGTAACGCATACAAGAATATAGCATGTAGTAAAGAATAACAAGGGTACCCCGCTACCACTTCCCCACTGGTTTTCCGCTTTGCCCCAACGACATACGTCCTGTGCATCTCTCTCCAAAGGCTTGCCCGTATAAACATGGGTCAAGCTCCCCAATCTGCACCTCGTGCACCACAAAGGTTTGCCCGCAGACACCTGGGCTAAGCTCCACACAATCCTCACAACCAAAAGTAACCATGTAGTTTCCGGGAGCCACCACAGCTCGCATAACGTGTATCATACGTCGGGTATTATACCTCAAGCCATTACAGCCCATACACCGAGTAAGGATCCTCAAGCCATCACAGCCTATACACGTTACACCTATAGTAGTCCATAGGATACTATATCCAGAATATATGTGTGTGAAATAACCACAAGCCATCACAGCCCTCTACACACATATATGGGTAAAACTAACCACTGTGCCTACCAGCACTAAGATCTACCAAGAGAAGAGAGCGGGGCCAAAGGGGGTAGTCAGCCATTCAACCTCCCATCAGAATGTTGGGGAAAACACCCCCCCAGGGCTCAGGATCCCCGGGGTGTCAGTTGCCCTTACCGACAGGGTGGAGTAGCGTATAGAAACACCAAAAAGTACAGATTATATAAGTAACTCACATCCACACTATGGGCATTACCTAGTCTTAGATACAACTGCAGCTAACGTCTCTCAGACTCCAGGCTGGTACTTCTAAGACTAGGTATCCTATAAGCACACAACCAATTGAAGAGCTTTATTAGATTACTCCATTCTCATTTATCAGTTCCACTGTACATTAATTAATTCTTTAAACATTAATTAAGATTGAACAATTCCACATTAAACTGAAATGGCGTCACTTTCAAAAACAACTGCTCCTTTTTAAGATTCACATCACCTTTAAATTCCAGCATCTCCATCCCCGTGGAATTTCACCATTTAATCAAACATTCATTACAGAAATACTTTTCCACATTCTCAGGCATTCTAGAAAAACATCCTATGCTTCTAAACACAAAGGAGGCTCAACACGGTGAGTAGATATACTACCCGTCGGGTCTTTGCCACCTATAGAAAGAGCATATACCCATTCTCCCTCGAGAGGCTAAACACGGAAAGCACGTGGAATACCCCGCGCGTCTTCGCCTCCTTTGGAAGAATGGTAGCAAGACCAGCTGCCTTGAGCAGTGGGGAAAAGCAAGGCAGATTAACATTCAAGAACACCGCAAGCAACCAGCAACCACATCCATCCCATTCCATCACCCCTGGTGTCCTCCCTGACACCCATAAGCATAAACCGATGCATCTCGCCACACTAGGCGTCATCCGCTGCCACAACTATAAGGCCTCCATGCCTCTACATATCACAACAACCGTCCAGGCTCACATCACAGCACAAGCAGCAGGAAAACAAACATCACAAAATGGGCTCTCAGCCCGTTAACAAACAAGAGGGTAACTCAGAACCCTTTTTGAAATTCCCACATAATCTGTTCTCTAATCCATATTGAATTAACAGATTTGTTATTCATAGGTTCCAATCATGGATACCTAATCAGTAAGCTATCACAATTAAATAACCAAACTTACATCCCTAATTTGATTATCCTCAAATTAGAACAACTACAACAACGACAAAAAAAACCAGATTAATTTATATGCCTCTTTATCTTTAGCCAATTAATCAACAGTTAATTCCGGCTTTACGTTCATTATCAATTTCTATCATGAACGATCAACAAATCAAAGAAACATAGATATCACTATATCTAGGAAAACATGAGGCAAACCGTTATCACGGTATAAAGCAACAACATGTGATCAACCAATTCTTTTAATCCAGTTCAAGTATTTAATTAGGTCAATTTCATTGTGATCCAAAGGAATAAATCATGCTAATTCTACGATTGCACATATATAATTAGAGAAGCCATGAATCCCCTACCTCGAAGAGTTCTTGACGTCCTTTATCCACACAGCAGGTCACGATCCTCCCCTCGTGACAACTGCATCCACCGGAGGATGCTTATATCGAAGATTGATCGACACGGCTCGGTTGCATCAAAAACAGAGCAGAACCAATCCTAGGAGTAAAGATTGATTGTGAAACTCCTACGGAAAGGATTGAAAGGTTCTAGAACCTCTTAGTCGAGAACAAAGGGAAAGAACAAGGAAGAATGATATCTCTTCCCTTTTTAAGATTTAACGAGGTGACGGTTTAAGATCCGGTTAATTCTCCATTAAAAACGGATCGCATTAACCCACACGGTTTGACCAAGTAAAACATTCCAAGCCTTAGGAATAATTAATATAGGATTTATGGCATTTGAATCGGCCTTAAGAGCCCTTAAAATAAGGCTTTAAATGTATTTTACGTCAAAGGAAACGTCAAAAGGGGCAAAACTGTAGGAGTCTGGAAACACTGTTCACCCACCGTTACTGTACATGAAACTGATCTGTCACACCGATCTGTGAAACTGATATGTGAAACTGATCTGTCACACCAATCTGTGAAACTGATCTGTGAAACTGATCTGTGAAACTGATCTGTCACACCGATCTGTGAAACTGATCTGTGAAACTGATCTGTCACACCGATCTGTGAAACTGATCTGTGAAACTGATCTGTCACACCGATCTGTGAAACTGATCTGTGAAACTGATCTGTCACACCGATCTGTGAAACTGATCTGTCACACCGATCTGTGAAACTGATCTGTCTCACCGATCTGTGAAACTGATCTGTCTCACCGATCTGTGAAACTGATCTGTCTCACCGATATGTGAAACTGATCTGTCTCACCGATCTGTGAAACTGATCTGTCTCACCGATCTGTGAAACTGATCTGTCTCACCGATCTGTGAAACTGATCTGTCTCACCAATCTGTGAAACTGATCTGTCTCACCGATCTGTGAAACTGATCTGTCTCACCGATCTGTGAAACTGATCTGTCTCACCGATCTGTTACTGTTCATAAAACTGGAAACACTGTTCACATAACTAGAAAATTGGCAAAGTGTTGGGGATAAGTCCCCTTGACCTCCCGGAACACCTCCAACACCAACATTTCATAAAGTAATGGACCAGAGAGGTCCGGGACATTACATTAGATACCTCTCAAAACATTCTCGTCCTCGAGAATTAAAAACCAACCCAGAAGAAAAGAGGGGTCCGAACAACCACCCCATAAGATACCTCTCAGGGGAAAACCACCATGAGTTGTTCGAAAGCTGGAACAAAACTATGACATCCGGGAAAAAACAATCCATACCCAAACAATTCAAACATAACATCACATTAAAGGTACATAAATAAAACATGAAAGTTCCAACCACAGAGAAAACATCATTACATGAAAGGAGTTAAACATAAACAACTCTAGGTACTGAGCATGTATCTGTGACTCACGCTCCCAGGTACTCTCCTCCATGCCGCCGTGTCGCCACAAGACACGAACTAAAGGAATAGAACGCCCACGCATCACCTTCTCCTTGTGGTCTTGGATCTCCACAGGTTGCTCCTCGAAGGTTGCATCATCATCAACATCGATCTCTCCCCAATCGATAACATGAGATTCATCATGAAGATAACGACGGAGCTGCGATACATGGAAAACATCATGTATCCGACTCATCTGAGGGGGAAGTGCTACTCGATATGCCACAGCTCCAACACGAGATAACACCTCAAAAAGCCCAACAAAACGGGGAGAAAGCTTACTTCCGCGACCAAACCTTCGCTGCCCACGACGGGGAGTCACCTTCAGAAACACATGATCCCCAACATTAAACTCTAAGGGTCTCCTTATTTGATCAGCATAATATTTATGACGATCTTGTGCTGTCTTCATCCTCTCACGAATCACTTGAACCATCTCCGTCGTATTCTGCACTAGTTCTGGTCCGAGAATTGCTGACTCTCCGACCCCAGTCCAGCACAACGGAGAACGGCATGGCCGGCCATACAAGGCTTCAAACGGCGCCATGCCGATGGTAGAGTGAAAACTATTATTGTAAGCGAACTCTACCAAAGGTAAGTGCTTCACCCATGAACCTCCAAAATCAAGAACACAAGAGCGCAACATGTCTTCAAGAGTTTGGATGGTTCGCTCTGTCTGACCATCCGTTTGAGGATGAAAAGTAGTGCTAAGGCATAGTTGAGAGCCAAAAGCATGCTGGAGACCTCTCCACACCCTCGAGGTAAAACGAGGGTCTCGATCAGAAATGATCGTCTTAGGAACTCCGTGAAGCCTCACCACCTCCTCCAGATACTGCCTCGACAAAACCTCCACTGAGCTCGACTCCTTGATTGCTATGAAGTGGGCCGATTTAGTTAAACGATCCACTACCACCCATATAGCATCATGTCCTCCCGGAGCTCGAGGTAAACCTGTAACAAAGTCCATTGAGATGTCCTCCCACTTCCACTGAGGAATCTCTAAGTGCTGGAGAAGACCACCAGGAACACGGTGTTCGGCCTTCACCTTCTGGCAGACTAAACATCGAGACACACATTCTGCAACTGAATGCTTCAGCCCAGGCCACCAAAACTGACTCCTCAAGGATCGATACATCTTCGTCACACCAGGATGTACAACTAAGGGCGAGCTATGGAACTCTCGGAGAACCGTCTCGCGCATCGCCAAGGGAACAAAAAGCCTGTCATGATACAACACTCGGTGTTGTTCATCCTCCGACCAACCATCAGGGGCCTCCCCACAAACAACTCTGTCTCTCAAAACTTCCACCTCTAGATCACCCAACTGAGACTCTTCCACCTTTTGCATCAGGGATGAATGCACCGTCATCTGGAAAAGACAACCTCTTCCTCCAACTTCTCCCATATCAAGATGCAAAGCTGCTAGCTCTTCCATCCCTCTCCAGGAATCACCAGATTCACGCACAACATCATTACGTGACTTTCGGCTCAGTGCATCAGCAACAACATTTCCCTTCCCAGGTGTATACGATATTTCGAAGTCGTATTCCTGCAAGAACTCCATCCACCGACGCTGCCGCAAGTTCAAATCCCGCTGAGAGAAAACATACCTCAAACTCTTATGATCGGTGAAAACCACAAAGCGCTCGCCAATGAGGTAATGTCTCCACAACTTCAGCGCAAACACCACGGCTGCCAACTCAAGATCATGGGTGGCATAGTTGCGTTCATGGGGACGCAACTGCCGAGACCCATAAGAAACAACTGACCTCTGCTGCATGAGAACACAGCCTAGCCCCAGATGTGAAGCATCACAGAAAACATCAAACTGGACTCCCTCCGTTGGAAGACAAAGGACTAGAGCACTTACCAACTTCTCCTTTAGATACTCGAAAGCTGTCTGACACTGATCAGTCCATATGAACGCTTGATCCTTCCTGGTCAAAGCTGTCAGAGGATTCGCAACTCGGGAGAAATTAGCCACAAACCTCCTATAATAGCCTGCGAGACCAAGGAAACTTCGCACCTCTGACACGGTCTTGGGGGATGGCCAAGACACCACTGCTTCTATCTTCGAAGGATCCACAGCTACTCCCTGTTGGGACACAACATGTCCCAAGAAACGAACTTCTCGAGCCCAGAACTCACACTTGGACAACTTCCCAAACAACCGATGTTGGCGAAGAACTCCCAAAACAGCTCGTAGATGTTCTGCATGCTCTTCTTCAGATGTGGAGTACACAAGGATGTCGTCAATGAAAACCACAACAAACTTGTCCAAGAATTCACAGAACACAGCATTCATCAACCCCATGAAAACAGTTGGAGCATTTGTCACGCCGAATGGCATTACAACAAACTCATAATGCCCATGACGACAGCGGAAAGCAGTCTTCGGGATATCCTCATCCTTTACACGCATCTGATGATATCCTGACCGCAAGTCGATCTTTGAAAACCAACTTGCACCCTTCAGTTGATCGAATAGGTCATCAATCCGTGGAAGTGGATAGCGGTTCTTTATTTTCACTTTGTTTAAGCGACGATAATCGACGCACAACCGCAAACTGCCATCAGAATTTTTCACGAACAAGACTGGTGCACCCCACGGTGACACACTTGGCTGAACAAAACCACACTGCAATAGACCATCAAGCTGAATACGTAGCTCTCGTAACTCAGAAGGGGCCATCCTATATGGAGACATAGAGATGGGAGACGCTCCTAGCTGTAGCTCGATCCCAAACTTGATCTTCCGTCGAGGGGGTAAGGATACAACCTCTTCTGGAAAGACATCAGGGTACTCTTCTACGACCCTAGGAAACGCCAGCTGTTGAACCTCTGAATAACTCAGCATCATCCCAGCCATTATGGATGATAAGGATGAAACTCGTCTATGACTCATCCGAGGATCTCTCTCACCAACAAACACTACTTCCTCTCCATCTTCATCAAAGAAAACAACCTTCTTCCTGTAGCAATCCACAATAGCCTGCACCGAATACAACCAATCCATTCCAAGGATGACATCATATGGTTGTATTCGTAAACATAGGAAATCTCCCCAAGAGCGGTGCTGCCCCAACACTAGCTCACAGTCTCTACATACTTCAAACAAGCTAGCTCGACCTCCAACTGGCATAGTCAACGCCAAGGGCACTGGAAGCCTCTCTACCTCAAGTCCCAAAGCGTGGACAAGGGTAGGGGATATAAAGGAGTGTGTTGCTCCTGAATCAAACAAGGCATACACCAAGGTAGAAAACAAGAAAAGGGTACCTCGGACAACGTCTGGCTCGCCTGGAGCTGGCAATGCTAGAGCATGAAGCTGACCACAACCACCTCCACGGCCTCTCTGACCCTGATGACAACCACCACCACGGCCGCGCTCTGCTCTCTGAGGACGGGGAGCGTCATGGGGCTGTCCTCTGCCTGCTCCATCTACCCTCTGGTGATCTAAAGCTGGAGCAACCTGCTGCTGCTGCCTTGGTTGGAACTACCTCAACGGAGGAACCTGGAGTGGAGCGCCTGGTGCACGATGACTGCTCTGAAAAGTTGGGCACTCCCGCTGCTGATGACCACGTCCACCACAAGAAAAACAAGCACCCGATCCCTTGGCATAGGTCTGAGAGTTGCTACCTCCGGAGAAATGAGATGGGAAGGGCTGGGACCTACACCCAGGTGAACGGAAACTCTTCTGTCCTGAAAACCGAGAACCCCGGACCACAGCTCTGCTTCTTGAGGAATCATGACGATTCCCCTATCGTGACGATCCAGTCCTAGCCAAAGTCCTCTCAACAACCTCTGCCCTCGCCAGCACCTCAAGATATGTCTTCAGCATAAATGGGGTGACCTAGCGCTGGATCTCTGGACGCAAATCCTCCTCGAAATGCCTCGCCCTGGCCTCATCATCTGGTAACAGGTCTGAAGCATATCGTAGAAGGTTCCTGAAACGGATTCCAAACTCCCGAACACTGGAGCTCCCCTGTCGAAGGGTAAGAAGCTCCTGGAGACTGGATGCCTTCGCAGTCGATGGAAAGAAACTTGACTCTAAACCTGTCTCGAAACTCCTCCCATGAGATCGCTGACTCCTCACGATCCCCGAGGAACAAGAACCACCACTGTCTCGCTGCTCCACGCAACATCGTCACAACCAAGGACACCCAGTGTTCCTTCCGAGCACGAATCGAACTAAAGCCTATCTCGACCTCCTCCAACCAGTCTTCTGTGACTGCATCTGAAACGGAGCCCTCATACTTCTGTAGACTCTGGCGCTGAAACTCTCGGAGTGTCTTCCTCCAAGTGTCATCGTCGTCAACCTCTACCCGGCGGCGATCTGCTGGAACAGCCTGCTGGGCACCTTCTGCGCAAACCTGACGAGGACGTCGACCTGGAGCCATACCTATAAAATAACAACTGTTAGAGCTCCTAAGCCTGGAATATGGAAGACTCAACATTAATTAATTAATTATTTTGTTTTATTAATTTTTGGTTACCTATCCCAAGGTCTACCCATTCAAACACAGGCGCAAAGAATAATGATGCATGATCCTTTCCTAGGTCTCTACCCTGCAACAAGTGTCACTTTGTTTAGTAGCCATTGTAAACTTAAAGGTCTGTGCAACAGATCATAGGGGGCCCTGAACGCCTATGTATCTGCCGGTCTCCAGTGTTTACCCCACTTGCTAAACATGAATGACATCGTTGCCCTACTATCCCATGCATCCTCACCTGTGCCTAACTCCAAACTCCATCCTATCCCTCAACCAGACCTCTGATACCACTCTGTCACGACCCCCTCCCCACAAAGTGTACCCCTCCTGGGCCGGCAATGTGAAAAGGGAGATAATGACCCCCGAGTCCCACCTCCAGTAGGCCCCGGTTTGGCGACTAGCACCGAGGGTATAATACACACACAAATGGGAGGCATTACCCTCTAAGAGAACACATGCAGAAGAGAGAGATAGAATAGACTCCAATCAACTCCAACTCAGAACTGAAATATAAAAGGAAACCAAGTACATATATGAAATGTCATGCAAAATTACTACAACTGAAAGGGAAAACTAAAAGTACCCAAAAGAAAGTAAAACGGCAGCGACCACAAGCCCGAACAGCTCCTCCTCCAACCGCAAGCTAGTAGTAACCAGCTTGATCTCCAACCTGCTCCAAGTGACCTGAAAAACAGTTTATATGTACATAGGGTGAGTATAACAGTATACTCAGTAGGATCCTCCCCAAGAATCTCGTGCAAAAGTAAAGAAAGCATGCTAAAGCCCAGTGAACAACAAGTGAAACTAACTCGTCACCTAAACAGGTATACTATGTTCCCAACCTCACCAAGGCTACTCTCACCAAGTAACGCATACAAGAATATAGCATGTAGTAAAGAATAACAAGGGTACCCCGCTACCACTTCCCCACTGGTTTGCCGCTTTTCCCCAACGACATACGTCCTGTGCATCTCTCTCCAAAGGCTTGCCCGTATCAAAATGGGTCAAGCTCCCCAATCTGCACCTCGTGCACCACAAAGGTTTGCCCGCAGACACCTGGGCTAAGCTCCACACAATCCTCACAACCAAAAGTAACCAGGTAGTTTCCGGGAGCCACCACAGCTCGCATAACATGTATCATACGTCGGGTATTATACCTCAAGCCATTACAGCCCATACACCGAGTAAGGATCCTCAAGCCATCACAGCCTATACACGTTACACCTATAGTAGTCCATAGGATACTATATCCAGAATATATGTGTGTGAAATAACCACAAGCCATTACATCCCTCTACACACATATATGGGTAAAACTAACCACTGTGCCTACCAGCACTAAGATCTACCAAGAGAAGAGAGCGGGGCCAAAGGGGGTAGTCAGCCATTCAACCTCCCATCAGAATGTTGGGGAAAACAACCCCCCAGGGCTCAGGATCCCCGGGGTGTCAGTTTCCCTTACCGACAGGGTGGAGTAGCGTATAGAAACACCAAAAAGTACAGATTATATAAGTAACTCACATCCACACTATGGGCATTACCTAGTCTTAGATACAACTGCAGCTAACGTCTCTCAGACTCCAGGCTGGTACTTCTAAGACTAGGTATCCTATAAGCACACAACCAATTGAAGAGCTTTATTAGATTACTCCATTCTCATTTATCAGTTCCACTGTACATTAATTAATTCTTTAAACATTAATTAAGATTGAACAATTCCACATTAAACTGAAATGGCGTCACTTTCAAAAACAACTGCTCCTTTTTAAGATTCACATCACCTTTAAATTCCAGCATCTCTATCCCCGTGGAATTTCACCATTTAATCAAACATTCATTACAGAAATACTTTTCCAAATTCTCAGGCATTCTAGAAAAACATCCTATGCTTCTAAACACAAAGGAGTCTCAACACGGTGAGTAGATATACTACCCGTCAGGTCTTTGCCGCCTATAGAAAGAGCATATACCCATTCTCCCTCGAGAGGCTAAACACGGAAAGCACGTGGCATACCCCGCGCGTCTTCGCCTCCTTTGGAAGAATGGTAGCAAGACCAGCTGCCTTGAGCAGTGGGGAAAAGCAAGGCAGATTAACATTCAAGAACACCACAAGCAACCAGCAACCACATCCATCCCATTCCATCACCCCTGGTGTCCTCCCTGACACCCATAAGCATAAACCGATGCATCTCGCCACACTAGGCGTCATCCGCTGCCACAACTATAAGGCCTCCATGCCTCTACATATCACAACAACCATCCAGGCTCACATCACAGCACAAGCAGCAGGAAAACAAACATCACAAAATGGGCTCTCAGCCCGTTAACAAACAAGAGGGTAACTCAGAACCCTTTTTGAAATTCCCACATAATTTGTTCTCTAATCCATATTGAATTAACAGATTTTTTATTCATAGGTTCCAATCATGGATACCTAATCAGTAAGCTATCACAATTAAATAACCAAACTTACATCCCTAATTTGATTATCCTCAAATTAGAACAACTACAACAACGACAAAAAAAACCAGATTAATTTATATGCCTCTTTATCTTTAGCCAATTAATCAACAGTTAATTTCGGCTTTACGTTCATTATCAATTTCTATCATGAACGATCAACAAATCAAAGAAACATAGATATCACTATATCTAGGAAAACATGAGGCAAACCGTTATCACAGTATAAAGCAACAACATGCGATCAACCAATTCTTTTAATCCAGTTCAAGTATTTAATTAGGTCAATTTCATTGTGATCCAAAGGAATAAATCATGCTAATTCTATGATTGCACATATATAATTAGAGAAGCCATGAATCCCCTACCTCGAAGAGTTCTTGACGTCCTTTATCCACACAGCAGGTCACGATCCTCCCCTCGTGACAACTGCATCCACCGGAGGATGCTTATATCGAAGATTGATCGACACGGCTCGGTTGCATAAAAAACAGAGCAGAACCAATCCTAGGAGTAAAGATTGATTGTGAAACTCCTACGGAAAGGATTGAAAGGTTCTAGCGCCTCTTAGTCGAGAACAAAGGGAAAGAACAAGGAAGAATGATATCTCGTCCCTTTTTAAGATTTAACGAGGTGACGGTTTAAGATCCTCTTAATTATCCATTAAAAACGGATCGCATTAACCCACACGGTTTGACCAAGTAAAACATTCCAAGCCTTAGGAATAATTAATATAGGATTTATGGCATTTGAATCGGCCTTAAGAGCCCTTAAAATAAGGCTTTAAATGTATTTTACGTCAAAGGAAACGTCAAAAGGGGAAAAACTGTAGGAGTCTGGAAACACTGTTCACCCACCGTTACTGTACATGAAACTGATCTGTCACACCGATCTGTGAAACTGATCTGTGAAACTGATCTGTCACACCGATCTGTGAAACTGATCTGTGAAACTGATCTGTCACACCGATCTGTGAAACTGATCTGTGAAACTGATCTGTCACACCGATCTGTGAAACTGATCTGTGAAACTGATCTGTCACACCGATCTGTGAAACTGATCTGTGAAACTGATCTGTCACACCGATCTGTGAAACCGATCTGTCTCACCGATCTGTGAAACTGATCTGTCTCACCGATCTGTGAAACTGATCTGTCTCACCGATATGTGAAACTGATCTGTCTCACCGATCTGTGAAACTGATCTGTCTCACCGATCTGTTAAACTGATCTGTCTCACTGATCTGTGAAACTGATCTGTCTCACCGATCTGTGAAACTGATCTGTCTCACCGATCTGTGAAACTGATCTGTCTCACCGATCTGTGAAACTGATCTGTCTCACCGATCTGTGAAACTGATCTGTCTCACCGATCTGTTACTGTTCATAAAACTGGAAACACTGTTCACATAACTTGAAAATTGGCAAAGTGTTGGGGATAAGTCCCCTTGACCTCCCGGAACACCTCCAACACCAACATTTCACAAAGTAATGGACCAGAGAGGTCCGGGCCATTACAATACATTTATATAATCATTGATTGATATCTACCATGTTTATAATTATTGATTATATGATCTCTCTCTTTATTATGTTTCCTTTAATTAAGTTATAAATAAGAGTTCTAGGTTTGGTATGTTAATAAGGGTATAATGGGATAATAACATTATGATAGATGTTGAAGAATGTTCCTAAATAATATGTTTATGTATCTAGTCTCCAAAGAAACCAAACCTTTATGATTCTATAATGAATTATAATGTTTTATATTTAATATTAATCTAAAATATGTAATATTTATGTATGAAAATATTGGGTCACTCTAATATGAAACAAATTCTTTTGTGTTATGTGTGAGTTTTGTTGGGATTGGTTTTGATTATGTTTTATAAATGAAATTTTAACTTTAAAAAATTATAAATGATGAGGCTCGGTTTTGAAAATGATAATAATAAATAGGTTTTCTAAAAATGATTGAAAGTGGTTTTGGTGTTAGGAAATATGATTTAAAGGTTTAATAGAATGAAATTTTTTAGAAAATAAAAATAATTAAAGTGTACTAGATTATTTAAAGTGAGTGAATGTTTTTAGAAAAAAAATGGGAATGTTTTAAATTAGTTTTTGTAATAAGAATTTAATATTTCCAAAAAAAATGTGTAATTATTATATTGGTTTTGTAAAGGAACATTATCATCAAATTTATTTTTATGCCCTTGTGTAATGATTGAAAATTATTCCATTTGACTATTAATAAAATTGAAATGTTTTTGAGTTTTCTATTCTGGAAAATGGAAAAAAATTATGAGTAACTACATTGGGTTTTAAATGGTTTCTAATTTTATTTTGTTGAATTTTTTACTAAATTATGGTATATTTGGAATAATTTTTAATGACTTTCATGAAACTTTAAAGTTAAAATTGTTAAATTTTAAAATGGTTTAGAAAGTTGACGTTTTAATATTTTTCAGTGATTTTAGATATTTTTTAGATTTTATTTTTGGGTTGAATTTTTTTTTTGATTGGGTTAGTTGGATATGGGTTTTATAGATTATTCTTTTGTTTATGATGTTATTTAGAGTATGCCTCCAAAAAAAGTCTCTAGTTTCATCAAGTATAAAAGATAATCTCTAGTGAGTGTTTACCAGTTTGGGTCTTGGTGTATTTTTAGATAGATGTGTTTCCTTAGGTCCTTCTTAGTTTCTCTCAGAGGATATAATGTTTTGGGGTTTACTTGTTCCTTTTTGATTTGGTTGGGTATTTTATAGATTTTGTTTGACTATGGTTAGATTAATATTTCTTTTAGGTTCATTGGGAATGGGACATCCTTGGTTATTTTCTCGGGTGACTGGGACGGATATTGAACCAAAAAAGACTATGTATTGGATAGTGTTTTTTGATTTGGTGGAATCATTAAGATTGGTGTCTCAATAATGGGTTCTTAGGTTACCTATGTTCTTTTACCCATGCTTCGATCCATGTGGTTTGATAGATCATGCTCGTGGTTAGAGCCTACATCCCTTTTGTTCCTAATTAGAGGATATTGATGAATGGTTTAATGGTTCTTATCATATAATTTTTAGAGTGTTCCTAGAATCATTTTATTTTGGGATACATAACACCATGAACATTTTGGGAGAGTAGGCATTTGTATTTAAGTAATTTTAGATGTATCTCTTATGTAAATTATGAATTTTTGATGGATATGCTTAGTAATCATTGTGTTGTTAGTATTTCCTTCATTTTTTTCATCAAGTGTGTTTTTAAATGGTGGAGAGACCCACTTTGGGTCTTCTCCCCTTGATATTTTTTTAATTTGGTTAGTTTTGAGTGTGATTTTGGGACCTTGTAAGTTCACGAGTTTGGAGAGTTGGAATTTTGGTGAAATTATGAATCATGTATTAATTGGTTAACTTGATTGTGATATTTTAGTTAGAATCATGTGTTATGATTATAGGTTTCATAAGATCCTTTAATGACCATTTATAGTATAAGAAAACCCAAAACATAGGCATATCTATCTTCAATAAATAACATGTAAATAAAAAATTTAAAATATATTATCTTATATTTTAAATTTTAAGTAGCTTCCATCTTCCTTTCTACAGAGAATGATTGAGTAAGATAATGATGGGAAATGAACATAAGCACCCTTCCTCCAAGGGATTACACTATTCAAAGGATCTGTGAATTCTTCATGGGGATACCCATAATCTAAAGGGGTGTTAGAACCTTATCTAATGAGATAACTGGATTTTTGGTAGGAAGAGAGATTATTAAAGGCTCATATGCATAACATAACACACACACACACACAACGTGAAGATATCAACCTCTTATATGGATGAATTTGGAGGCTCCTCTAATGCATCACATGTGTTTCTTCCAAATTGTATACAATTCATTGAATAGTTTAAATGAATTAATGAAAATCCTTTAATCCATTCATAAATGGATTGAAACTGATGAAACTATTTGGTAGAAAATAAATAATATATATTTTATCCATATATCTCTTTCAAGGAAAATACATGATTCAAATGGATTTATTAAATATACAGTTATATATATTAATATATTATATATGTGTGTGTGTATCATGCATCATATGCATATGTACATACATATCATTCATGTACATTTTAGTGTACATCCAATAATCTCCCAATTACACTAAAATCCCATAAGGACTTCATGCATAACTTCCCAACTCATTTTGAATTTATCCAAAATCTTGTGTATACATTTTTTTATCAAAATATTTCTTGCTAAACATAAAAAAATCCAAAATTTTATCTTTATTCAAGGTGTACAGTGTGTGACCCTATGGGCCTTAGCATCATTGAAAAAACTATGAGATCCAAATTTCATAGATGTAAGCAAATAGATGCCTCTATCAAAACATTAGTGATGCTAAGGATATTAAGGAGTATGGTGTGATCTCTATCAAACATAATCATATCTCTAAAAAAATCTATCACAATATGTATCATATACATCATATGTATAACTATGTAATCCTTTTTTCCATAAAATTTAGTGACCACTAGACATAGAACATGTCAAAACAGTATTAACCTCTCATCATTTCTTCATTCCCTAAAAAAGATTAACCAACAAGATGAATACATCACATGTCATTCATCAATCTGATAATCACCTCACATGTCACTTATCAAAGTATTTGAACAAATCATATAGGATAAAACTAAGAATGTCCATGCATTTCACCTGTCTAATTCAATCAAGGGCTTGCGTGTAACGAATCGACATGGGCTAACATATGAACTGGTGCTCGAACCAACCCTCCAAATTCATGAGGAAAATTCTTAATACCCTTGGGATGAGGAAAAGTGTCAAGGGTATCAAACATAACCATTAGAGAAAATTTAACCCTCATGAATCCAAAAGGCATCCAAACAAGGTATAGTGATAAAGATTCAAGGATACTTCCCAAAGGACATCTTATATAGACAAATATATAATGGAATGGTTACAAAACTACAATGTAAGCTAAAAGAAAATAACAAAATACCAAATAAACTGAAACAAAACTTGATCCAATTGGTTTCATGAAACTGAAGGTTTGATCACCATCTCCATGTGACTCACTGGTCATCGCCACAATCCCAAAAACCATCCACTTATCAAGGAAGATGGAATAAGACCAAACACAAAATCCAAGACCTGAATAATCATGAAAAAGACATTAAGACTTCATACCCACCAACGTGAGTATGTAGGGTGTGGGCCTAAGCTGGCAGGATACCACTATGTGTCCAATTAATTTCTTTTATAAAATAAGCCACATATACTGGTGTGAAAATAATATATATAAATAGGATTTCATTTTCCTTTATAAGATATAAGAGTAAACAAAAAAATAGGTCATTCATTTTTCTCAAGAAAACCATTTGTAAGATATGACATAAAGAGGTTTTACCAAAACAATCCCATTTAAAAACCAGTCATTTATCTTTAAAACAACATACCTTTGAAAATAAACCCACGCATGGTTTAAAATGTTTCAAAATAATTTCCACCAAAAGTATCACTTTGAAACCATTTCCCCCTTTTTCCTTTAAAATATTTTACACACCTAACTCTAAGGTAATCAAGGAAATAAGGGAGATAATAATGAAATCATAACCATGGAATATCAAAAATAATATATATAAACTGATGGAACCAAACTATTCAACAACAAGACTAAAACACAAGAGGATCAATACATAAAGAAAGCCCATCCAAACAATAATCATCTCACATGACAATATATATAATAAATGGAATAACATATGATACATATCATGAGGAAACACCAAATGGACTAATGAGATAGAATAAGACCCAAAAAGGTGAATCTATTATAGGAAGGTTAATGGTCACATATCCATCAACTGAATCACTCTTACCTAGTCTCATCAGTGAAACCCTAATAGCCAGGTATTACATATAACTAGGGGTAACTATCCAATGAGTAAATCTCAACTATCCTATAAATTTCTAACTACTTCCCACGTATTAAAGCAAGGTTATTCATGGAATAACTAAAGGAGCTAGGCCATGAGAAAATAAAATTTCATCACGTGATAATAAAAAATCTCCAAGGGATAACACCATAATCACACCCTTCCCCCCTCACATACTACCCTTAAAAAGATCCCAAATGTTGAAATAGTGGGTTCCCTAGATCTAACTTTGCAGTAATTTTATATTATTATATTGTGTATACAGTTAGATATACCAGATGTATTCTTAACATTATAGTGTAGAATTTTCTATGTCCAATATTTAATGGTAATTTCCATAGAGTAATTTTTTGTATCAAAATTTTATGGTAGATCATATTAAATAATGAGAACCTCAAGATACTATGAAATTAATATTAAACAAAATCCTTATAGTCTAAAAACATCTTACAAACTGGACATAGTAGATGTTTGACTAGAAGGTGTTGGGGGCTCATAATAATTGTGACTTATTCTCATGAAGTTCTCACTTGGTGATCTATGGTAGTGAGATCATTTGGACAGACCCACCAATAGGAACACCGCATGTTTTGGGTGTCATTAGTTTTTCATATCTATGGACATTTGTATTTATCTCCTAACTTGATATCATTATCAATGTGTACCATTTTATCATGTACTTTGGTTCAAGAAAAAAACCATGATAATGATGTTATGGAAAGGTAGCTTATGTTGGATGCATCATTTATGGTATTGCATTGGTTGAATGGTCAAGAAAGGATTTATCACTTTCAGGTTTAAGAAGTTATATATCTCGGGACTTATTTATTAGGATGGTAGTACCCTTATAAATCCTTTTCCAAGGTAGTAAAAAGTTAAATCCATCCTATTATATCAGAAAATAATAAAGAAAAAAAGGGTGATGATACAAGTATATGTACTGCTTTATGAGATATGAAAGACAAAGCGATTATATTACACAACGTGTGTCTATAGGATGGTTGTCATTGATATGACTATCTTTATCTATTTAGGGGGATTGATGAGTTACTAGACTCCACTCTTGGTCTATTTATTTTATTCACTACTATAGAGATAAGGTCTTAGAGGGTCACACATAATAGTGTATTCAAGAATCCACCCTATTCTATTGAATAGGTATATCAAACATAGTGAGCCCCACCACGACATCCGAGTGTTGTCCAAATTATCAATCACAAATAAATTAATTAATATTATTCAAGTAAAAAATAATTGATATTTAATTTATTTATTAAAATTATTTACAAGTTAATCAAATACGAGAAAATATTATTCAAACGAATATTATTTTAATATTCCAAGTTCATTTGATATTAAGAGGGAATTACGAGTCGATTTAAAGACTAGGGTTTTATCACCTAATATATTTTATATATATTATAGGTATGTGATAAAATAATAAATAATTTTGATGCAATTTAGTACATCATAATTTTTTATTTAGTGGTCGTTTCATTTCGGGGGCCTAGGAACCCATCTGAGAATTTTTTACTCCCACTATATAAGTAGGAGAGGAGAATATCTTGGTGAACTATTCATTCACTAGGAATGAGATCTTCCCTCTCCTCCCACATTCTAGAGAGATAAATAATCTCACTGATCACTGATCCAAGAATTACTTTGAGGATTGAAGGCATAGGATCGTGGTAATCGTCGAGACATCAAAGACATCATCGGATTGCCATGCTAGCACCCGGAATGTGACGATTGATGCTCCCGTAAATTTTTGAAGTGTGTGTGGATGATCTAGAGGTATCCCACTATGGATCCTTCAAGAAACGATCACTGGTGACAAGTAGATGTCGACCACGGCTTCATATCGTAAAAAATGTATGTTTTCAGTTTTATTTTTAGTGCTATAATTAATTATGTGAGATCCTCATACTCTATCAGGGATTAGATCATCAAAGATAACAAGTTTTGTCACTCTGATGATGAAAATTTTTAAAATATCTAACCCATTGGCTTTCACTGCATCTCTAGTACCTTCAATTGGTATCAGAGTGATCACATAAATTTTTTTATCTAAGAAAAATTAAATATCTATAAACTTAATTAGAGGATTTGATTTTGGTTCCAATAAAACAAACCGCACATTGATCTGATTTTGAACAGCCAAGTTATGACCATTCAAAGTTTTTAATGTGGATTGATTCGTAGTTTATGGGTATTAAAAAAAATTGTTCAAACTTGCGATGGGGATTTCAGTTAATCTGAAATATTCTAGCCATAAAATGTGTCCAGAATAGTGTTTTTCAACCATCCCATATTCCATATATTTTGTGAAAATAATATATTTTAATTATAATAATCATAATTATTATAATTATAATTTTGATGATTATTTTAATTATATCATTATTTTTTTATAATAATAAGTTTTATTATTATAATAATAGGCTATCTAAATAGACTTTTTGAAAAAATTTGTATTATATGTGTGGAATTACACACATAAAATCAAAAAAAATACAAATTGGGGAAAGGGGTGGCACATAATACAAATTTCAAAAAAAAAGTGAACTTTCTCGAAATGGGTGGTCCCCCCTTCTTCCTTCTATGGGAAGACACCCATAGAAACACCCCAGGTCGTCGGACCCTCTGGCCCCTTTGACTTGTCCTCCTCATTGGGAGTCATATCTCGGCCTGCTCCCATCCCCGTCCACCTCACTCAGATGAAGTAGTGGTTGACTCCCATCATTATGGAAGTCCCTCACCTCATCTGGCCTCCGTCTCTAGCTAGACACATCTCGAGCACCTCTTGCGCGCAGCACCCAGTCGTGCGCCACCTTCCCTCCTTCAATTCTTGCACTACGCGAGGCCACCGGAAGATCCAGTGCCTCTGTCGACTAGCAGGTGTGGCTAAGGCCTTCTCCTAAATATATTGATCTCATAGTCTCATTTTATTGTTCGGCTTCGACTGGGTCGTCTTCCTGACGGACCTCCCTCCATCGGGGCCTTCCACCGCCGCACATCCAGATCTATTGCCCTCTCCTTATGACAGTGATATCAAATGGTTCACTATTCAGGCCAAGTAAGACCACCCCCACAATATATCTCTCTCCCTATTATTGTGACCAGGTACATCCTAGATCTGGAAGAGCCACCATCATCCGGTGAACCTTCAGCCCCACCAGCACTGCCCAGGTGATCCTCCATCGTTCTGCCTAGCTCTGTCTGGCTTCCATCGGGCTGGCCACTGACCACCTCATCGGCTTCAACTGGTGTTCATAGTCCAGGCACCACCACAGGGTCTTTTCCACACCTCTCTTTGTCACCAGTAGAGCAACGACACATCCAACTGAGAGGTAAATGCATCTGTTTTCCCAAAAAATAGGACTGGGAGGGTCTTCTTAACCTGGAACGGGCTTGGGTGGACTTTTCTGGACCATATTATCCCAACACAGGCTTTTCCTAGCCTGTTACGAGTCTGTTTAGGTTCATTGTGACCCACAATGGACCAGAGTAGCATTTTAGGGCCCAAAAACCTATTTAAATTAATTAATTAATTTAATTTTAGTATTAAATTAAATGAATTAAAATATTAATTTTGATTTATAAATAATTATCTTAATACTTGGATGAAATTATTTCAATTTTTGGCATTAAATTAAATTAATTAATTGATTTAATTTTTGGAATTAAAATTAAAATAATTCAGGGACCGAAAAATAATTAAATTATTTAAATTTAATTAATTCAATTTAATTAAAATACCCTCATACTTATTTATTGAAATTTAATTTTTATCGTGCTTTAATTTTATCCACTTACTAGCCTATGTATGTCTACATTTAATTATTTATTTAATTATTTATTAAATTTTTGCGATGATTATAATAAATAATTAATAAATTAATGGTTTGTGCATCGTTATATTTTTTGTCAATTTGTATAAGGGCTTGCATGTAAAAACTCATATTATATACATTGAACCCCTATTTTCCCTTGTATATGAGTGATTATTCTTATACTTTGACCAAGACGATGCAAGACATGATGTGGACCCCGCCAAGATTCGGTGTTACTCTAGAAATGACTTGGACCCCTCCAAAATGAGGAGGTACTCCAGACATGACGTGGACCCTACCAAGACATGGAGGTACTTCATACATGACATGGACCCTGCCAAGAATATGGGGTACTCCTGATGTGATGTGGACTCTGCCAAGAAGAGGCGCTACTCCAGACGAATAGTAGACAAACTAGACGGGGGCGAGATACATCATGATTAAAGCGATGACTCGAGTACAATTCCCCTAGTTTGTTTTAAATGATGAATACCAATCAGGTAGATTCTTTCTTTTATGCATTTATTTATTATTTTATGCATTTTATAACAGGAATAAAATACATAAAATAATAAATAATAAAATTTATAAAGAAGCGATGGATGTTTTTTCTGTTAATGTTCAGTTGTGAGTGCGACAACATAGATGAATAGGATTAATAGAAGTGGATTACATCCGTCGAGAGAAAAAAAACTCAAAGAAATATTAGGTCATTACCACCTTCTGTCATTTAAATTTAAACAAAACTGGGGTTTTGGGGTGCTCTTCATTCCAAATATGAGGGCGCCTCTTACTACCGGGGTGTTCTTATGAGAGTGATGGGTTGACTTAACTAAAGTTACTGAAAAGTAGTACTCAAAGCTAGATTATTGTAATTTTAGATTCAATAGTTGTGAAAATCAAGTTTATGATTTTAGAAGCAAAGAATTCACTCGACAGATCACAGAACTGCAAGTAAATGTGCTTGACCAGCCAAATTCCTACCTCGAACCCTCCAAGTAGTGGCATAGCCAAAGATTTTAGACTATGATGGGAGGTTCAGGTATCCTTGCCATTAGAATAGTGATATTGAAAAGTATTCTGATTTTACCATAGAGGGTTCCTATAATTCAATAAAATAGTGGGAGATATTTAATGATTTATTTAATCAATAATGTATAAACCAGTTATCAAGATGAAAATAATAATCTACTAGAATTTTATTTTTGTAGAAAATATAAACTAATACCACAAGAAACATTGTGATAATTATTGGACAAATTAAATGTCCAAACTAGCATGAATTTCCAATTTTAGTACTGGAACTTGTGAAGAAAACTATGGTACAAGTAATTCAACATGTTCATGTCCCAATACCTGTTCAAAACTACATCAAGAAGCGAGGGTGTAATAGTGATTATAGGAGACACATATCTGACGCATATGACGGTTCTGTCATAATGTTATCATCAATGTCCAATTTTTGTTGCTATTACAACATCAGGACATGGATGATTACACATATAGTCTCATCTATAAGATGTTTACAAGGATAAAGTAAAGCAAGACATAAATCTGATCATTACACTGGTTATGTGTAAATTAGAAGGAATATCATCATCTTTTAAGGCATATTATTCTCATTTACACTTGATTACTCTATTTTTTTTAAGGTTACATAAAGAAGAGGATGGAGTAAACACTTAATTACATTTTAGGTAATGTTCTCCAAGTAATAAGAATATAAAAGATAGATTAATATTTAATTATTATGGTGAACAAGTTGAAAGTCAAGGAAAAAATTCCAATGGACAGTGTAACACTAATGGAACATTCGCAATTCCATTCAATAAAATGAGGTTGGTTATTAAATAGGTGGTTATTTGCACTTCCTAACTTGAAATAAATTGTACGGAAGTTAAATGAAATGAACTAAGTACCCACTTCTTCAGTGAATATACATCAATTAAGTGTAATGTTTTGGACATACTTATTGGGTATTTAATACAATATGTCTTTCACATATGTGTATTGAAATACAGTAACAAAGTAAGTAATATAAACATTACAAGAAGTAAGTTGTATTTTAAAAGCAGCTGAGAAAGGTTGATTCCTAAGTCAGTGGTGAGAAACACATAACTTCTAATTTCCAAGTCAATAATTTAATTCTACTATTATTGAGTATAACTAAAGAATTTATCTATTGTGTCCATTTAACACTAGGATTAATTATTCCAAGTTTAGGAATGAATTTTGTTTGTGGTGTTTTATACTCAAAAAATAGTTCAGTGGTACTTGAATCATAGGTAATAAGTGATGAATATAAAATGTAATAATTTTACCCGGTTGTGGAAAGATAATTCTTTGTCAAGTAAAAATAAATGTGGATGTCAAGTATATACCTAACTTTGTATTTAGGATCGATAAAGATAAATACCTTTGGTATTATCAACTTATTTATTTTGTAAAATGAAACATTTAGAAATTAAGGTATTCCACAAAGCTTTTAGAATTAGTTCAATAATAGATTATATATTATTCTAAGTGTAAGAAAGTGATAAAAATACTTCATGAGATTCATTTAATTAATTAAGGAATGGTAAAGTGAAATATATGCATGGTTATAATATATGACTTTCTTTGGTCCGGCATGTTGAAGTATATATCATGACTAAACATTCATCGATCAAGATAATATAGCATGGAGTAATTCCTAAATGTAGATTACCTTATATGCATCACAGAATTGATGCATGTAAGGAGTATTGATAAGGAGTCTTATATATTAACATTTATTAACAAAATTTATCATGGATCAAATCCTAAATGCACATTTTATACATCAAACTCATGATGTAAGGAGTATAAATGTTACAATTTACAAAAACTTACATCATATTTCAAGATGTGATTTGCAAATAACGGGAATATCCCATAACCATATGACAACTATAATGAAAAATAGATATCATATGAGACATAGTATAATGAAAATCCATAATTTCATAATAACATGTGTTCGGATGAAAAGAGTTTGTTAGGATATAAAAAAATATTGCATCAAGTTAAACACATTTTGTATCTAAGGTAATTATCATAATGTTTTCTTAGGATATTACATAAATCCATAATATAGATAAGTGGTAGTCAAGTAATAGAATACATCTCTATATATGGGTGCACATCTCTACTTGAAATAGTGGGATCAATATTGACTTGATTTTTTCAATGCTAAAGATCCACAAATAGTTGGCATATGAACTTGTTCCATAGGAGATGTGGAATAGGTATGTTCTACAGACACATACTACGTTGAAAGGTTAAAACCATAGTGATGGTTTTATATTCACCGCAGTTAGTGATACATTATATACTAAGAATAACAATTCCAAAAAGAAATAAGTGTATGGAAATTATATAATGTTGAAAAGGTAAATTAAAATTCAATAATGGATTCCATATATCAAAATGAAAAGGGGGTTATAAATTGAATATTGTGGTGGGTATTCAAGTGAGACGATACATGGATGGTATAAGTGATGTAATAATAAGTCTCTATTGGTAATACCAAGTCGGTATGACTAAATCAATTAGAATTTTAATTGTCATAGATAATTTCTAAGATCATTTAATTGGTCATTGGATGTTAAGACCAACTTTCATAGAAGGTGTCTATAAAATGTAACTAAAAAGGTATGATAACACCATTTGATGATAATAAGGATTGAAAGCTCCTAAAATCTAGTTGAGGATTAAATAAAGCTACAAGATCATGTAGAATTCATTTAAAATGAATCTTTTCCATGTTTCTACAAGAGGTTAGTGGGAGTGCCATTGTTTTCCAAGTGAAATATGTTTGGAAACATATGGAAAATAGATATTGTTCTTATAGTTAGTTAAGAACATGATAAAAATAATACTCTAAAGATTGATATAAAGTAGCAACCTAATTTCTTGGGAAAAATTCTATTATGGTGGATCTAACAACTTCATGGACCTAGTCAATTGTACATATATAGAAAATGTATTGAAAAATACAAGTTGAAACAATTCAAGAGACTAATTGTTGTCAATGTCACATGGCATAAATATCTCCAAGTAGACAAGCAAAGGAATGGGAGGAGATTAAGTGGTTAGTTAAGTTCCATGCACTTCAGTGATGAATCAGTCACTTATTCCATGATATGTACAAGATATGATATTGCTGACATAAACTTTATGGTTAGAAAATATTAGTTATATCCAGGAGTACTGCAATTGATGAAGTTATAAATACCTTATTATACATCAGCAAGTATAAAATATATGTACCTAGTAAGTTAATAGGAAGGTATAATAGTATTGGTGGGACAAAAACTAGTCTTCCTTGGATTAATGTGATCTAGTATTGCATTTATTCTAAGTTGTTGAGTGAGATAAGCTCATAAAATCTAGTGGTATCCATACCTATAAAAACCGAGTACATTGCAGCTGCTAATGTAGATGATAAGTAGTTATTAAATGCAATGATTTGTTCTAGTTCTTGGAATCAAACATACCAAGTAAAGTTTTATCATGGTGATGATTTTATTACTAGTATTAGCCAAGATTTAAATTTTTTAAAGTGTAAAATTATTTATAATCAGGGTTACCATCTCTGGAGAATTTTTAATCAAAGATATGAGGCCACATATAGTAGAATAGCCATGCGTCGTAAATGTGGAAGACCCAACAGCTAAATCTATTACTCAGTAGAAACATGATCTTTATCATGTGAGTGCTAACAATGTTGGTTAGAAAGTTAGATCTAGTGTAAGTGGGAGTATTTAAATAGTGGGTGCCCTAGAACCAACTATGAAATACTTTTATATTACCATATTGTGTATACTGTTAGATATACATGATGTGTTCTTACCATTATAGTGTAGACTTTTCTAGTCCATGATGTATTTTTCTTCTTATTCTTTGATTTTATTCAATTTCCTCCTCTTATCTAACCCTAGTGTCAATTTTTGTCCAATTTACATACCTAACGTTGTTCTAAAATTTGGTTTTTTCTTTCTAGGGGTTGTGATACCTAAATTTGTTCTAAAATTTGGGTTTTTCTTTCCAAGCGGGTGAAGAATCACCCAGAAACCACCTTAAAGGATCATGGGAGAGGGAGAGAACCCCATGGGAGATGCCTAGGTTAGAAGAGTTTGGGTGGGGTGGCTTTGGGTGGAATACCCAATTAAAAATAAGTATAAAAGATAAAAATATCCCTAATTGGTTGGGCCATAGAGTTGTCTCACGTGGTTTTGCAAACTGTGTCTAGACCATGTGTCTGCCACTGCCTCAACACCCATAGGTCGCACAGTTATCTCTCATGGATTCCCTAATTGTGTGTAGACCATGAATTATCCTCTATCAACTATTTCAAAAGGTTCATGATTTCTACTACATGATTTCCAAACCCTGTACCTTAAATTTTCACTCCTAGAAAAACATTTAAAACTCAAAATTTCAACATGGAACACCCCAAACCCAAGGGAAAAACAACCACAATATTACTATCAATAAATTGATTCCTTGGGGTTTCACAAACTCCCCACCATTTCACTTTATTCTCCCATAAATTCCTCAAAACTTTTGGACAATCGGGAATTCCAAAACTACCTTTCCTATAACAAAAACTTGATTACCAACCAACTTACCAAACCTGGAAACAAGGACCTGAGCCACAAATAAACCATTTATTAGGAAACCCATAGTTGAATGATTGTGAATTTACCTAACATAAAACACACTAAAAACCATAAATAATAGTCATTGAATAAAAGTGAAGAGACAACAAAAGGTTACATTGGGATAGCCACTCTAATGATCTTCTTTGAAATCAAGAATATCAAAATATCCACCACTTATCTTAAGAGCCTCCCAAATTCCAAACTAACTCATATGAAAAAAAATACCACCTCTAGAACATCTGAAATCACTACAAATAAATGAAAAAACATACCAACTAAAGATATCCCAAAGTATCACTCCATAAGAATGATAATAAAACACATGGAGGCCTTCAAAAAGTCTCCCGACCATTTATTATTCCGCTATAATGGTGAAACATTATCTAGGCTCACCATAAAGGATGATACTCACCAAAGAGACACAATTCCTCTAAAAAAACAACTTAAAGAACCACAAGAGAACACATCCTTAAGAATAACCAAAAGGTCACTATACCAAATCACCAAGAAAAACATATTTCTAAAAACAAAAGGTGCACCCCCAACATTCTCATGTCTCAACATGGAATGGAATGGTTCTAAACTTGGTTCACAAAAACTACACATAGGGTAACATGGGGATAAGCTCATGGAACACCCACTCAAGGAGATATTGAAGAAAATATCAATTTGGTATCTCTCAAAGTCTATCCATTATCCAAAAAATCATCCTCATTACCCTATACATCACCCAAATATTCCCCATGTCATCCATCAAAAAATTCATACCACATGGTCCACACCATGAATAAAATACAACAAGTATTAAGAATTAATGAGGCATGAACATCTCAAAAGAGATGAAAAATTGGTTAAAAATATCTTTCAACCATTATAAATCAAGGAAATGGGTACAAAAGATATGGAACAAGTCCCAAAACAAAAGAAAAATTACAAAATTAGATGTTCCAAAAATAGCCCCAGCTTCCAACTCTCCTATAGAAGCATCAACACATACAACTAATAAGATTTGAGCTAGGTCCAGAAATTTTTCTTCTAATGCCTAACCATATTACAAAACCTTCGAATGTGACTAGGAAATCCACACAAATGATAGGCTTTCAGATATGATGGACATGATCACCTAACATATCCATACTTCCCACACTGGAAACATGCGAACTACTTCCACTTTATTGAAGTAGGAATTTTAGGTTGAGAAGATAGATTCCCATCCTCATCACTTCAATTTTTTCCCTTGTCACTAGTATATTCTTCATTACTGGATATAGTGGGAATAGAAGCTTTACCCATTTATAGGTTTCCCTATTAATATTTCCTCAATAATGATGGCCTTAAAAAACACTTCCCTATTGGTAGCCAGGAAAGACTAAAGCACTGAAAAACACATCAATAGATGAATACCCCTACCAATGAACCACTCCTTCATTAAATCATCTTATTTCAACTCTAGATAAAATGGTTCCAAGCTAAAAAATTATAAACATAGTATTTCACGGATTGGTCACCCAAGAGGATACCCAAAAACTTCATTGCCTTCTCAAATCTCAATTCCTCAAGATAAAATCTCTAAATCAAGGAAGCCTATAAATATCCCCAATATAGATCCTAAAATGTTTGGGCATGAATAGATAGCTTCCACCATTCCAAACCCGATCCTTCAAATAATGGAATGGTGGACCCTACCCTATAGGCTTCAAGAGTTTGTTGCAAATCAAAAATATATTAAACCTTAAATAACCACTAAATCACCTTAGTGGATCCTCAATAATTGTATAAAAATGGAGGATATAAGTTTAAAAACTATTTTGTATGATCCATGAGTTGGGAAGAACAAGGAAATTCCACTCTATCATGAGTCAGGTCATAGTTAGATACTAGAAATACAACCCCAAGATCACTTGGACAACTGCCTGAGGCCTTACCTTCTTAACATTTTGATTCTTTCTTAAGGGTTTAATTCAAAAACGTCACAAAAAAGCACTCAATTAAACCACCAAAAATTTCCAAACAAGGGAAATAACCTTAAAGCAAAAAAATAAATTCCAAAAAAACCCCTTTCACACCCCCAAAGAATTTTAAAACCAACATGACCCCAAAATCAATTTCTTTACTAAAATAACATGTAATAAGTTTAAAAAACGTCCATAATAACACCTTAACTCACCCAAAAATTGTTTTTCTAACATTCCCAACTACTAAATCATAAAAAATTTCTTTTAAAACCTGGTTAGGAAGACATTATAACTAAGAAACTCCACAAAAACAGCTGTAAAAACACCATCAACCAAAGAAGAATCTAAAATCATAAAATGAGTGAAAAAATAAAAATTTTAAAAATATATCCACTATTTATGGTTTGTAAACATGATTTTTCAAAACATGAGCCAATAATGCGAGTGACTCTACAAATTATATAGAATGGTTTGCATGGGTTGCACATAGTTTGGAAGACCATGTGCCTTAACCATGCACCCTCTAAAACCCTTCCAATTTCACTCAGAAATTAGACAATTCTTAGAAAATATCCTAAAATCTCCCTGAAAATTAGATTAATAGAAAACCAAATTATAATTTCACAAAAAAAAACCAATTAAAAAAATTCAAACTCAAAATAAAACACATAACCACCTATAGAAACCTGATATCCGACATAGGTAAGAGATGTACAAGCACTTCCCATGACCTACCACTTGAGTATCGATAGCCCTAAATAATTTATACCACTAAGCCCAAAATAATAAGAAGGTAAATCTAAAAAAATTAGGACCCTTTCAAGAAACCTTGGCTCTGATACCATTTTGTAATGAATTGTTTCTGGATTCCATCTAGATCGCCACCCAAACCAACCCGCCACATATCCAAAGAGCATCCTCGATCCCCCTGGGCCTATAATAGGCTTCAAGGGTATCAAAAAGAATTGTTGTTGATTTTTTCACCCTCAAGAATCCAAAAAAAACATATAAACAAGGCATAATGGTAAATATTCAAGGATATAATCCAAAGGACATCTCATATTGACAAACGTCTAATACAAAGGTTACAAAACTAAAATTTAAGATCAAAGAAAAGAAACAAAAGACTAAATAATACAAAACAAAACTCAATCCATCTAGTTCCATAAAACCAAAGGTCTGATCACCATCTTAATGTGACTCACATGTCACTACCATGATCCCAACAACCATTTGCTTCCCAAGGAAGATAGTACAGGATCCAACATGAAATCCAAGACCTTAATAAACTTATACAAGACTTTAATACTAAATATCAACCAACATGAGTATGTAGGGTATGAGATGAATCCATTATGATATCACCATGATTATAACTCATTACTTTTATAAAATAAACCAAAACTACTATTTTTGAAATAATGTAACAGAATAGGATTTCATTTTACTTTACATGATATAAGAGTAAAAAGTATATTTCATGCATTTTTCTCATGAATAATGTTTTTAAAACATTCCATAAAGAGGTTTTACCAAAAAAAATCCATTTTATAAACCAATCATTTATCTCTAAAACACTACACCTTTGAAAATTAACCCACACATAGTTTAAAACATTTCAAACACATTTCCTAAAAAACTAGAACTTTGAAACCATTTCACCTATTTTCTTTTAAATGATTTTACACACTAAACTCTAAGGTAAGTAAGGAAATAAGGGAAATAATAATAAAATCACAACCATGGATGTTTAGAAAGAATACTAATAAATAGATGGAACCAAACTAGTCAACATCAAGACTAAAACACAAGAGGACCAACACATAAAGTAAAACCTTCCAAACAATAATCATGTCACATTCAAATATATATAATAAAATACATAACATATGATACATATCATGAGTAAAACCCACAACAACTAACAGAATAGCATAAGACACACAAAGGTAGACCTAATAGTGATAGGTTGATGGCCACACATTCGTCAACTGAATAACTCTTACCTAGTCTCATCGATGAATCCACACTATCTAGGTATTGCATATAACTAGGGGAAACATTCCCATGAGTAATCTCAACTATCCTAGAAACGTACCACTACTTCACACTTAGTAACCTAGGGTTCCTCGTGGAATAACTAAAGGAGGTGGGCCATGAGAAAATAAAATTTCATTACATGAAAATAAAAATCACTAAGGGATAAAACCACAATCACGTCCTTCCAACATCACATACTACCCTTATAAATATCCCCAATATATAATAACATAATGAATCACATCACAATATCCATAACATATATTAATATAAAATCATCAATAAGAACAAGGAGGCTCAAAAAGGGAAAAATAACAAGTACACTATCATCACTTTATAAAGTTCTAACCAGGCCTTTACCTTATCATATATATCATATAAATTTGTAATTAAATTTTTATTACAATTTGGAATCCAAACACAATTCCAAAGGAAATCATGATTTTCAACAATCCCAAACAAACAATCTAAGGGAAACTCTATTTCACTTTATAAAACAACAACACCCCTTTGAAATAAGTAAAACCTTTAAAAAATTGAAACACCATTTGAAAACACCATTTATCTTAAAGAAAAATGAAAAGGTGTTTTTTCTTAATGAAAACCATCTTTGACATTTTATCGAACATGTAGAATGCATAAAACAACCATTTCCATCAAAACACCACTTATTTATAAAACTCCCCTCACTACTAGAAAAATGGGCTTTTGAGCCCCTTAACCTATATCGACCGCCATTGGCAGTTGCTACAATTACCTAAAAAACGGGGGGGGGGGGGCTTTATCGCCCCCTCTCCCCCTCCCTCCTTGCGAAGCACCCCCCCCCCCCCCCCCCCTCCTCGTCGCCCACGCCCTCCCCGTCGCCGCGCCCTCCCAGTCACTTGCACCCTCCTCGTCACCGCGCCCTCCCCATCGTCGCGCCCCCTGTCGCCCGCGGCCTCCCCGTCGCCCCACCCTCCCCGCCGCCCCACCCTCCGGCCGGCCCCACCCTCCTCCGGCCGCTCTCCACCCTCCTGCTCCGGCCGCCCTCCGCCTTGCGGCCTCCCTCTGCCCTCGGGCCTCCCACCACCCGCCTCTAGTAGCCCGGCAACCCTCCGGCCGCCCTCCGGCTACCCTCCAGCCGCACTCCGCCCTCCGGCTGCCCTCCATCGGCCCCACCCTCCTCCGGCCTCCCTCCGCCCTCCGGCTCCGGCCGCCCTCCGCCTTGCGGTCGCCCTACGGCCTCCCTCTACCCTTGGGCCTCCCACCACCCGCCTCCAGTAGCCCGGAATCCCTCCGGCTGCCCTCTGGCCTTCGGCCTCCATCCCCTCCGGCCTCCGACCTCCACCCTCCGCCCTCCGCCCCCTCGTCCCTCCCCCCCAGCACCCCAAACACCCCCCCCCCCCCCCCCGCACCCCGCCAACCCCCGTCCCCTTCATCTTCGTCCCCTCCCTCGCCGCACCACCGCCACCCGTCCCCTCCTTCACCGTCCCCTCCCTCGCCGTAGCAGCTCCAGCTCCGGCTCCCCACCGCTTCCTCTCCTCTCCCTCACAGCACTGCCTTCGGCTCCCCTACCTTACAGGTTTGTAGCGAAATCAGGTATGAAATAGGCTTTCACTTACATTATTATTTTATAAATGGTTCACAGACAATTAATTAGTATTTATTTTAAATATATTTGATATGAAAAATGAAAATGTAATAAGTCTTGTGTAAATGTTTGTTATAGGGATATTATTATGGATAATAGTTGGATTGATCTTCCAAATCGAACGTCTAGAGAGTATTTCAATGGAATTATGCAGTTTATTGGCTTCACCAGAGGATTTGAAAGTGACTATATTAGTTTTCCATGTAGAAAATGTGCTAACAGATATCAATTCACACGAGATACTGTGAGGGAGCACCTATTCTTTAATGGATTTCTAAGAAATTATAAAAGTTGGACTCGTCATGGAGAAGAATATGTTCGTTGTGAAAATACGGATACAGTTTAGATGGATGTTGATGCAAGGATGAATGATACAATGCATGAAATGCTTACTGAAATGGTACATGGGTTGGATCCTGAAGGCATTGACATCCAGAATCTTGAGACCAGTGATATAAATCTTCGTTCTAGTGCAGATTGTGATTTGAGGAGGTTTTATGAAGTAATTGATGATGCAAAAACAGAATTATATCCTGGATGTACTTCTTTCAATAAATTGTCGTTTATCGTGGAGTTGTTGCATTTGAAGACTTTGAATCATTGGTCAGACACATCATTCGACATGTTGTTGGTGTTATTGAAAAAGGTTCTTCCTGTCGAAGCTAAGATTCCTGAGTCGTATTACTATGATCTTAAGCTGACAGAGAACTTAGGTTTTACATATGAGACCATAGATGCATGTGCAAACAACTGCATGTTGTTTAGAAAGGAAACTGCCCATTTGGATATTTGTACAGTTTGTGGTGCTTCCAGGTGGAAAGAGAATAGGGGAAATCAGACTCATCAATGTCAGATTGTGATACAGGGGAAACTGATTGTCGTAAAGAAAATGCGTTACCTCCCCTTAAACCAAGGTTGAAAATATTTTTTATGTCATATAAAGTTTCTAATTTAATGAGATGGCATGCAGAAAGAGTTCATGAAAGTGATACGTTAACCCACCTGGCAGACTCTCATGCATGGAAGGATTTTGATAAGAGACATCCCGACTTTTCCAAAGATGTTTGTAATGTCCGATTGGGATTGGCAGCAGATGTTTTCAATCCATTCAAGTCTATGGTTGGTGTAACTCATAACACATGGCCAGTGGTGTTGGTTCCATATAATCTTCCTTCGTGGCTTTGTATTAAGCAAAAATTTATATTACTTTCCACTCTTATTGATGGACCTAAAAGTCCAGGGGATAAGATTGATGTTTACCTTCAGCCATTGATTGATGAGTTGAATGAATTTTGGGGTGATGGTGTGATGACTTATGAATGTGAAACGAATGAAATGTTCAAACTGTAGGCTGCTTTATTGTGGACAATCAATGACTTCCCAGCTTATGCAAATTTATCAGGCTGGAGAACGAAAGGGAAATTTGCTTTCCCTTGTTGCAAAAAAAGTAAAAAATCTGTATGGCTTAAGCATTCCAAAAAATGGGCATACATGGGTCACAGACATTTTCTCCCCCCTCAGCACAGGTTCAGAAAGGACAGAGTGGCATTTGATGGTTCTAGAGAGTTCAGCTCAGCACCAAAGATCATGACAGGAGTCGAAATGTTATCGCAGATTGAGGAAGAAAACATCTACATGGTATATGAAATTTAGGATTTGGTTGCTCCTCTGGTACGTAATATTCGAGCTACGGGTAGGCAGCGCAGTCACAATTGGAAAACAAAAAGTATTTTTTATAGTCTTCTGTATTGGAAAACTAACATGCTGAGGCATAATTTGGATGTCATGCACATTGAAAAAAATGTCTGTGACAACATATTGGGGACCATTTTAGGTGTCAGTGGGAAATCAAAGGACCATGTTAATGCACGTCTTGATTTGGAAGAAATGGGTTTAAGGAAACAGTTTCATTTACAGTTAGCTGAGGGAAACAAGGCATATATGCCTGCTGCACAGTATACTATGACTACAAAGGAGAAAGAGACATTTCTTTCCATTTTGAAGATGCTCAAGGTGCCTGATTGTTACTCTTCTAATATTTCAAAGTGTGTGAATCTGACGAGCAAGACATTGCAAGGGTTGAAAATTCATGACAATCACATACTACTTCAGCAGTTGATTCCAATCGCCATTTGTGATTGTTTATCCCCCAATGTTGTTCATCATTTGATTGAGATGAGTAATTTTTTTAGACATCTTTGTTTAAGAAATCAACGAATGAGTGATTTAAAAAGTTTACAGGACTGAATTGTACTTATGCTTTGTCACTTTGAGAAACTATTTCCCCCCTCATTTTTCGATGTTATGGTCCACTTGATAGTGCACCTAACTGAAGAAGTAATGGCTGCTGGTCCAGTGCAATTCAGGTGGATGTATCCTATTGAGCGGTATTTGAGTACATTGAAACGATTTGTACGCAACAGAGCTCATCCGGAGGCATCAATAGCCAATGGTTATTTGATGGATGAGTGTACTACTTTTTGTGCAGAATATCTTACGGATGTTGAAACAAAATTAGATAATCCATCTCGGGTTCAGGATGGTCCAGTTGGAGAAGGAACCACATATGATATGGACAACATCGAGTGGATACAAGCGCATGAATATATCTTGTTCAATACTCTATCAGTTGCACCATTAATGTAGTAAGTATCTTATCACTTTTATTGTTTAACTTTTACATGTTTTGTTTGCATAAGTTGATCATTTAAGCATTGCGTTATCATTTTCAGAAAACACATTAATGAGATAAAAGAATAGATGTATCGTGTGACTGAGTTGAAAATTCAACAGTCTCATTATGCGTCATTTCATGATTGGTTCAAGGATTATGTACGTATAAATTGATTTTCATTATGAGTGAAGTATTATACTAATTTCTTTCTTCATATATCATTATTGAATTCTATGAATTATGTAGGTTCACAAGCTGAGGGAGTTAGGGTACCCCATGCTAACTGAAGAATTTATCCAACTGGCTGAGGGTCCATATATAACAGCTTGTCGTTATAAATCTATAGATGCTAATGGTTTTCGATTTTGCATTAAAGATTTTGACGACAAACGAGCAACACAAAACAATGGCATCGGTTGTCCATTTGTCAATCATGGTTATTACTATGGTCAATTGATAGACATTATTGAAGTTGTATACACACACGGGTTGAAGTACATATTGTTAAAGTGTAATTGGGTTGATCTAGTGCGTGGATGTAAAGTCGATCAATATCAGTTTTCATTGGTGAATTTTAACTATATGTTATACAGAAATGAACGAGTTGATAATGAACCTTTCATTTTGACATCACAAGCGGAACAAGTATTCTTCATTACTTTGCCTTCGAATCCAAGTTGGGAAGTTGTTGTCAAAATGTCTCAGCGAGGAGTGTTTGTATTTGAACAAGATGAACCCGAGACTGTTCCTTTTGTTTCCCAAAAACTTGATCAACATACTGTAGTTTAACATAAAGAATATATTTATTGGGTCAGAGCAACTGTTTAAGGAGAAACGGTCTATTTTCATGCTTAATGAAAGGTATAATTGTTTTCCCACTTTTTAGCCTAATATATCATAAATTATGTAAACATTTTATAAATCCTTGTAAGTTTAATCCTCACTTTTTGAAGTTTATTCAGTTATAAATATTTAGGGTGATTTAACTCATGTTATATTGATGTTATTATCGGTGTATCTTTCCATTGAGGTATTCTTCTTTTGGTTCATGTGCTACTTGAATTTTTATTAATTTAATTTGAAATTTGGTTATGCATTGATTGGTTTTGTACATAATTTGTATATCTGTTTTGTGAACTTTCTGATTTTTTAAAATTCATTCCCAACTAATTATTCAATCCCTTTTTGTTTGATTAAAAACTTTACAAGTTTGATTTTTTTTAAAAACAATCCAATTTATCATTTGGACACTTTGGATAGTCCCCTTACTAATGTTTTCCATGACTGCAGGCATGTCAGGGGAAGAGGCAGAAGATCCACATCATCCATCTGAGGCATCTACGTCTCAGGGTCGAGGTATGTTGGAATGTCATTGTCTCTATTTTTTATGTAATTAATAAATAGATATATATATATATATATATATATAACATTTGTCAATTTGTATATAAAATTGTTTTCAACAGGATCAAACCCGACTGCTTCTTCCTCTCGTAGGAGAGGCCCTGGTCGAGGCATATTATCATGGAATTCCGACACGACTTTTGATGTTTCATTTGATGAGGTATTTCATCCTATGGGATGGAATGCCCCTGCATTTATTTGTCATTTGGGTCATATCATACGTGATTCACATCGATTTCCATTGATCACGCATGACTGGGCTTCTATCCCTCAGGACACATTAGATCGTCTTTGGAGGGAGGTTCAGGTAAGAAGACCATTTTAATTTATTCCCTATATATAATCAACAATAACATATGTGATTTTTTTCTTTAATAGAAAAATTTGAAATATGTCATGATGAGTTTCGACCAGTGTGTATGAGAAAATGCCGTAATATGTGGAAAGACTATAAAGGCAAAGTCAAGAGGGACCACTGGGTACCAAATGTGGGTGCCCCAGACATTCTAGAAAAAGTCCCGAGAGGTGTCCTCCCAGCTCAGTGGCGTGATTTAGTTGCATATTGGTCTACTGAGGGTGTTGCGGTTTTTCTATTTATTTTGGTATATATATTTTCAAGAATTTTTGATTTGTTTGATATTTGAATGAATTGAATGCATGAGGTGTCTACACGCCATTCTGAGAATTGAGCGTTGCAGGGACCACCTCACAGGCTCGGGACTCATCACGTGTCTCAGATCCGACATGAGGTATTTATTGTTCATTTTTTAATTTTTTTAATTAATACAGTTTTGTTTTTATATTTTATTCATATATAGTTGCGGGAGCAAGGTGCACCAACTGATAAAATGTCGGTGTGGATGAGGACTCGTGATCGCAATGATCCAGAGGTTACAGCATTGATAGTAAGTGCTTGTACTCATTACCAATACTTACATAAAATCTTTATATTAATATATGTATATATATTTAAATATTTCACAGGCTCAATTTGAAGTTGAATTAGAACATCTGCCAGAGGACCAGCGACAGCTTCCCATGCAAAGGGATGAGATCTTTCATCGCATCATTGGTCGGGACGGACATGGATATAGTTTGAACTATGGAACAGGGATTCCTCGTTCTGTAGTGTCGCGCACTGCGGTTGTCGGTCCTGCTGTTGCTCAGATGACACAGCAGCTGTCAGATTTCGAGGCATGGATGTGGGCTTCCGAGGAGGCAAATGCGCAATTGGCTGTTGAGGTTAGAGCACTGCGGGAATATTTGCGTTCAGGTGATGGTGCAGGGGATCACACGACGCAGGTTTATACTGTATTTATTTATTTAATTTAAATTATTTTTGTTATAAAAATATTCATAATATTTATTTGTTGTAGGCCCCTCGCCCACCGAATGGAGGTCAGTGATGAACATGCATGACGCATCATATCCACGAGGTGTGTTTCTGCTTTTAATGGTAGGGTTTTTATTGATATTTATGTTGGGTTTCTAGTGGGTTTTTTTGTGATTTGGGGGTATCATGTGTGTTTTAGCCTCATGCAATGTTTGTGTGCACGAATTGAGAAGTAACCATGAAACTGATTATTTATTTGGATATTTTTTGTTCATTTAATTTTCAATGTTTAGAATTGCATGTTCTATAATATTTTTGAAAAAAATATGTGATTCCTAATATAAATCATTAAACTTGTTTTTGATGAATGAGCTGAGTTCACTATTTGTAGTCTCCAGCCTAACCCGGACAGCCCTCCCCGCACACCGGACAGCCCTCCCCGCACCCCGAAAAACCCTCCCGCACCCCGGATAGCCTTCCCCGCACTCCGGACAGCCCTCCCCGCACCCCGGACAGCCCTCCCGCACCCCGGACATCCCTCCCCGCACCCCAGACAGCCCTCCCCGCACTCCGACAGCCCTCCCGCACCCCAGACAGGCCCCCTGCACTCAGTACAGTCCTTCCCGCACCCCGGACAGCCCCCCCCCCCCCCCCCCCCCCCCGCACCCCAGACAGCCTTCCCTGCACTCCAGACATCCCTCCCCGCACCCCGGACAGCCCTCCCGCACCCCGGACATCCCTCCCCGCACCCCGGACTGCCCTCCCCAGACTCCGGACAGCCCTCCCGCACCCCGGATATCCCCCCCGCACCCCAAACAGCCCTCCTGTACCCCGGACAGCCTTCCCCACACTCCAGACAACAATCTAATTATTATTCGTGACGTGTACATGCAGACGACACGTCAATCGGACGTGCGGTCTACGGGGTAGGGCTCATTATGCATTCTTTAAGTGTAGTGCGCGCTTGATAAACGCGCGTGGGGGGTCCAAACAGGCCGAACGAGGTCCAAATGGCCTGAAATCAGACGACATCAAAGGGTGAGTGAATTTTGATGTGGTCGAGCAGACGGCACGTCAATCGGACGTGCCGTGTGCCCGCGGTGACCGGGAACGCCGTTCTGGTGTCATAAACGGCCAAAACAGGCATCTGACAGTCAAAGTCATAGAGGATGACATCGCATTGAACTGAAATCACAGGAAAACAATCTAATTATTATTCGTGACGTGTACGCGCAGACGGCATGTCAATCAGACGTGCGGTCTGCAGGGTAGGGCTCATTATGCATTCTTTAAGTGTTGTGCGCGCTTGATAAACGCGCGTGGGGGGTCCAAATGGGCCGAACGAGATCTGAATGGCCTGAAATCAGACGAAATCATTGGGTTAGTGAATTTTGATGTGTTCGAGTAAACGGAACGTCAATCGGACGTGACGTGTGCCCGCGGTGACCGGGAACGCCGTTCAAGTGTCATAAACGGCCAAAACGGGCGTCTAACGGTCAAAGTCAAAGCGGATGACATCGGATTGACCTAAAATCACAGGAAAGCAATCTATTTATTATTCATGACATTTAAATGTAGATGGCACATCAATCGGACGTGCGGTCTGTGGGGTAGGGCTCATTTATGCATTCTTTAAGTGTTGTGCGCGCTTGATAAACGCGCGTGGGGGGGGGGGGTCCAAACGGGCCGAACAAGGTCTGAATGGCCTGAAATCAGACGACATCATTGGGTGAGTGAATTGTGATGTGGTCGTGCAGACCGCACATCAATCGGACGTGCTGTGTGCCCACGGTGACCGGGAACGCCGCTCTGGTGTCATAAACGGCCAAAACGGGCGTCTGACGGTCAAAGTCATAGCGGACGACATCGGATTGACCTGAAATCACAGGAAAACAATCTAATTATTATTCGTGACGTGTACGCGTAGACGGCACGTCAATCGGACGTGCGGTCTGCAGGGTAGGGATCATTATGCATTCTTTAAGTGTTGCCCGCGCTTGATAAACGCGCGTGGGGGGGTCCAAACGGGCCGAACGAGGTCCGAATGGCCTGAAATCAGACGAAATCATTGGGTGAGTTAATTTTGATGTGGTCGAGTAGACATCACATCAATCGGGCGTGTCATGTGCCCGCGGTGACCGGGAACGCCGTTCAGGTGTCATAAACGGCCAAAACGGGCGTCTAACGGTCAAAGTCATAGCGGACGACATCGTATTGACCTGAAATCACAGGAAAAAAATATATTTATTATTTTTGACGTGTACGCGCAGACGGTACGTCAATCAGACGTGCGGTCTGTGGGGTAGGGCTCATTACGCATTCTTTAAGTGTTGCGCGCGCTTGATAAACGCGCGTGGGGGGGGTCCAAACGGTCCGAATGAGTTCCGAATGGCCTGAGATCATACGACATCATTGGGTGAGTGAATTTTGATGTGGTCGAGTAGACGGCACGTCAATCGGACGTGACGTGTGCCCGCGGTGACCGGGAACGCCATTCTGGTGTCATAAACGGCCAAAACGGGCGTCTGACGGTCAAAGTCATAGCGGACGACATCGGATTGACCTGAAATCAAAGTAAAACAATATGATTATTATTCTTGACGTGTACGCGTAGACGGCAAGTCAATCGGATGTGCGGTCTGTGGGGTAGGGCTCATTATGCATTCTTTAAGTGTTGCGCGCGCTTGATAAACGCGCATGGGGGGGTCCAAACAGGCCGAACGAGGTCCGAATGGGTTGAAATCAGACGACATCATTGGGTGAGTGAATTTTGATGTGTTCGAGTAGACGACACATCAATCGGAGGTGTCATTTGACCGCGGTGACCAGAAACGTGTTTCCGGTGTCATAAAACACCAAAAACGGCGTGAGACGGTCGAATTCAGAGAAAATGTGCTCCGAATGACCTAAAACCACACAAAAACATTAGGAATATTATTCGTGATGTTTAGGAGGAGACGGCGCGCCCATCAGACGTGCGGTGCGCACGGTACGGCCGACTGCGTCATTTTCAGCAGCTCCGTGCGCGCTAAAACGGCGCGTGGGGGGGTCAAAACCACCCGAACAACCTCGTAATGCCATGAAACCGTACGACAATAGAAGTTGTGTGATTTTTGAAATGTTCGGGTAGACGGCACGTCAATCGGATGTGTCGTTTGACCGCGGTGACCGGAAACGCGTTTCCGGTGTCATAAAACACCAAAAACGGCGTGAGACGGTCGAATTCGGAGAAAACGTGCTCCGAATGTCCTGAAACAACACGAAAACATTAGGAATATTATTCTTGACGTGTAGGAGGAGATGGCATTCCCATCGGACGTGCGGTGCGCACGGTACGACCAACTGCGTCGTTTTCAGCAGCTTCGCGCGCGCTAAAACGGCGTGTGGGGGGTCAAAACCACCCGAACGACCTCGGAATGCCATGAAACTGTACGACAACAGCTGTTGTGTAATTTTTGAAATGGTCGGGCAGACGGCACATCAATCGGAGTTGTCGTTTGACCGTGGTGACCGGAAACGCGTTTCTGGTGTCATAAAACACCAAAAACAGCGTGAGACGGTCGAATTCAGATCAAACATGCTCCAAATGACCTGAAACCACACGAAAACATTAGGAATATTATTCGTGACGTGTAGGAGGAGACGGCGTGCCCATCGGATGTGCGGTGCGTATGGTTCGGCCGACTGGATCGTTTTTAGTAGCTCCGCGCGCGCTAAAACGGCGTGTGGGGGGGGGGGGGGGTCAAAACCAATCGAACGACCTCGGAATGCCATAAAACCATATGACAACAGCTGTTGTGTGATTTTTGAAATGTTCGGGTAGACGGAACGTCAATCAGAGGTGTCGTTTGACCTCAGTGACTGGAAACGCGTATCTGGTGTCATAAAACACCAAAAACGGCGTGAGACGGTTGAATTCGGAGCAAACGTGGTCCGAATGACCTGAAACCACACGAAAATATTAGGAATATTATTTGTGACATTTAGGAGAAGACGGTGCACCCATCGGTCGTGCGGTGCGTGCGGTACGGCCGACTGCGTCGTTTTCTGCAGCTCCGCGCGTGCTAAAACGGCGCGTGGGGGGGTCAAAACCACCCGAATGACCTCGGAATGCCATGAAACCATACGAAAACATCCGTTGTGTGATTTTTGAAATGTTCGGGCAGACGGTATGTCAATCAGAGGTGTCGTTTGACCGCGGTGACCGAAAACGCGTTTCTGGTGTCATAAAACACCAAAAATGATGTGAGATGGTCGAATTCGGAGAAAACGTGCTCCGAATGACCTGAAACCACACGAAAACATTAGGAATATTATTCGCGACGTGTAGGAGGAGACGTTGCGCCCATTGGACGTGCAGTGCGCGTGGTACGGCCGACTGCGTCGTTTTCAGCAGCTCCGTGCACGCTAAAACGGCGCGTGGGGGGGGGTCAAAACCACCCGAACGACCTCAGAATGCCATGAAACCGTACGAAAACATCCGCTGTGTGATTTTTGAAATTTTTGGGTGGACGGCACATCAATCGGAGGTTTCGTTTGACCGCGGTGACCGGAAACCCGTTTCCGGTGTCAAAAAACACCAAAAACGGCGTGAGACAGTCGAATTAAGAGCAAACGTGCTCCGAATGACCTGAAACCACACAAAAACATTAGGAATATTATTCGTGACGTGTAGGAGGATACGGCGTGCCCATCAGACGTGCGTTGCGCGTGGTACGGCCGACTGCGTCGTTTTTAGCAGCTCCGCGCGCGCTAAAACGGCACGTGGGGGGGTCAAAACCACCCGAACGACCTCAGAATTCCATGAAGCCGTACGAAAATAGCCGTTGTGTGATTTGTGAAATGGTCGGGTATACGGAACGTTAATCGGAGGTGTCCTTTGACCGTGGTGACCGGAAACGTGTTTCCGGTGTCATAAAACACCAAAAACGGCGTGAGACGGTCAAATTTGGATAAAACGTGCTCTAAACGACCTGAAACCACACGAAAACATTAGGAATATTATTCATGACATGTAGGAGGAGACGGCGCACCCATAGGACTTGCGGTGCGCGCGGTACGACTGACTGCGTCGTTTTCAGCAGCTCCGTGCGCGCTAAACCCGCGCGTTGGGGGGTCAAAACCACCCGAACGACCTCGGAATGCCATGAAACCGTATGACAATAGCCGTTGTGTGATTTTTGAAATGTTCGGGCAGACGTCACGTCAATAGGAGCTATCGTTTGACCGCAGTGAACGAAAACGCGTTTTCGGTGTCATAAAACACTAAAAACGGCGTGAGACGGTCGAATTCAGAGAAAACGTGCTCCGAATGACCTGAAACCACGCGAAAACATTAGGAATATTATTCGTGACGTGTAGGAGGAGACGGCGTGCCCATCAGACTTACAGTGTGCGCGGTACGGCCGAATGCGTCGTTTTCAGCAGCTCCGCGTGCGCTAAACCGGCGCATTGGGGGGTCAAAACCACCCGAACGACCTCAGAATGCCATGAAACCGTACGACAATAGCCGTTGTGTGATTTTTGAAATGGTCGGGTAGATGTCACGTCAATCGGAGCTGTCGTTTGACCGCGGTGACCGGAAACGCGTTTCTGGTGTCATTTAACACCAAAAACGGCGTGAGACGGTCGAATTCGGAGCAAACGTGCTCCGAATGATCTGAAACCACACGAAAACATTAGTAATATTATTTGTGACGTGTAGGAGGAGACATCCTACCCATCAGACGTGCGGTGCGCGCGGTACGGCTGACTGCGTCGTTTTCAGCAGCTCCGTGTGCGCTAAAACGGCGCGTGGGGGGTCACCACCCGAACAACCTCGGAATTCCATGAAACCATACGAGAACATCCGTTGTGTGATTTGTGAAATGGTCAGGTAGACGGCATGTCAATAGGAGGTGTCGTTTGACCGCGATGACCAGAAACGCGTTTTCAGTGTCATAAAACACCAAAAACGGCGTGAGACGATCGAATTCGGAGCAAACGTGCTTCGAATGACCTAAAACCACACGAAAACATTAGTAATATTATTCGTGATGTGTAGGAGGAGAAGGTGTGCCCATCAGACGTGCGGTGCACGCGGTACGGCTGACTGCGTCGTTTTCAGCAGCTCCACGCGCGCTAACACGGCGCGTGGGGGAGTCAAAACCTCCCGAACGACCTCGGAATGCCATGAAACCATACGAGAACAGCCATTGTGTGATTTTTTAAATGGTCAGGCAGACGGAACGTCAATCAGAGGTGTCGTTTGACTGCGGTGACTAGAAACGCGTTTCCGGTGTCATAAAACACCAAAAACGGCGTGAGACGGTTGAATTCAGAGCAAACGTGCTCCGAATGACCTGAAATGATAGCATTTCTTAAATTGGGGGTTTTAAATTATTGTAGCACCATGATTTGATTTCATATTTAATTTTATTATATGTATATAATAACTGAATAATTATGTTCAATTTACGTTTGTTTTGTTTTTTTGTCTTATTGTAGGTTTTGAAGCAGAAGATTGAAATAGATGGACCTGCTCGGATCGTTGAAGCACGTTTATCGTTTATGATGATTTTGATGTTTATGCTGTTTGAAATTGTTTTCCATTTTTTATGACTGTTACCTTGTTTTATCTCTGATTTTTCACCGTGAAGAAAAAAAACACAATTCGTACATTTCATCAAAAAAATGAAAAATATTTTATTTAATATTATATATATAAATATTTTCATTAATATATATATATATTTATTTATTTAATAAATTTATTTATTTATTTATTTCGGTATGAATTTTTTTTAAAAAAAAATTCCCAGTTTGGCGACCGCCAAAGGCGGTCGCTATAGGCTGCTGTCCAGGCAGCATTAGCGACCGCTAATGGCGGTCGCTAATGGTTCCCCCCAGCAGCCTATAGTGACCGCCAGGCGGTCGCTTAAGGCCGGCATTTCGACCACCTATAGCGACCGCCAATGGAGGTCGCTAATGCCCTTTTTTTTAGTAGTGCCTTATCAAGAAAAATGAAAACCAAATCATGCTAATGAAAACCTTGATAAATTAAACGTAGATATCATATACATCATTACCTTAATTTAAAAAACACATTTAAATCACTAAGAATTCATAGAACACTTAAATAAAATCCAATGAAATGGAAACACCTACCTTAATATGTGCAACCTTGTCACATTCAATGAACGTCACCAGATATGTCTTAAATAAGGTAAAAAAACCCTATAAAGAAAAAATCCAAATTTAGAAAAATCCTAGGTATGTAAATCAGTCAACCATGGACATTAGGGTTAAAGGAGAAGAGTAAAATTGAAGAAAACCAAAGAAGGAGGAGAGGGAGACCCTAGTCTTTCAAAGCAGGTGAACAATCATGAATAAACCACCATGAAACCAACTTGGAGGAGATTGGGAGAGTGAGATAACCAAATGGGTGGAAAATAAGTCATGTATAACACCTCAGGCTTCCACGGTACATTTCTCTTTGAATAATACAATAGTGTGCGATGTACGTAACACCGAGTTCAAGCACACCATGACCTATCAAACTAGCCTTTTAAAAAGCATTTATGAATAGTATTAACCATATTTTGAATTTTATATATATTCAATATAATTCTAACATTCAACTTTTATTTTTCTTAGACATAATATAAGGATAAATTCAATTTTCAGATAAAATAAGTATTTTTCAAAAAAATGCATTTTTTCGGCCATTTAATGGAGAACCCTTTTTTAATCCAATATTTGAAACTTTTATATATTAAATTTATTAAAATTAAATTATTCTTTAGAATAGGGACATAAAAATTTATTTTGGATAAATTTTTGGTACTTTTCTGATAACTTCCATATTTTGATGAATAGTGAAAAATAATAAATTTTAATTGAAAACAATTCTTTTAATTGAAATAATTTATTATGTTAAATTATAAATTTTAGTGGTTTTAAAGTATAATTAGATTATATTTTTATCATTTAATAAAATTTAGGTCATTATAAGTAATTTTACATTTAAATTGGACATAAACACATGCCAATCTTTTGATAGTTTTTACTTTTTAAAAACTCGCTTTTTGGTTTTCACAATGGGAATTAATTTTAAATTAATTAATAAAAATTATATGTTTTTAATTTGGTAAAATATACTTAATTTTTGAATTCATAATATCAAAATTATCTTAGTGTGAATTTTTGGTATTTTTCTGTAAACTTTCAATTTTTGATGAATAGTGAAAAACATTGCGTTATTGTTTAAAACCTACTTTTTATTTAAAAATTTATTTATTTTATTTAAATTTATTTTAATTCAAAATAGATACATAATACCTATATAATTCCAATGTAATTCATTGGATTCTTTTTATAATAAGATTAGATATATAAAATTTTATTGAACTTTTTACCGTCTTTTACCCACCTTCTAGGCACATTTGCAAATTTGCATAAAACGTAATTTTACTACTTCTGTGAATTTAATTTCAAAAATCCAATAGACACGGTAGATATCATTAAGTAAAATATGGTTCAATATGAAGAAAATAATTTTTGGTGAATAGTAACTTTTGAATTTTATTTACCATGGTTAAAAGTAAATAGGGTAATTAAAGGTAAAAATGATGTTATAATTACCCTAACACATGTCCTAATTCTATTGGATAAGTGTTTCTAGACCCAAATCAACCTTATGAATAAAATATAAACCTATCTGATCCACTTATATTAGATTAGGACATTTAATATTATTTTATTTAAAAAAGAGTTAAATGTGTAAAATTCAGAGTTTAATAACTAAAACATTTTTAATATAGATTTATACATAATATAAATTTGACTATAAATATTAATTAGAAATATAAAAACAATTTCTACATCATTCTATTTTATTTATAATTTTTAGACATTAAATAATTAAATTTATTTATGACACAATGATGATGTAGTAATTACTTTATTAATGAAAGATTAAAATAATTGATGTTATAAATATAAAAATAAATGTAAATTTAGACTTTTGATGCATTCCACAAATTTTATAGGTTAATACGATATGTTAGGGTTGATTAAATTAATTTTTTTCGAATTAATAATGTTGTTATGACTTTCACAAAAACCAAATACTAAATAGTTTCAAAATTAACATAAATGAGTTTTTAAAACAAATACTATTTTATTAAATGATAAAATACTCCTAAAAATATAAGGTTCATCAAAAGAACTTATATAATATTATATATTTCAATAATGAACCAATTGGGGTTCTTTTGGCTTTTATAGTAAGTTTATTAACCATTTATTATAATAATACAAGAGGACATAGTAAAAGTTAAACTATTTAACTAAGAGTTAAATAAAAAAGATAGGGTTAATATGGTGACCTAAACTTCTCTAAAACCTATTGGTTGAGAGTATTTCGACCAATAACCACCTTATATTTTAAATAAATCAATTTTGATCCATTAGAAACCGAAAATTATTTTATAATAAAATAATATTTCAAACTTTTTCTAAAGTGACTCTCACCTCTCTTATAAAAGGGCACTTCCCCTTTTCTCAAAATCACACCTCTAAATCCATTTTTATCGGAAAAACACTACCCAAATATCCTCTTAACTTCGTTAACTTCAAGATATAGGCATTAACTAGAGTATAAAGCCAACCTAAGGATCCCTTTTGTTCAAATCAAAAGGAAACACTCAAAGAAGAGGTAATTATTTTATCACCTCTTTCAAAGTTCTTTTCTTATTCCACTTTATTTTTCTTTTTTATTTTCATACCAAAATAATAAATCCAGTAACTTATACATATTTTGATGTTATTATAAATATGTCACAACCATATTCATTATTCTATCCATCCTATGAATGATAATGTCACCATGCATGCATACGTACGGCTTACCATCTCCACGTCGTGGTGTAATTTGTTATTCAACAATATGTTATTTGGATGGATATAATGATAAGTAATATGTATATAAATAATGAAAATAACATTCTAATTTATCTTTACAATTAATATACCATCCAATTCTACACCTTTTAATCATTAAGGAAATGATATCATCGCTTGTGTGTACGTACGGCTTACCGTCTCCATGATGCGATTAGATTCATTTCCACGTTCACCATTCAAAGATGATTATAAAAATATATATTATTAATAAGTATGTAATATATGAAATAATAATTCTAATGTAGATATATATATATATGTGTGTGTGTGTGTGTGTACTTACATATATCTTATTCACTTACTTCTGTTCAATACGATATGAAAACGGAAACAACATTTATGCGTACATACAGCCTACCGTCTCCATAAACGGTGTTTTCCATTTCATATATCTATATATTATACATATTTATATTCTAAATATATATGATATATAAATCATGTTTTATATTTTGGAATTATTTAAATCATGATCTAAATGATACGATCAAAAATAACAAGTTAAAACTTGTATGATAAAGAAATCGATTATTACCTGAAATGTTAATTTAACAAGGAAATTATTATTAAATGGGTAGTATAAAGTCATAAATGAATCATGTATGATATAATAAATATTAATATGGTTCTGGTATAATTTAATAACATACTATGGTCATTATACAGGAGGTTAAACATACCCTCAACCAAAGGAAGGTAAAAGGTAAGGGTTAATTCCTCAATCTCATTATTATCCGAGATTGTTTATGTGTAAGTATTTTCTGAGACATATTTTTTATCCATGTACATGTTTCATAAAATACATTTCAAAATTATTTTTTTAAGGTTATATTTAACTAAAACATCATTTTAAATGTTTTAAATATTTATTCTTCTAAATCTCTCTCATTAATGTCCATGTTTTTAAAATGGTTTTAAGGATTTATTTTTATGGACATGATTTTTTTTAAATGTAAATTCCTTTAAGAAGTTTAAAAGTGATATGGGATAATTTTATACAAAAAATCACTTTTAAATTAATTCCTTTATAAATTTTTTTCTTTTAAATTATTTCACAAAATGGGGTATTTCTCTCAAAAAAATTTACTGATCGTTTTCAACTTTGTCAACATCCTTTACTGGATATTATTCTCAATTAAGGTTGATTTATTATAATACAATCTTACATATTTTATTGAATATGTTATGATATGTTTGACTTTGGATGTGCTATTTTTATACCCTTCATGGATTATGGTTGAATTATTGACATTTCGTATGCTATTTTTAATACGAATGTTTATGTTATGTTTCAACATTTTCATATGAGGAATGCAGTGGACTTAGTAAGTGAAAGGTGGGGCCCACTATAGTCCTTCAATGCATCAGTAGGTCTCATGAGACAAATTAGTGTCTTGGAAAAATTCCTTGACAAAAAATTTATTTGTAGTCTTGGCATGAGGCCTTGACTATGTGGTAATGATGTCCGGCGTTATGCATTCCCTCACTATGAAATTAATTATTACATATGATTGTTCAACTAGTAGAATATCCATGTGAATATTTATATGGTAATGTTTGATTTATTTTCTCCATATTATTTTCAAGTTTATGTTTAAAAGGTTTTTGTTTTTATTACACATCATGCCTTAAAAGTTTATAGATTTCGCTAAATTATTTACCCTTACTGAGAATCTGAGCTCATACCTTTCTTATGTTTTGTTTTCCTAGGATTCCAAGAATTTTATTATGTTTGATATGATGGGTTAATCTATTGGAATAATGGTGTTCTCAATAGATTATTTATGTTGTGTTTTATGTTTGAATGTGTAATGTAACGTTCATGTATGTAATCTATTTTCCAAGACTGCTAAACTAATCGGTCCTTCGGGACTTGATTCCTTGTAATCATGTTGATGTATTAAAATAATGCATCAACTTTGGGTAACTAGTGTTGTTCGTTACATCAAGGTAGGTCAAGTGAGGTGGCTTTGAGTATAATCCCTAACCAAAAAGTATAAAAGAAAAAAATACCCCTAACTGGGTAGACCACATAGTTGTGTCACATGGTTTTCCAAATCATGCCCAGACCATGAATCTACCATTGCCTCAACACCTAGAGACCATATATTTGTCTTGAATGATTTCCCTAACAATGAACAAAATATCCATTCCCCTCTATCCACCAATGTACAAGGTTCATGGTTTTTACTACACAGTTTCCAAACCATGTGCCTTAATTGTGCACCCCTAGAAAAACCTATGAAACTCAAAATTTCAAACTAGAACACACCAAATCCATTATAAAAATAACCAAACATTTAATATCAAGAAATTGAAACCCTGGGTTTTCACACATATACCTTTAACTTGTCATACAAGTGGAAAAATCTCATCTCGGTTGCACTCCAACCGATGACATGATCAGAAACATACCCAACCGCCCCCTGATTACCTAAGTTCATATGTTGACATGCATAAATAGGGTATCAAAGTGTGAAGTTTCTCATGCTAGTTATCTCACCAACATCATGTAAACAATATTTATAATAAGAATATACCCCTAAGTATATCAATTATTTTATTAAATTCCATGAGATATACTTTATAGGATCAATCCAGGTAATAAGTATCTACCTTTTATATCATAAATATATTATTCATATTTCATATACAACCCTTTTCAATGAATACTAGATTATATAAATATTAATCTTATTATATAATTTCAATCCATAATAATCCATAATGATCATTGATTAGGGACAACTCAAATTCATAATTTGAGGGGATAATATCATTCAAAAGTTTATGTAAAGTAAAATTTCAATAAACATGAATAACTGATAATTGGAGATTAAATTATAATATAATAACATGATACATTTACAACTATTACAAAAGATATATCATGTGTCTAATATAAAGAGATTCTATATAACCATCATGTTTTTTATGATGATGCTTTCATCAACTAATCTACTATATTCTCATGTGTTTCCACCCAACAAATATTTACATCACCCCTCACAATTATTTCCCATATGAGATGGTTTTTCTAAAGGATGTGTATAGTAATTTTATGAGACTTTGGTTCCTTATCCTAATAAACATCACCATTTTTGTCACAATATAGCTTGATTTCTCCCTCGATGCTTGGAACCACTCTAAGTTCAGAAATGATCTTCTTGATCCAAACATATTCCTTCATAGAATCTAATGAAGTGATATATTTTGCCTCAACATTAATGTCTGCTATAGTGGATTATTTGGAAATACTCTAACTAATTGATCCACCATTTTAGGAAAACATTAATTTAGATTGATATTTCTTATCATCTTTTTTATATTAGAAACTATAATCTATGTAAAACTTTACACAGAGATTATCCTCTCCTCCGAATATCAAGAACATATAATTATTCCATCTAAAGTACTTAAGAATGTTCTCCATATCATTACAGTGACTCTCACTAGGATTGGATTGGTATATACATGTTATGATTAAAGCATATGAGACATCAAGTCGAGTACACAACATCGCATACATGATAGATCCAATGGAAAATTCATAAGTAATCTTATCCATCCAATCTTACCGTTTAAAAGAATCCTAGATATTCCTAAGATTTATTCCATGTAACACTGGTAAAGACCCGTTCTTGGATTTATCTATGTTAAACTACTTTAACACTTTACCAATATATGTGTTCAGACTCATTCCAAGAAACTTCATAGATCTATCTCTATAGATCCTCATACTAAGTATGTAAGATACTTCACCCATTTCTTTCTTTGAGAAACATATTCCTAGACAAAACTTTACAAAGTGAAGTGTTAAAAAATAATTTCTAATAAGCAGTATGTTATCTACATATAGTATTAGAAATAATAATATACTCACACTAATATAATTGTATACATAGGAATCATTTGAGTTCTTGATGGAACCAAACACTTTGATTTCATAATTAATCTGAATATTCCATATTCAATGAGATTACTTTAGTCCATAAATAGACTGTTGAAACTTTTAAACCTTATAATTCTCATTTGGAACATAAAAACCCTCAGGTTGTATCATATTAAACACATTAGTTAAATTTTCGTTAAGGAATTTGGTTTTTACATCCATTTTATATATCCCATAATCATAATGATCAATTATAGCTAGAAAACTTCAAATGGAATATATCACCATAACAAGTGAAAATATCTCTTCATCATCAATACCATGAACTTATTTATAACCCTTTTCCACTAGGTGTTCTTTATAGGTAGACACTCTACCATCCATGTTAGTTTTCTTATAGAAAACCCAATTTCAATCTATGGGAATAACCCCTTCAAGTTAATATACCAAGTTCTAAACATGGTTAGTGTGCATGGAGTCGATCTTAGATTCAATGGATTTTAACCATTACTCATAATCAAAACTCTCAATATACTCTTAGTGGGATGTTGTTTCATATTATAGGAATGTTTCTTCATTATCATTGGCCATGGTAAATCCATATCTCTCAAGTTCCTGATGAATCCTAATATACCTTTGAGGTTTTTGTGTAACTTGAGTCAGATTTTCTTCCATAACTCTTTACAAAAATGACTCAACTTCCATCTTAGGAGCACTTCCTATTTTTTGGTTTTGAACTTCTCCAAGTTTAATTTCCCTCCCACTGACTCCTCAAATTAGATATTCCTTATTAATTAATGTACCATTTTGAGCCACAAATACATTCTATTCAGTAGGGTGGTACAAATAATATCCCATAGTTTATTTTTGATAACCAACAAATAATCACTTATCTAATTTTTTAAAAATATTATCAGAAGAAAATCATCGTATGATTTCTTCACAACCCCAATTATTTAAAAAATACACTTTGGTACTTTTCGCAAACTATATCTCATCTGGTGTATTTATGAATTCTTTAGATGGAGCGTGGTTTAGTAGTATTACAACAGTCTCAAGAGTATAACCCCAATATGAGATAGAAATGTCACAAAAAACTAATCGTCAATCAAAACATGTCCAAAAAGTTATGATTCCTCCTTTCAGATGCACCATTCAATTGTGGTGTTCTGGGAGGAGTGAGTTGAGAAATAATTTCATAATATCTCAAATGATTATGAATTCATGGCTCAAGTATTCACCACCCTGATCCAATCAAATGAATCTAATACTTTTATCTAGTAGATTAAATACTTATTTTTGAAATTATTTGAACTTTTAAAAAGTTTCATACTTTTGTTTCATCAGAAACACATACCCATACCAACTAAATTCATCGATAAAAGTAACTAAGTGCCTAAAACTACCAATTTCTTAAGTACTCATTGGTCCATATACATCACTATGTATGAGATCTAACAGTTCATTATCCCTCTCACATTTCCCCCCAAATGGTGGCTTTTTCATTTTTTCCCAATAAACATGATTGGTATGTATCAAATGATTCATACTTGAATGAGTCCAACAATATATCTCTATGGATTCTTTGAATGTGTTTCTTATTTATATGTCCAAGTTGAGAATGTTAAAGGTATATGGGATTAGAATCAACACTATCCTTCTTATTATCAATTTTATAAATCAGATTATCCATATCCATAATATATAAACCATTCATTATATTCCTAATATCATAAAACATTTAATTCTTATATATGGAAAAAATCTTATTCTTAACAATGAATGTAAATCTCATCTTGTCCAAACAAGATACCAAAAATAAAATTCTTATTTATTGTGGGAATATAATAACAGTTTCTCAATTCTAGGATCAATCCACTTGGTAAAATCAGATCATAAGTGCCAACCTCTAATGTAAAAACTTTTTATCTATTACTGATATAAAGATATACTTCATCCTTCACCAATTCCCTCTTATCTATGAGTCTATTTTTATCATCACAAATGTTTTATGCACACCCATTATCTAATACCCATGATTCAAAGTTATAAAAATTGATTTCTATAACATTCACATTTGGGTACTCTAATTTTTTTTCCTTAAGATCACTTCTTAATCCTAGATACCAATTTTTAATAGTTTATAGGCCATAACTATTAATGATTTCAATATGATTAGTGTTAATTATACCATAATCTATAATAATTATATATTAGTAGGCAGGTATCATGTATTATATCTTTTCATTAAGGTATTTAAATGAAAGTGTCTCCACTAAAATTAATGTCCCTAGACATCATATCCATTTAGTGAGACAAGATCCATATTTCACTAATCAATGAGTCTCCTTTAGAATTTCTATCACCACTTAATTATTTTGGTAGGTAATCATCATAATCACAATAGGTGTGACTTTAGGATAGTTGAGTCGATAACCACTTATCCAAATCCATCGTATGGATTCACTCAACTTTATTACTCTAGTAACCTAATCTAATTAGGGTCTCCTAGCTAGTTTAACCTAAAGAAAACTTTAAAAACAAGCTAAAAAGGATAATATAGCTACACCCAACTTTATCATGACCTACATAACCGAATAATCAAGATTCACTCATTAATTTCTTGTCTTGTACAAGATATTCCAGGGGCGCCCAGCTTTATCATGACCTACCCGGTTTGATGATCTCGGTCTTGACAAGTGTTTCTTAGAAGGAATCTCATGCTTGGTATTTGAGGGGTTTTCTTTTTAAGGTCTTGAAAATTTAATATAAATCATATTCATATTAAATTCAGAATTTCTATATCATATATAATCATTATCTTTTCATGTTTTATATACTTTTTTGTATTCATTCATCTAATAATTTAGTTTTGGAAATCTGTATTCTACCAAATTAATGTGTCCACACCACATTAACATGTAACTCTTTACACAACCCACAAGTTTTTGTTACTCACCCAAAAATATAGGCCTAGTATATTTATACATATCCAAATTCATTATATGCATAATTTATATGAACACTTCATATAAAATCATAAAGTTTTTTGAGATTGAAAAACTATGAATGAGTAAGCCCAGAGCGATAGATTTCCAACCCCATTAACTTTACCAGTCAAGGTACACCTCCAGGAAAGTAGGTAGTTCGACCCCAATTCCCTCTACCCATGGAATATTTACTCAATAGATAATTCAATTCCATAAAAAATATAACACCTAATATGAAAAACTATCCCCAAAAAATATTCTCAATACCATAACTAAAAATACAAACTGAGGTCATGGTAGATGAAAACTATATTTTATGATATCAAACCTATCATTATATTAAAGTTTCTATCATAGAATAAATTTATCATATAAATGTGCATACATAATATTTATATTTCATAAACAATTTACTAAACATGAATATCAGGGAAATTTAACAAACAAATGAACATTTTATTTATTTTTCAAAACATGAGGCATTTATGAACTATTCATAAATAAATGCTAATTATAAACATTTTATAATTTACCAAGAATATAAACATGTTATAATTTAGGAATAATATAAACATGTTATATTCATTTCAATATGAATCCCTTCATATTTTATATAAAATGGAATATATATTATATTTATTGAATTATAAACATTTTATAATTCAATATCTATTATATAAACATTTTATATAATATAAATATTGTATATTTTTAAATATACCAACACTTTATAAATTACCTCTTTTGACTGAAAATTAAATTTTTATTTCAAAATCAATTTTGAGGAGAATGTGGGAAATCAGAATGACATCAAATACATAAAACACAACCATGCCTCCATGGACAAGATCATCAAGACCAAATACAATACAATTAAAAATCAAATAAAAGCTCCACCCAAGCAACAATAACAATACGATCAGCGTCCACTTTCCCATCGCTGATCGGCTAGCTGTCCTGTGCAAGGATGCATGGGCTCGATACCAATGTAAAGTTACATACCCTCTCAAAACTTCCAATTCTGGATAGTGATGATAAGGAGAATGCTCCCTACTCTAAACATCTACTCACCCTTATGCGGCATCCCTACTTTGTATAAGGGTATCCCCTTATTACCCTTACAAAGATGCCATGCGTAAGGGTATTGATGTTTTTAGTTGTTGTGTAAAGGTAATGTGTAGATTAACTTTACACATCTCCCTTATATGAAGGTATTACCCTTATCCAACTCATTTGTGTAAGGGTACTTTTTACGTCGCATATGCTGCGTAAAGGTAAACATCAGGGACTTTTACACAGCGTCTCTTATACCTTTACACATAAGGGTGATATGGTGATTACCCTTACAAAAACCCTTCTGTATAAGGGTATTATCTTTACACAACACATTTTTTTAAAGTTAGCAATGAGGTAGCCCTTATACAGACCTTCTGTGGAAGGGTACCATGTAAGGGTAAAGGATAAACTACCTTTACACAGTGATTCTACACTGTTGTATAAGGGTATTACCTATACAGATCCCATTTCTACAATGTTAATACAATGGTCAACCTTATGCATTTCATTTTTGTAAGTGTAATTCTTATACATATATGACCTATGTATGGGTAAATCAAATTTACCTTTACATGGGGTCTTAAACCTTCAACCAGCTATAAAAAAAATATGTACTTTATTATTATTTTTAAAAGTGATTTAAACATGTTAAAAAATTGAAGTAACTTTCTATGATTCCATTGATAGGTTTTTTATGATAATTTAATGACCATTTAAAGTTAAATAAAAACCAAAACATGGGAAGACCTATTTTCAAGAAAGAACATGTAAATAAAACTATAAAACATAGTACTTGGTATTCAAAAGTTGTAGAAACTTTCATATTTCATCCCATATAGAATATTTGAGGAAGATCACAAGGATAATTGAACATAAGAAACCTACCTCAGAGGGAGTGTATTGGTCGAAGGATCCATGAACACTTCATGAGGATATCCATATTTTGAAGTGGTTCCAACACCTTCTCTAATGATACAAATGGAGTTTTAGGAGAAAGATAGATTAGCAGAGGCTCATATACATCACATACTGCACACACTCAATAGGAGGATCTCATCCACTTATATATTTGAAGTCTCAGCCTCATCTAATACATCGTATGAATTTTTTATAATTGGGATATAATTCATTGAATAGTTTCAAGGAATTAATGAAAATAATTTGATCAATTCAAAAATGGATTGTAACTGATGATACCATTCGAGATAAAATAAATAATATATATATATTATCCATGCATCACATGCATGGAAAATTCATTCCTTGAATTTATTTATTAAATATACACACATATATATAATATCAAATATTATATATATGTTTCTCATGTATCATATGAATGTGTGCATGTGTATCATGTATATACATTTTAGTAAACATCCAACATGTTATTGTGGCAGACTTTCCTTATCTTTTGAACCACCATGCCAAGGATTTCCTTAAAATATGGGTAGGTCCATTTCAGATCTTGAATCTCTAGTTATTCCTTTAATTTATTGGGTGTGGCTTTCAGATCTAATAGTCACATCAATATTGGAGGTTTTGTTGGTTTTGGTTCAAATTTCAGATAGTTTGGAGATATTTTGTGTTTCAATCCTTTCTGATTGATGAGTTTCTTTGACATGAATCTAGTTTTAAAGTTTATTATTTCATAATTCTTTAAATTTGGTGAATTGTTTAGGGAATAAAGTGTTTATGGTGGGGAGAATTGTCACACACTGACCATGAATTTCCTGATTAAATTATTTAATTAATTATTTTTAATAGTTTTCTTGAATTTTGGGCTGAACTAATATTAATTTTTATTTTATTTTTGAATTTATAAAGGGGTTCACATTTGACACATGATTAGAATAATTCATGAGTCAATCATGAAAATGCATATATATCTTGGAAAATCAGAATTGCATGGTTGGTGCATGGTTTGTTTGACCATTCTCCCTCCCCCTCTCCCCCTTTCATGATGCACCCCTCCCCCTATCACTAGTTTGAGATGCACCCAAACCCACAGATCTCCCCCATGCGTTCCTCCAACCCCTTCAAATCTCATTCATTCCTCATTGAATCCCATCCATATCTCCAAGGTTAGGGTTTCTCTCCCATTTCTCCTCCTCCTCCCTTTCTTTCTTCTTGTTATTACTAATCCTCTTCACTATGTCCACCATAGGTCGAACCCCATGTGGGGTTTCTTTTCCAATGCTTAGGATTTATTGTGGTCTTGGTTCTTGGCACTCATATAGATCAATTTGAGACTCTTTAAAGTGGTATTCATCTAAGGTAACAACATTTATAACCCCAATGACTTGATTCCAACTTTTTTCGATAGGTTTCTCATTGTATTAGGTCATTAAATAATATAAACATTCTTTATTTCGTTTTAAATCCCTCATTTGGGTATAAAATAATAATAATAATTGTTTTCAAAGAAAATTTGAAATAGAAACCAAGTTTCACTTAATTTACACTTCAATTCAAAGTTTTTTCCCAAATTAGAAGTTTAGTAAAATTATTCTTCAATTGACCAAAATGATTTGACCATAATTTGTTTACCCAACTCATACCCTAAAAATTTATTACAAGGAAATATAGAAATAAAGTTATGACCTGTGGTGAAATGTATTTGAACTAGCTAGAAATATGGAGATTACAAAATGAGAGGCATAAAATAAGAAGGATCCAGTTCATCATCCAAGGTAGTGATAGCACAGAGGCATATCATTGGGATATCATCTTTTTTGGGTCTTTATTTTTTGGTTTTATTCAACATATATCAACACTATCTCAAAGGGAAGCCATTTTCCAAGTTTATTATGGATGCTTGGTCTAAATATTTAGAGGGGTTTGTGCTGTCTATTCTAATTAAACACAAGAGCAGCCCATTTTTTCACACATGGAACTTAAACCTTATTTTCTGAAATCTAATTGCCTGAGATTTCAATTCAAATGATGGATAATATCTTCGGAAACATCAGAATAAAAAATAGAAATTATGGATCATAAGGTCTATGACCATCATCACCATAAATTACCAACTCCAATCCAGTATAAAGACCTCCCTATAACACAGACCTAGGAGAAAGACACTAAATCTATGAAATATATACACCTTAAAAAACTCAATAGAAAAACAAAAAAAAATTGAAGGATCCAAAAGAAAAAAATTGATCATAAAAATATATTTTTCAGACACATAATAGAAGATAAATCACTCGATCTTAGAATTCATCTTCATCCCCAGTGTATAGAATCCAAAATCAATATTTTTGTCCCATAATCAAATTATCTCCAATCCATCTTTAGTTTATATTGTGCAATAATCTATTCCCAATTAATTTGAAGGTAATAAAAGTTGGGATTATGTTCAATTTTATAGAGCATGTATTCCCTAATTTGTGAATATTAATGAAAAGTAATATCCCCTTTTTGATATCTTTGATACTAAGAGAGTAATTTTCTTCAATACAAGGATAAATCTCTTTATTGAGGACCTCCTTGAAAACCCTATAATGATTTTTAAGATTACTTATCTCATCCAAATTTTCTTTATCATATAATGGGTCTAGTTCCTTAACAACTTCAGCTAGTAGTGGTTCTAGATTCACATCAGGAAATAATCTCAAGGATATGGTAATAATAGTTTTCTCTAACATAGAATAATCCTTATTCTTTATTCTTTAATTGATTTTACAAACTGAATGTTTTCTAAAATTATGAATGGATTTTATTAAAAAAAATGACGTTCTAAAAGATGTTTTGGATTTAAAAGTGGAATCCTCCCATGTTTTAAGAGGACTTATAATAGTTGTGTGACTTTAAAAAATGTTTCATTCCATGTTGGTTTTATCCACATATACATGAGTATATATATATATATATTCACATGAGGATATGTGAATTTTTGTAATGAGGTGTGTGTGTGTGTGTGTGCATAATAGAGGATGCAAATATTAGGATTTTAAACACAGCACTCAAACTTAGTTTTTTGGGAAACTTTAAATGGATTCCTAAAAGAGAATTATGGGGGACAATTAGAACTTTATAAAGCCTTTAAAAAATTAGGTGCACTCTAATGGAAGAATAGAATTTTATGTTACCTTTTGGACTCAGATATTGCATGTTTTTTATATTGATGTGATTTTAAGAAAGGGTCTTCACATTGGTAGTGTAGGGAGGTGAGGCAATGGTTTATGTTTAATTTTCACTACTATGTGATTGAGTTTTGGTTTTACTATTGCACATCAATTATATATTTTTTTTATGGGAAATGGAATAAGGGAAACCTTGGTAATTAGGTGGGTAGACTAGGAAAAGTATGCTAGTTAGTGGTAACTAGGATCTGAACTGCCCTCCCAAATAAGATCACGTTAAAACACTAACTAAAATAAATTTTGATGTTATATGGTCAATAGATCATGCATTGGACAATTATTATATATATATATATGGTTTGATCACCAAGATAAGGATTCTAGGTCCCAACCATATTGACCTAGGGCTAGACATTGTCCTTCACCAGTTTATTTATCTTTTTTTATTTATTATCAAAATAAATAAATTATTTAATTAATTTTAAGTGAATTTTTTCTTACAAACTGATTTTTCTTTTAGTTTAATGTTTGAAATTAATGTTTTCTTAAAAATACACATCTTTATAATATTTGAAAAGATATTTCCACTGAAAATTGGTAAGAATCATTTATTTGGTTCTAAATAAAAACTAGAAACAAACCTATTTTTATAATTTATTTAAAACAATCATAAAATCATATTTAATTTAAAGATTTTAAAATGGGTTGTGGTTTACTTTTTAAATTCCTATTGATCATTATACTCATTCCTAGCAATATCATTTTACTTATAGGTTCTAATTCTATTTCTGACCACTCTTTAAGCATTGATTGGTTGGATGGTTACTTTTATAGTCCCATGGAGGTACTTTGATATTTTTTATTTTATTTTAGTGTCTTTTTATAGAATAATAAAGGTAATAATTTACTACATTATATAGGAGGGTAGAGATATTTTTGGGAGTGCATAAGGGAATTGGAGGTGGATACACTTTTCTTTATAGGGGAGGGAGACTAGGGGTGAGTAGAAAACTGTTTGTTTAATTTTACTACTACTTTTATAATTTTCTTATTTATTTATATTTATTCCCTAATACTTGATTTGGAATGGAAATCTGACATACAGAAGGTTCATGTAAAAATTTTAATTTATTTATATGAGTTATTTTCTTAATTATTTATTTAGTGAAATCATTCCCACTTGGTTCAATTTGTTTTGTGATGGTATTATTCATCTCATGGGGATTGGTAATACCCCTTGGGTCTTTTCATAGATCGATTCAGGTATTCGATGATGGGACGAATCGGGTTTTTTTGTGATAAAATTGTATCTAAGCACCCTTTATTATTTGGATGGTAATGGTAGATTGGATTTTGGATCTTCAGAGCTTAGGAGGCAAGTCATGGGTGAGTGAATAATCACCACCACTCATGATGAAACCTTAGTTACCATGGGATTTTGGGATTTGAATTTGGATTTTGAGTTTTACTTTTGACTCTTTCTTATGGGATTTGGTTCATGTTCATAGTGTTTTGAATTATAATAGTAGTATATGGATTTATTAAAGACTTTACATATTTTTTAGGGTGAAATGGGAGTTGAACTTATGGTTCCCAATGAGATCTCATGGATTGGGAGACCATGTTAATCCCAAGTACATGGTTTCACATAACTTCCCATGATGATGGTATGACTGGAACATGGCATGACAAGCCATATGGCCATGTTGTTCTTGGCCACTATCCTTTTGTGGAAGTCTTTTATTAAGCTCCCATTGATCCAAATTTTTTTTGATATGTGTGTGTATTGTTGGGATTTATTTTTATTGGGTTTTATAAATGAAAGTTACCTTTTAAAAAAATTAAAAATATTGACGGTTGGATTTGAAAATGAAAATAATAAATTGGTTTTCTAAAAATGAGGGAAAGTGTGTTTAGTGTTTGGAAATATTATTTTAAAGGTAAAATGGATTTAATTTTTTAAAAAATAAAAATAATTAAATTATACCATATGTTTAAAAGCGTGTTAATGTTTTTAGAAAATAACTAAGAATTTTTTAAATTAGTTTTTGAAGTATGACTTTAATATTTCAAAACAAATGTTTATGATTATTAAAATTATTTTTGAAAAGAAAGTTATGATCTTTTTAGTTTTATAACATTGGGTAAATAATTAAAATAATTTTGTTTAACTATTACTTTAAAATTGAAATTTTTTTGGGTTTAGTGTTTTGGAAAATGGTGAAAGGTTTATGAGTAACTAAACTGGGTTTTAAATGGTTTCTAACTTGTTTCTATTGAAATTTTTACTAAATTATGGAATTTTAAAGTTATTTTTAATGAAATTTTGAAGTTAAAAGTGTTATATTTTAAAATAGATTAAAAAGAGTGATTTTTAAACTTTTTTAGTTCTTGTGGTTATTTATTTGTAGTTTATTTTTGGGTTGAGACCTCTTTTTTATTAGGTTAGTTGGATGTGGGTTGTATTGATTATGATTTTATTTAAAGTATGCCCCCTAGAAAATTCTCTAGGGTCTTTAGGTCTAAAAGATCATATCTAGTGAGTCTTTATTGGTTTGGGTCTTAGTGTGGTTTCAAGTAGGTGTGTTTACATAGCTCCTTCCTAGTTACTTTCGTGGTTTGTGGTGTTTTGGGGTTTACTTATTCCTTATCAATGTGGTTTGGTATTTTAAGTACTTTGTGTGACTATGGTTAAGGTGAGATTTATTTAAGGTTCATTAGGCATGGTACAACCTTGATAATTTTCTCTATGTACTAGGATAGATGTTGATCTAGCTAATATTACACATTGGATTATGTTGGTTGATTTTATAGGATCATTGTGATAGGTGTCCTAGGAATGAATTATTAGTATACCTATGTTCTTTAACCTGAGGTTGGATCTATGTGGTTTTATGGAGCATTATCATGGTTAGTTTCTCCTTCCCTTTTTTTCTTGAATTGTTGATGGTTGTGTTTAGGAACCATTATGTCCTTAGTAATTTCTTAGATTTTGTTATTGGGTGTACTATTAAATGGTGGGGATACCCACTATGGGTCTTCTTCCCTTGATCTTTCTCAATATTTATTCATATTTGAGTGTGATTTGGGGTCATTGTATATTCATGAGTTTAGATAATTTTAATTTTTGTGAAATTATTAATTATGTGTTAATTGGGTAACTTTATTGGGATATTTTAGTAGGAAGTGTGTGTTGTTCTTATGGTATCCTTTCCTTGTCTTTTGAACCACTATGACAAGGATTTCCTTAAATAGAGGGAGGCCCATTTCAGGTATCAACTCTCTATTTCTTCCTTAGGATTTTCAAGTATGAATTGTAAAGTTAAGAGTCACATCAAGATTAGAGGTTCCATTGGTTTTGGCTCTAATTTGAGATAGTTTGGGGTTCTGTTTTGGTTTTATCTTTTTCAATTAATGAAATCCTTTAACGTGAATCTTTTTTTAGAATTGATGGTCACATCACCAGTTAAATTTGGTGACTTTATAGAGGAAGAAAGTGTTTGTGGTGGGGATAATTGTCACACCCCAACCTTAAATTACCTTATTATTTTATTTATTTAATTATTTTTAATTATGTTCTTGAATTATAGAATAAAATAGTTTTAATTTTCAAAATTTTATAATTTATACATGGGAGCACAGTTTTCACATGGTTAGTTAAAAATGTGGGAAAACTATGAAAACATGTTTGTAACTTGTCAGAGCCGAATTTCAAGGTTATCACATGGTTTTTATGATTGTATACCATGCTTGTGTGAGGTTTTTGGGCCCTATTTTAGGAAGCCAAAAAAATTTCTAACTGTGTGAAAAACTATGTGGGATTCCCAAACCTTAAAAAAAATATAAAAATATTATAAAACTAAAAAAACTAATGTTATCTTATCCCCCTTTCCCCCTTACGTGACACACCACACCCCCTAGTTCACAATACACCACATCCTGAAAGGATCCCTCGCACATGCCTCCTCCCCCTCTGGATATCATCCATTCCACATTGAATTTCATTTGAATATTTAAGGTTAGGGTTTATCTCACTTTTCTCCTCCTCTGTATTTTTTTTCTTCTTGTTATTTCTTCTCCCCCTTCACTACATATGCCAAAGGCTAAACCCCGTTTTGGGTTTCATTTATAATTCTTCATATTCTTTGTTTTCTTGGTTCTTAGGGCTTGTATAAATCGATTTGAGACCCACTCTAGAAGTATTCATTGAATGCAGTTACTTTTGGAACCTTGATGACTTGATTTCAAATTTTTGAGGTTGGTTTCCCCTTTTTTGGTATTTAAATTCTATAAACTTACTTTATAGAATTTTAAATCCCTCATTTAGGTATAAAATAATAATAATAATTGTGTTCAAAGAATATTTGAAATGAAAATAAATATTTACTTTATTTCCACTTCAATTCATAGTTTATCTCATAAATTGAAATTTTGGTAAAAGTATGGTTTAATCTATTTTTCATAATGGATTTTTTATAAAATTCTAAATGGGTTTTATTAAAATGTTTTGATGTTATAAAATATGTTTTTGATTTAAAATTAGAATTATCCCATGTTTTCAAAGGTCTTATTAAAGTTGGGTTTTTTTAAAAAATTCCTACCATGTTGGTGTTATCCACATATACAAGGGTAAACACACACACACACACACACACACACACACACATATATATATATATATATATATTTGTGTGTGTGTGTGTGTAAAAATTCATATGAGGATATGTGAATTTGGGTAGTGTGATGTGTGTGTGTGTGTCTAGGCATAATAGTGGATGGAAATCTTGGAATTTTAAACACAGTGCTCAAACTTGGTTTTTAGGGAAATTTTAAATAGATTCCTAAAAGTTAATTAAAAGGCCAAGTTGTCAACTTTTAAAGTATTTTGAAAAATGAGGTGCACTCCAATGAAAGTCCAAACTTTTATGTTACCTGTTAAACTTAGATCTTGTATGTTTTGCATATTGATGTGATTTTAAGAAAGGGGATGTACATTAGTAGTGCAAGGAGGTGAGTTGTTGATGTATTTTTACTTTCCATTATTGTGTGAATGAGTTTTGGTTTATCTATTATACCTTCCTTCTATATTTTGGTTATGGTAAATAGCACATGAGAACCTTAGGTACTTAGGTGGGTCAACTAGGAAAAGTATGTTAGTAATAGGTGGTAAGGATCTAGACTAACCTCCCTAGAAGGATCATGATACAACACTAAATAAAATAAATTATGATGTGAGATGGTTGGCGAATCATGCATTGGAATATTATTATATATATATGGTCTGATTACTGAGAGTACAAGGATCTTAGGGACTAACCTTAGTTACCTGGGGTTTCCTGTTGTGCTTGACCTGTTTATTTATCTTTTATACTTTCTTTTCAAAATAAATAAATTGTTTAATTTATGTTTAATGAAGTGTTTCTTGCAAACTAATGTTTCTTTCCATTTAATTTTTTAAATTAATATTTTCCTAAAAAAGTAAGGATTTCTATAATTTGAAAAGATATTTCCTTTGAAAATGAGTAAGAATTGTTTATTTGGTTTTTAAATAAAAACTAGAAATAAACTTATTTTTATAATGTATGTCAAACTATTATAAAAGGATATTTAATTTAAAGGATTGAACAAGGGGTGTGGTTTACTTTTGAAATGCCTACTAAGATTTATGAACACAGCTATCTATATCATTTCAGTTTCAGGTTCTGATTCCATTCCTAACTGCTCTTTGAGCATTGGTTGGTTGGATGGTTACTTGTATAGTCACATAGAGTTATATTGGTGATTTTATTTTATTTTAGTTTTATTTTAGTAGATTTTCCATGTAGGTCATTACTAATTTATATGGACGGAGGGTAGAGATATCAAGAGGAGGCCAGGAGGGCACTATAGGTGGCTATGGTTTTCTTTGCAGAAGTGAGCGAAGGGGTTGTTTGTTTAATTTGTTTTACCACTTTAATAACCTGATTCTTTATTTATATATATTCTTACATAATAGATTTAGAATGGAAATACATTGTATGGATAGGAAATATTGAAGTTTTATTTAATTTTCAGTACTTTTTTCATAATTATTTATTAGGAGAAACTATTCCCACTTGGTTCACTTTGATGCCCAATAATAGTTTCCAGCCCGTGGGGGTTAGGAATTCCCCTCAAGAATTTTTGATGATTGGTTTGGACATCTAAAAGAGGGACAAATTGAGTCAGTTTATGAAAAAATGGTATCAAAATTCCATTTTTATTTGGGTAGTAATGGTAGATTGTATTTAGAGTCATCAGAGCCCATACCATGGGTGAGTTACATATCACCACCGCTCTTGAAAAAACTTGAGCTACCATGGGATGTTGGGATATGAATTTTTATTATGAGTTTTAATTTTGAATATTTCATATGATATTGGGTTCATATTGATAGTGTTTTGAATTTTGATTCTATTATATTGACTTCTTAAATACATTCCATTCTTTTAGGGTGAGATGGAAGTTGAACTAGTTGTACCTAATTGCATGGCCTGGAAAACCATGTGAAGCATGAGTACATTGTTTGACATAACTTCTGGTGACAATGGTATGACTGTAACATGGCCATCCAAGCCATGCGGCCAAGACATTCATGGACACTATCCCTTTTTGGAAGTCATTTATTGATATCACTTTGATCCAAATTCTTTTGTGTTATGTGTGCATGTTCACTACTACAACATCAGCATTTAATAGTGCTGGTATTTATCACTGCTACCAAAAATCACTGATAAATGTCATATTTATCAGTTCTAAAGAAAGAACTGATAAATTTAACCTTTTATCACTTCTTTTTTTAGCACTGATAAATTGAACCTTTATCAACGCTTTATTTTTAGCATTGATAAATGGTACCCTTTATCAATAATTTTTTATTAGCACTGATAAAGGGTACCCTTTATCAACACTTTATTTTTAGCATTGATAAAGATAGATTTTATCAGTTCTTTTTTAGCACTAATAAAGGTCAAAATAAACAAAATGAAATAATTAAATAAATTATAAATAAAAAATGATTTCATTAAAAAAATTACAAATTTTATTAATTAAATAATAATTGATAAAAATGAATAAACAGATTGTACAATATTAAATATTAAAAATTTTATTAATTAGATAATTATGATAATTAATGTTAATAAATTGTATATATTAAATATATAGATATATATTAATCTATATAAATTTATTTATATGTTAAAATATATTTATGTGTTTTACATTAAATAGTCATATATTTATTGAATAATGGTTTATAAATAAAAATTAATATGAATTAAAAATACGGACTAATTGCATAGTGTAATGGACATATAATTAAATGTATCATTTTATTTTACAATTTAACATAGATCAAATGTGTGTTATATTGATTTCACATATACGTAATTAATTAATTTTTACATACAATGCACACACACAAAACTTATCCATTTTTTCAATATTCTTAAAGTGTAATTATTTTTAATTTATTCAATTTCACTCATTTCTAACATGTATGCATATTCATTCACTTAAAATTAGATATAAATATTATTTTTTAAAATTATTTATATAATTATAAATAAATAATTATAAAATTATAATAAATATATTTAAAAAGGAATATATTTACTATATTTATATTTATATACATTTATTAAGTATATATATATATATACACATGTTTTTATTTATAATTATAATTATAATTCCTTTATCAATGCTTTTTTCATGCTCATAAAGATTAGGCTTTATCAGCGCTGATAAAATGAATGTTTATCAACACTAAAACTTTAGTGTTGATAAAGACCTCACTTTATCAGTGCCAAAAAAGCAATGATAAATATTCCTTTTATCAATTATTATTACTTAAGCATAGATAAAAGTACTCTTTATCAGTGCTTATTTATAAGCAATGATAAAAGTGTCCTGATCTATTTAAAAATCCTTAACCATTTGAAAACACATTGGGATATCAAAAGCTTTCTACGGAAACTGCCCACTGTCGGTGCTCCTCCTTAATTAATCAAAGCTCGAATCACACCATTCAATGGCCTCCAGCTGCTCGAACATTGTAATACATTTGATGTTTGGTTGCAGTTAGGGTTTTCAAATCAGATTTTCTTCAAACTACCAAGGTAGGCCTTGCGATTTTCATTTTGTATATTTCATTTTGTTTTTGATTTATTTTTCGATGATGTCATGAGTTATTTGTGGCCGGATACTTGTATACTATTTTTCTTTTAGATTATTAAAAATAATGATTTGTTTATGATTCATTTTTTAATTGAATACTAATTTGGATAACCTATTTTTGTCATCTTAAATTGTTGTTTTGAATCAATTTTCTTCACTGTTGACATCTATACCCCAGCTTTCTCTGAAATCTTAATTCCAAGTTTTTAATTTATATTGATAATTGGTTGATAATAGTTCCAATTTTTCCTTATCTATTTCTATATAGCGATATTGGTCATTAATCCATGTTCAAGATTTCATCTTCTTCTTAATACTAAAGGTATTATAATTATAGCTCCATTGTGAGTCAATATGTTCCATATTCATTACATGGATGCTTTAGGTATATTTCCCCATCACAGAATATATAACTTGCTTGTTTTATTAATTTTTGAAAAAATTAAGGTGGTTTATTAAGAATGGGTTAAATTTCCATGTTACCTTTATATAACCATAAACAAAAATATACATCTCATGTGGATCCAATGTGAATATATAATAGATATTTTTTGTATATTACCTACAAATATTAAGGGTGTGTATACATTATGGAAAATGAAATGAGGATGAGTTTTATATAACTTTCACCTTTGAATGAATTCATAGGATAACACCTACCATAGTGGAGTAATTATTTTCTTAAATCCAATTACCCATTTTCTACAATATACTGAAATTATTTGAAATAATTAAATTTTAAGTTTCCCTTAGGATAAAACCTTCCATAGTGGAGTAATTATTTTCTTATGTTTTTCCTCATAAAATTATATGTTATCTACTGTATTAACATAATAAAAATTAAATTTTTTACTACTCATCCAGGCAATGTCTTCTACACATGATGATGTTACCAATCCCTTGGAAGAACAAAATATAATGAAGGATACCATTAATAAGATGTAAAGGTAATTTTACGATATACTTTATCTATTTTGCTGAACAAAATATATAATGAAATGTTGGTTTAATTTCCATTATTCCTTGAAGAGTTCATTTATTTTATAATATTTCTGTCTATGTATCATGCCTTTGCATGAAAATAAACGACGTTGTCTCAACTCAATCACAGAGGTAATATTGATGTTTTCACAGTAAAATCACTATCCATAGATTTAATATATTGTTTAATATTTATGTTTAATTTATTTATTTTTATTATTACTCACATAATAATATTTTTCTTATACATGTGGATTATTTTGTTCAAGTTGGGGTGATCTATCCATCTTTTATGCCTTTCTGCACAAAAACTTACAATGACTTCTTCTCCTTCAAAACCTTTTCACTCCTACAGTGTTGCATTTATCAATTTTTTTCAAGTTATCTCCACTTCCTTTGTAGGAACAGTAACAACACTTCCTCTTCTCAGTTACAAAGGTAATCTTGATGTTTTCACAACAAAATAATTATCCATAGAACTAATGTATTGTTTTATATTTATATTTAATTTATTTATTTTTAGTATTACTTACATAATAATTTTTTTCTTGTATAGGTGGATTATTTTGTTAGATTTGGTGTGGTGTTTCCATAGTGTATGCCCATATACACCAAAATTTTCATAGACTTCTTCTCCCTCAACCATTTAACCCCTGTAGTGTTACATTTATCACTTTCTTTCAAGTTATCTCCACTGACTTTATAGGAAGAGAAATGATGCTGCATCTACTTAATTACAGAGGTAATATTGATGTTTTCATAGTAAAATAGTTTTTCATAGAATTAATGTATTTTTTCATATTTATGTTTAATTTATTTCTGTATAGTATTACTCACATAATAGTTTTTTTTTATACAGGTGGATTTTTTTGTTTGAGTTGGGGTGATCTATCCATCATTCATAGCTTTCTACACCAAAACTTCCCAAGAATTCTTCTCCCTCAAAACCTTTCACCCCTATAGTATTGACATTTATCACTTTCCTTCAAGTTCCCTACACTGCTCAATCATAGAGGTAATCTTGATATTTTCATAGTAAAATTATTGTCCATATAATTAATGTATTATTTCATATTTATGTTTAATTTATTTCTTTTTAGTATTAGTCATAATAATTTTTTTATTATACATGTGAATTCTTTTTTTTGAGTTGATGTGGTTTATTCAAATCTTCTCATGCAGTGTTGGAGGTTTGAAAAAGAAATTTAATGGACCAATATAACTCTAAGTACTTCTTTAAATTTAAATTTGACATTAATTTTAGTAAAAAAGACAACTAACATACTAAAAACTCAGAAAACATATTCATATTGTTTTGATACTTTAATAAAATGATCTATAAGTAATTTTTGATGTGTAAAAATCATCCTCACTTCAATATGATACACGATGTGCCTGATATGACTCAATGTGTTTGTTATCAGTTTAAAATCGACATTTGACTTTAAAAAGTTTAACTCACTAAAAACTGAGAAAACTCACTTGGATTTTCTTGATAATTTAGGGAATAGGTTCATAAATCATTTGTGACATATAGGAATCAACGTCACATTAAATTGATACACGATGTGATCAGAATGAGTCAAAAGTGTGTGTTTCTAGTTTAAAATGACATTTTAGTAAAAAAGACAACTAACATACTCAAGACTAATCAAACACATTCATATATTTTTTATAATTTAGGAAAAAAATCCATAAGTGATTTGGAATGTGTAGGAATCAGCCTCACCTCAATTTGATGCACAGTGTGACCGGTATGACTCTAAGTGCGTATTTATTTAAAATTGACATCAATTTTAGTAAAAAAATTGACCTACTCAAAACAAAAAAAATACATTCATATTGTTTTTATACTTTAGTAAAATGATCCATAAGTAATTTTATATGTTCATGACTCAACTACACCTTAATCTAATGCACGATGTGACCGGTATGACACCAAGTGTGTGTCTTTATTTAAAATTGACATCAATTTTAATAAAAAGGCCAACGGACCTACCACAAACTAAGAAAATGCACTAAAATTGTTTAAATACTTTATTAAAATGATCTATAGATCATTTTTTAAATATAGGAATCAGCTTCACCACAATATTATACATAATGTGATAAGTATGAGTCAAAGTGTGTGTTTCAATTTTAAAATGATATTTTACTAAAAAAGGACAAGTGATGCACTCAAAACCAAGAAAACACATTCATAATGTTTTTATACTTTATTACAATGATACATAAGTCATTTTGGACATGTATTAATTAGTCGAACCTCAATCTGATGCATGGTGTTACCGATATGACTCAAAGTGCATCTTTTTATTTAAAATTGTTATCAATTTTAGTAAAATGGACAATTTTCCTACTCAAAATCGATAAAACACATTCATATTGTTTTGATATTTTATAAAAATGATCCATAAGTCATTTTTTATGTGTAATAATAAGACTCACCTCAATCTAATACACAATGTGTCCAGTATGACTCAAAGTGTCCGTTATCAGTTTAAAATTGATATTTTAGTTCAAAAAGTGCCACTCACTGAAAACCAATAAAACATGCTCATATTTTCTTAATAATTTAGTAAAATGATTCATAAATTATTTTTGATGTGTAGGAATCCGTTTCATGTCAAATTGATACATGATGTGATCAGAATGAGTCAAAATTATGTGTTTCTAGTTTAAAATTACATTCTAGTAAAAAAGAAAACTGATGTACTCAAAACTGAGAAAACACATTTATATTGTTTTGATACTTTAGTAAAATAGTTCATAAGTCATTTGGGACATTTAGGAATCAGTTGCACCTCAATCCGACGCACGGTGTGACCAGTATGGCTCAAAGTGCATCTTTTTATTTAAAATTGTCATCAATTTTAGTAAAATAGAAAACTATCCTACTCAAAACTACTAAAAACACATTCATATTATTTTGATACTTTATGAAAATAACCCATAAGTCATTTTTTACATGTATGAATCAGTCACACCTCAATCTGATACATGATGTGTCTGATATGACCCAAAGTGTCTGTTATCAGTTTAAAATCAACATTTTAGTTCAAAAAGTGTCATGCATTGAAAAATGATCAAATGCACTCGGATTTTATTGGTAATTTATGAAAATAATTCATAATTCATTTTATATGTGTAGGAATTTTTTTCACATCAAACTGATACATGATGTGATCGAAATGAGTCAAAAGTGCATGTTTCCATTTTAAAATGACATTTTGGTAAAAAAGACAACTGACATACTCAAAACCAAGAAAACAAATTCAAATTGTTTTGATACTTTAGGAAAATGATCCACAAGTCATTTGGTACATATAGGAATCATCTTCACCTTAATATGATGCCTAGTGTGACTGGTATGACTCCAAGTACATCTTTTTATTTAAAATTGACATCAATTTTAGTAAAATTAACACTTTCTGTTAATTTATTTATATATATTATTACTAACATAAGAATTTTTTTATTATATAGGTGTATTCTTGTACTCAATCAGGGGTGGTTTTTTCAGCAATAGCATGAGTTGGGTTAGGATTAAAATAAAAAGGAACATTGATGTTTTTTAATGTATGTAATAATTTGTATCTATGTAATTATATAAACCAATATTTGAAATGTCTATAATATTTTTTTTCTTGTGTTTGTGTTGTAAATTTTGTTTCATTTAAAGCCTATATTGGTACCTATTTTTGTGGATATCTAATTTGTTTCCAGTGTTGTAGTGTGCTATTACAGCACATTGTAGTGGTGTTGTAGTGTGTTGTCACAACACACTACAATATGGTCCTTTATCATCACTGTTAAAAGTGTTGATAAATGTCTACTTTATCAGTGCTTCTATGAGTATTGATAAAAGTTACTTTATCATCACTTTTATAAGCACTAATAAATGTCTACTTTATCAGCACTTTTTAGCGCTGATAAAATACCATGGATTTTAACATCACTCATGTCATCAGTGCTTTTCTAGCACTGATAAAGGCCATTTATAGCACTGTTAAAGGCCTATTTTTTAGTAGTGGTTTTTGGGATTGGGTTTGATTGGGTTTTATAAATGAAAGTGTAATAAAAAATGATGAGGGTCAGTTTTGAAAATGATAATAATAAATTGGTTTTCTAAAAATGAATGAAAGTGAGTTTAGTATTTGGAAATCTAAAATTAAGTGTAAAATAGAGTGAAAGTTTTTAGAAAATAAAAGGAATTAAAGTAGACTATATGGTTAAAAGTGGGTTAATGTTTTTAGAAAATAACTAGGAATTTTTTAAATAATTTTTTGAAGTAGGACTTTAATATTTCAAAAAAAATGTGTAATTATTAAAATGTTTTTGTAAAATAATGTTATGATCTTGTATATTTTTATGACTATGGTTAATGATTGAAAATCATTCTGTTTAATTTTTATTTTCAAAGTGAATTTTTTTTGGGTTTGGTTTTTTGAAAAATAAAGAAATTTTTATTAGTAACTACAATTTATTTTAAATGGTTTCTAAATTTTTTTATTAAAGATTTTACTAATTTATGGGATTCTGAAATGATTTTTATGAATATCATGAAACTTTGAAGATAAAAGTATTAAATTTTAAAATAGTTTAGAAAGATTAAGTTTTAATCATATTTAGTGATTGTGTAAATTTCATTGGATTTTTTGTTTTGGGTTGGGACCTATTTTTTATTGGGTTAGTTGGATATGGGTTGTATTGATTTGGCTTTTATTTATGATGTTATTTACTATATGCCTCCCTGAAAATTCTCAAGTTTTTTTAGGTCTAAAAGATCATCTCCATTGAATCTTTACCGGTTTGGGTCATGGTGAGGTTTCAGGCAGGTGTGTTTCTATATGTATATCCAAGTTTCTCCCATGGATTGTATTGTTTTAGGGTTTACTTGTTCCTTATTGATGTGTTTCGGTATTCTGAGGACTTTGTGTGACTAAGGTTGCAGTAATATTTCTTTGGAGTTCATTAGACATGGGACAACCTTGGTTATTTTATTGGGTGACTAGGGTGGATATTGAACCGGTTATGATTACACAATGGCTGGTGTTGTTTGATTTGATGGGATCATTATGATCGATGTCCTGGGAATGAAGTCTTGGGTTACCTATGTTCTCTGAACAAATGTTGGATCTATGTGGTTTGATGGAGTGTGCTCATGGTTACTTCCTCTTTTCCTTTTGTTTCTGATAATAGGAAATCAATGAGTGGCTTAATAGTTCTTGTACAATGAATTTTTGGACAATTCCTAGAACCATGTTATTTTGGGATACTTAACACCTTACACATTTTTTGAGAGTAGGTTCTTGTCTTTAAGGAATTTTGGACACATCTCTTGTGGAAATTATTAATTATTGATGCATGTGTTTGGGAATGATTGTTTCATTAGTATTTCATTTGGTTTTTTCATTGGGTGTGTTCTTAAATGGTGGAGAGACCCACTATGGGTCTCCATCCCTTTATATTTTTCTAGATTTGGTCAGGTGTGAGTATGATTTGGGTTCCTTGGATGTTTATGAATTTTGAGAGTTTTAATTTTCTTAAAATTATGAATCATATCTTAATTGGGGGACTTGATTAGGATCATTTAGTGGGAAGCATGTGTTGTGCTTGGGGAAGTCTTTCCTTTTCTTTTGAACCATCATGCTAATGGTTTCCTTAAATAGTGGGGAGGACCATTTCATATCTCGACTCTCTAGTTCTTACTTGATATTGCCAGATGTGAATTTTAGGGATAAGACTCACATTGAGACTGGAGTTTTTGTTGGTTTTGTTTTGAATTTGAGATAGTTTGGAGTTGCGTTGTGGCTTTATCCTTTCTGATTGATGAGTCCCTTTGATGTGACTCTCATTCTTAAATTGATGATTGCACCATACATTAAATTTGGTGACTTTCAAAGGGAATAAATTGTTTATGGCTGGAATAATTATCACACCCCAATCTTGAATTTTCTTATTATTTTATTTATTTAATTATTTTTAATTGTTTTCTTGAATTTTGAGTAGAACTAGTTTTAATTTTTATTTTTTTGGAATTTCTGCATGGGTCTAAAATTGGTGAAAAGTTAGTATAAACTGTGTGGAAACTGTAAAAATGTGTTTATATCATGGTATTGATGAATTTTAGGGCTGGTGCATAGTTTTTATAATAGTTTACCCTACTCATACAAGGTGTCTAGGCCCTCTAGTATGAAGTTCATGGTTTGGAAAATTGTGTAGCCAAACTATGTGTAATTCACAAATCTTAAAAAATTAAAAAATATATATTGTAAAATTAAAACAAAAAAAAATTAAAAACCTAATGCCACCCCCCCCCCTCTCCCTTATATGAAGTAACCCCTCCCCATCCCCCATGGTTCACAATGCACCCCGACCTGAAGCTTTCCCTCACACACACCACCTCCCCATCCAGATCTCCTCTATTCCTTATCGAATCTCATCTAAATATATAAGGTTTGGGTGTATCTCCCTTTTCTCCTCTTCCTCCCTTTATTTCTTCTTGTTATTTCTTATCCCTTTTTCTATGGGCATCCTAGGCAAAACCCTAGGTGGTTTTTTGGTTCTAATGCTTCTAATTATTTGTGGTATTGGTTCCTAGGGCTTGTATGACTCCATTTGAGACCCATTCTAATAGTATTCATTAAAGGTGATGACTCTCAGAACCCCAATGACTTGATTCCAAAATTTTGAGGTGGATTGACCCTTTTTTGGGCCTTCAAATTCTATAACCTTGCTTTATTAAATTTTAAATCCATTATTTAGGTACAAAATAATAATAATAATGGTGTTCAAAGAATATTTAAAGTGAAAATCAAGTTTCACTTTATTTAAAATTCAATTCAAAGTTTTTTCCCTAATTAGAACTTCAGTAAAAGTCTACTTTGATTGAATTTTCATGCCATATGTTTTATAAAATTATGAATGGGTTTTATTAATAAGTTTAGATATTCTAAAAGTTTTTTTAGCTTTAAAAATGGAATTACCTTATGTTTTCAAAGGAATTATAAAATTTTTGTGTTTCTAAAAATGTTTCATGCCATGTTGGTGTTATCCACATATACATGGGTAAAAATATATATTTATTTATGTGTGTGTGTGTAAATTCACATGAGGATATTTGAATTTATGAAATGATGTGTGTGTGTGTGTTGGTGTATATGTGCATAAAAGTAGATAGAAATCATGGGATTTTAAACACAACACTCAAACATTTTTTTTAGGGAAATTTTAATTGGATTCATAAAATTTAACTACAAGGATTGGTTGAAACCTTCTAAAGACTTTTGAAAAATGAGGTGAACTCCAACGAATTACTAAACTTTTATGTTACCTATTGGGACTGTATATTTTATGTTTTTTATATTAATGTGATTCTAAGAAAGGATTAAAATTGGTAGTATAAAAAGGTGATGTGGTGATATATATTTAATTTTCATTACTATGTGATTGATTTTTAGTTTTGATATTACACCTCCCTTATATATTCTATTTATGGGAAATAGTGCATGGGAACCTTAGGTACTTTGGTGGATAGACTAGGACATGTGTGTTGGTCAAAGGTAGCAGAGATCTGGACTACCCTCCTTAGTAGGATCATTCCACAACACTAACTAAACTAAATTATTTTGCTATATGGTTGACAGATCATGCTCTAGAACGGTATTGTGTGTGTGTGTGTGTGGTTCAAACACTGAGAGTATAATGATCCTAAGGCCTAACCTTAGTGACCTAGGGTTTTTTATTATTCTTGGCCTATATATTTATCTTTTTTTTCTTTATTTTCAAAATAAAATAATAATAATTTATGTTAAGTGAAGGGTTTCTTAAAAACTGATGTTTCTTTCTGTTTAATGATTGAGATAAATTTTTTCCTAAAAAGAATGGATTTCTATAATTTGAAAATATATTTCCTTTGAAAATGAGTAAGAATCATTTATTTTGTTTCTAAATAAAAACCAGAAAAAAAACATATTTTTATAATGTATTTAAAACTAGTATAAAAGGATATTTAATTTAAATACTTAGACATGGGGTGTGGTTTACTTTTGGAATGCCTACTGAGATTTATGCTCACACCTATCTATATAATTTCTATTATAGGTTTTGGTCCCATTCCTGACCACTCTTTGAGAATCAATTGGTTGTATAGTGACTTGTATAGACACATGGAGGTATATTGGCAGTTTTATTTTATATTAGTTTTATTTTATTGCATCATACATGTGGTCATTTACTTATTTATATGGACGGAGGGTATAGATATATACGGGGGTCCATGAGGGAACTAGAGATGGATGTAGTTTTCCTTATAAGGGAGGGATATTGAGGGTGATCAGACATATTTCTTGTTTAATTTGTTTAATGCTTTCATAATCTGGTACTTTATTTATATATATTCATGTACACTTGATTTGGAATGTATTCCCGACTTATGGACAGGTCATGTCGAAATTTAATTTAATTTATGCTACTTGTTTTCCTAATTATTTATTGATAAAAATCATTCCCACATGGTTCACTTTGATAACTGACATTAGTTTTTAGCCTATGGGGATTAAGAACGATCCTTAGGCCTTATCACATGTCATTTTGGGTATCTGATAGAGGGAAAACTTGGGTTGGTTAGTGACATGCCAATCCTATCAAAGAAACCACACCCAACCTCTTGATATACAACCTATCCTCGATCAACACCAAGCACACAAGGGTACCCAAGATCATCATCACACCTTCAAGGGAATCCTCAATGGACAAACTTAGCACCCAACTGACCAATGATCATAAACTCACCCACAAGGATGACCTCGAGGATCCCTCAAACCCTTATCAACCTCATCTCACTAAAACACAACCATACCCATGGAGTTAACCCATTCTTAAGGCTCCAGCCGATCTAAGCCTCAAGAGACTGGTCTAAGACCTCAACCACTCAAACTATGAGCAACTGGTCCCAACATCTAGGTACCAACCTATGATATCATCCAAGACACTACTTTATCCCACCTTATGGGAACCATATAAAGAACCTAAAACAAATACTATTAGAATCCTTAAACCAAGGAAAACAACAAGATCATGATCTTCACTCAGGCATCACCTCACAGCTCAGCCCTTGGGAGGATTCTAAATCAAAACCTCAAGGAAATCCTACTACCAAAGATTTATCAATCCAAAACACCATCCAAATGAACTCCCCTTATTGAAAGTATTCCACAATTGTGATCAATGTATAAAAACAATTAGAATGGACTACTCACAAGTCCAATTCTATCTCTAGGGGAAAACCCATCAAAACACCTCTAAGGAGTGAGTACACAACATGTACCTTAGGAACATGACATGTAACCTCAAAGATCCTCCTTGGTCTTATACCACCTCCCACCTAACATATACTTTTCCCAATTACATGATGTGAACTCACCCTACATGGCATGCCACCCACACAGGGTTCTTGTCCATGTACTTATCTGTGTGACCCACATAGTGTTAGACCATATTTTCCATATGGCCTCTATTTGTGCACAAAAAATGGGCTTTAGCAGTGTAACATACACATCCATGTTCCCTCACATGAGGTGTCTGGTCATGCCCCTAGACACACCCTAAGTGGATATACATGGAATGTCCCAAACACAAACACACCATGTAACCCTCATATTCAACCTTATTCCCAAAACAAAGAATACATAGTGTGTGTTCTTGAACTATACACCATGGGGTTGGGTTCTTTCAAACAAAAAACCATTTTGATACCCTATAACACTCAATTTGGAATAGAATACACCATAGATCGACCCCCATGGGGTCCCCAGAAACCCAAAAACAAGATTTAAAACTAAAAACAACTACACTATGGGTACTATTAGAAAAGAATTAAAAATATCCTACCTTCTAGCATAAAATATTGAAGATTTTCTCTAGGATTCATGTCACATCACTACTGACTCCTGGTCCACCTCTAAATAAGCTCCTTAGTGGAAAACCCTCCTCCCTCTCCCTCTCCCTCTCTTGGTAGTGTAACCCATGGGGTGTAATATGCATGAATACAAATGGGAGGAGAAAGAAAAAGAAAAGGAAAAAAAGAAACATAAAAAAGAAAAGAGGGCTTGGACCCAATGCCTAACAAAATATTATTCTTTGCCTAGGAAAAAACCCCTCATTTTAGACTCAACCACAAAGTCAAAATCTCAATATAACACTCCATCCAAATGGTATCACCAAACAAACATGCACAAATAATTAATATTTAATTGATTAAATTTTTTAAAAAAATTAAAATGACTCAAATTTCCACAAAACTTCTATCCTAGGGTAAACACCCTATTATGGGACCAACAGAGTCGTCATAAAAATTATTAAAGATCTTATAAAAGTATAAATTACCATTTTCCCCTTAAAACAATCTAGGTAACAAAAATTCAAATTTATCCTAATTTTATCAACCCATAATGACACAGGTCATTACAACCTCCCCACCATAAACACTTCTCACCATCGAGAAGCCTTGGAGGCTACCCAACTAAAAAGATATATCCAGACCATTGGTATACATGATGTTATCATGATCATACACTAATTTATCTCAAATTTCTCATATCTCTCCCAATTTGAAGTTCGTTCATCCACAACTGGTCCAATTATCCCTATCATTGGAATATCCTTATCGTCTCCCCATGACCAACATGACAAACCTCCATGACCCACACTCCATCCATTACCAAAAACAATGGTTGGATGTAGTCAACTCACTCATACCAGAGTTCCAAAATAAATAATAAACCTATAACCATTCCCTATTATTAGACCTTGTCCTTGGTTTTTTCCTTTATTTTATTTTTTTCTTTATTGGATTTGGATCTTTTAATGGGTGTTTTGGTCAAGTTCTCGGTTGAAATTTTTGGTTTTTGAAAATTTTGGGAGGTATAGGGTGTCACACTATTGGTGAACAGATAGGGGAAACTATGCACCAACCCTCTGCAAACCATTCTTCCTTAGGAAGAAGTACCAAAGGCCCCGTACGGTTAGGAACACGGGCATGCAACCCTCCCTATATGATTGTGTATCCTCAAGAATATAACCCGAAGCCTTACACAGTTAGTCGAATGGTTTTTTAAACTATGCGTCCTAAACCATGTAGCATCTTCCTTGTGGTTAGAGGTTCCTTCACAGTTGGAACACTATCTATAAGACCATGAAACCAACCCATGTAGTCTTTCTATATCCTTTAAAAATGGGTTTTTACCATTTTTCTCTTCTGGGTATTTAACCCCAATCTATCCCTCACACTTCTCATTCAGATGTGGCATGAAATGGGGCTCCAAATCCCCTCTTGTCTTCACTCCCCTCCTTGGAATGAATCTCATACATCAATATTGGTTAAGTTTATTTAGATTTTTGGATTGATTTCCTCCTCTACTCCTCTTATTTCTTGGTTTTCTCTTGGTTGATTTATCTTTTGGCCAAACCCTAGAGGATGGAGGGTAATGATGGATTGTGTTTTATTTTGATCTAGGTTGTGCAGTTTGATTCTTGGGTTATCCTTTCTTTGTTCTTGGAGTTTCATCGTATTTTCACACTGTTGAGATAGTTGTTTCCATCCATTTTCTTTCCAAAACATTTCATATTACACTTGATCTTTCCTAAAATAATTTTAATTGTGTTCTTTATTCTTGTTGTGTGTTGTGATGAAATGTTATGGCTTTCTATGTTAGTGGTTTGATAGAGAAAAGGGTTTTTCAAAGTTATTCCATAATTATGCCTATATGTATATAATTTGTTTAATAAAATTCCAAGTGTAATTTAAAATGGTTTTGGGTATTTTAAAGTCATTTTTTTCCTGGTTGGAGTTTGATTGGTTTAGTTGGAAAGTGGAATTGTGCCTTGTGTTGGTTTTTGATTCTTTATGGATTTGGTTATTGTATAAAAAATATTTTGGTATAATGTGATTCTCCCTTATCCTTATTAAATTAAACCCTAAATATTCATATGAATGTCTATTTATATTTTTATGTGCTATGTACATGTCCATATGTGCACAGGGTGTACACATAGATGTGTGCATGCATATAAATGGTAAATTCCATTGAATAATTGTTTTTCAAAAACCTTGGTTTTCTAAAAAAAATTCCTCCCTCATATTAGTTACACCTTCTCCTCAAATCTTTTTCATATTCTTAAATATTTTCCAAATGGTTCTTGGTTTTCAATTGAATCCCAAAAATGTTTCAAACGGTGTTTTCTAAAGTTTTCCTCAATGCATGTTTGTCACCTTGGTGTATATTTGGAAAATTACCTTGGTTTGAAAAATGGTTTTAGAAAGAAAGGTTTTTTCCCTTATAAATGGTTTGTATTTAAAAATACAAGGCTCCTTTTCTACCATTGGATGTATTTAGGGAGAATATTGATAATTCTCATGCTCTCAGGTCAATTATAACTTTGACATGCTTTTGGAAAAATGGTTTTGAACCTCCATGGTGTATAATCCTTGTTAGAACCTTTGAAATGTTTTCTACATTATAGAACCCACATGGTTTTCCTATAGGTGGTGAGGATATTTTCATGGATGGTATTAGGGATTGGGAAAGGCATACACATTGGGATCTGTGGGTGATGATTAGTGTCAAGCTTGTGATGACCTCCTCGCTTCATCTTATACTATAATCATGGGATCCTAGGAATCATTTATAGGGTTGAGAAATGGTTACTATCTAGATCATAATGAGATAGACTATATCCCCCTAGTAGACCCAAGATATGGTGGGAGATACATTGGTGATAGGCGAGTAGTGCAGCTAGGTTGGTGATAGACTATGGACAACATCTTACATCGGCAGATGGTTCCAAACTAATTATGTCTAGGGTCACCTCTAGAGATTTTTAGTTCATTCCCATGGATACTATCTTGTATGTTCCTATATTTCTTTGAGGTATTTGGTTACCTATTTCATTCATATTTTATTATCTGTACTTGTACTACTTTCTCTATTTTTGGCATTGGTTGCTTGATTTTTCATGCTTCTTACATTCAGTTCTTGATTTCCCTAAATTAGTAACTTACTTGTATTTTGGTATCCTTCAAGGAATTAGTTCTTAAATTAGGTTTTTAATTGGAAAACTATTTTAAAAAATTCATGTTTTATCTTCGAAAGTGGATTTTTGAAAGATGTGTTTGGTTGTGTTAAATGATGAAAATCTATTTTCTAACTATATTTTCAAACTAGTGTTTATATATTGTTTCAGAAAAGGGAATGTATATACTCTATAGTTAATAAGTTGTTTTATACTCACACCCTACTTGTGTCACTCGACACTGGTAGACCTGAGATATTTTTTAGGTTCAGATTTTATTCAAGTTCTCTCTTAGAGTAGGCTAGTATTATGAATGGATGGTGTCCAAGAGGTGATAGAGAGATGATTTATGGTCTTAGTATGATTGTATTTTTTTCCTTTTGGTGTTTATTTTGGGATCCTATTTATGTATTTATTTATGTTTAGTGATTTAAATATTTTCCTGTTATGTTGCATATTATGCCTTGTTTTATTTTTTTGGTTATTAGGTGAAATCATCCCCAATTATTTATCTATGATGCCCTAAAACTTTTCATCATCCCATGGGGATTAGGGATTCTCTTAGGGAATTTTCACATACTGTATCGAGTGACTAGTTTAGGTGTTTACCTGGGATAGTTCATGACAAAATGGTATCAGATCCACCCTTTGTTATTTTGGGTGTCAAGTATACTGAAGATAAGATTAGCAAGACTTGGGAGGTAGGTCATAGGTCGGTGTCTGATCACCACCAATCATGATGAGACCTTATTTGCTAGGTATAGTAAAGTTTTGAGTCTTTATTTTTTATTTGGGGTTTATTTTTTCAGTTCCTAATTTGGTTTTTTTGGTTTGTGTGTTTTATGGGAATTATAATGTAAGTGAGTCGGTGTTACACGGTGAGCTTACATGGTGTAGTGAACCATGTGAAGCCTCAGTAAATGATTCATAATACTTCTAAAGGTAGGTGTATGATTGATAAATGGTCTTTTAAACCATGTTTCCAAGTAATGCAAGACCACTAGTCCCCTACTTCATAGGGTTTAGTGTGGGTGATGTTTTTAGTTTGATTTTATTATGGTTGGTGTGGGTGGATTTTAAAAGGGATATTTATAAATTGGATTTTAAATATGTGGGTTCAAAGAGAAATTAAAAGTGTGTCTTGGGTTTTGGAAGTGGGTAAATTGAAATAGTTTTAGTTAAAGAGTACTTGGAATGGGAAATTGGAAGGTGAAAATGTTTTTTTTATTTTAAATGATTTTGGAAATGAATTGGTTTTGAATTTAAAATGGTAATGGTATCCTTGAAAGAGTATTTTTGGTTTTTTCTTGTGATGTTTTGGTACGTGAGCTTAAAATTTTAGTTTTTTGTGCTATCTTGGTTGATTTTGGATGTAGTTTTGGGTTATTTTTTATTTGATTTTTTTTGTTTCATGTTGTTTAGAGTATGCCACCTAGAAAGGTCCCAAATGTGTCTAAGGAATCTCTTATAGTGGTTGACTCTTCCTAGAGAGCTATTCAAGTGGTGGAATCGATTTCTTCTCTATTTCTTCATGTCTTTCATGGTTATTAATTTCTGGTAGAGGTTTTGGAGTGGATTAAGGAAATTGAAAGTGTTTTTGGGTCCTTAGAAACTCCTAAAGCCTTGAGGGTGTGAGTTTCCTTAGGTTAGTTCAAGGGACATGATTTGGATAAATGGAAATTGACCTCTCCATCCTCATTAAAAATTGGGATGACTTAGGATATCTTTGATACCACTTTAATTCAATGTTTAATCCCTAAAGACATGAAAGTGAATAAAGTTAAAGATCTTATGGATATCCGGCAAGGTAAATGGATGGTGGAGGGTTATGTTGACCACTTTATAGAGTTGTTTCCTTTTTCTAGAGAAATATCATCAATCTATCTATTGAAATATCATCTTTTTTGTGTAGGTTCTTCACCCTAAGATCAAGGATCGAGTCATTTCATCTAGGAAATTTATGTTTAGAATGTTGGTGGATGAGTTTTTTCTAGCCAAGATGGTTCTTAGTGGGTAGACTAAAGTGGCTGATAGCATGACCTCTTTTGGTGCTCATGAAGGTTCCCTATCTAATGTGGAGTGTATATTAGAGGATCTTATCCCAAATAAGTCTCCTTTGTCAATTCCTGATTCTCATCGGAAAGATCACTCACTTTTGTGCTTCAAATGTGGTCAGTTTGGGTATTCTAATAAATCTTTTTGTAATAATAAAAAGACCTATCATAGGTTTCATCAGATTATACATATTCATAAATTCAGTAGGGTGATTCCTCTGCATAAGGAAAAGTTTTCTAGGAAAGTTTTAGATCATATATTTCCTTCCTCTCTGGCCTTTTTTGGTAATCATGTATTTTTTCTACTTCTTTATTATCCTTCTTTATCCCTTTTTTTCTTCTTTTAGTTTCATGATTTTTCCTACTTTCCATGTTGTTTTGGATGATTTATAGGCTTTTTTCTGTTTAGATATGATGTGTCTTGTGGAAATTATGAATCATGGTTTAATCTGGCATTCTTCTTGGGTCTCCCATGCTAGTCGGGTTCTTAAATGGTGGAGAGACCCTCCATGGACCTCTGTGTTGTTCTCATTTGAGCCGGTCAGGTGTAAATTTTAGAAATAGGTTTCACACCATGTTCGTGGGTTTTGTTTGTGTTTGGGTTTGATCTGAAGGTTCTGTGTTGAGATATTTTCTTTGATTTAGAGAGTTCTGGTTTTATTTATTGTCTTGGACTTGGTGACTTTATGGGAGAAGAAAGTTTTTATGGTGGAAAGAATTTTCTCACCCCAAAATTAGTTTTACCTTTATTTTATTTCTTTCCTTCATGGATTTAGATCTTATCATGAGTTTTTGTATTGATTTCTTGATTGAAATTTTTGGGTTTTAAAAGTTTTGGGAGATAGGAGGGTGGTATAAGGTTAAGGGTAATTATGTTTTAACCCTATAAAAATCATGTGTCCTCATGTAGAAGATCCCAAGTCCCTATATGGTTAGGCACATAGGTGTTCGGCCCACACCAGGTGACTATAAATTCCCAAGAAAAATCACCAAGGCCTCACATGATCAAGAATATATTTTAGGAAATAGTGTGGCCATGTAACACCATATTACCTTTCATAAGGTATGAATTGTCCTTTGGTATTGGGTTTTTCATCATAATCTAGCGTTTTTTCTATCTATTAGTAAATTAAACACCATATAATGGGATTACACACCATGTATTTTTTTCCAGGAAAATTTCATGAGGATTTTTCTGGGTGTAAAAGTTTATAGGTCATGTATTTGAATTTCACATCATGTAACGGTTGAAAATTGAATTTAAATCAAATGAGAAACCTTATTTGGGTGTCTGAAGTCCTTTTGGATTATACGAAATGAATCATGGTTATACATCATATAATTTTTGAGGCATGAGGTTTTAAGTTTGTTGTAAACTTGATTTTATTTTGTTTCGACCTACAACCCTTCCTCTAGCATCCCAGATCCTTCCCTAAGTGATTTTGAATCCTATAAAACCTTTCCTTCATAGATAAAAGTGGAATTGACCTCATTAAATATTTTATGGGTAAGTAGATCTCCTCTCATGTGGTTTCTTTCATTTTCTCTTCCTCTCCTATTTAGGGTGTGATATATTATCATCTAATTGATGGATCTAAACTTCGTTTTATTGGATTTTTATTCTAGGTTGTATTCTTATATCTTATGCACCTTTGTTCTTTATTTGTGAGTCCCATTGTGGGTGTTAATTTTTGAATCTTTGATTTAATGGTATTTGGTTCCATAATTATTTTACCTATGATTTAAACCTTTAATTTATTGATTAAATTGAAATGAGTTTTTAATTTATTTAAAAACATAGATTTGTGATAATTCGATCTTCAATTTAAAATGGGTATAGAAATTGAGAAAAAAACCCCAATTTTAATGGAATTGTAATTGTGGGTTATATTTATGAAAAATGATGGCTTGATTTGTAAATCATTTTGATGGAATGATTTTATTTTGATCTTGATAAAATTGTTTAAATTGAAAAGTTATTTGAAAATTCATGAAATGAAGAAAACCTATGATTTTGTTTTGAAATGGAAAAGGAATTTGAAAAACTAAAATTGGGAAATTTTATTTTAAAATGTTTTAAAATGACTGCTTTCTAATTTGATTGATTGTTTTTTTTGGAGCACGTGTTATCCTGGGTATTTAGTGGTAACTAGGACTAGCATGCTAGCACCTTGACTCCCTAGAAATGGATAAATTATGACAACTATTACTAAAACAACTACAGCTTTAATTCCCATAATGGGTTCCCCTATCCGGGGTGTATACTTCTCGTGATGGGTTCCCCTATTAGGGATTATTTTTGCGTGCATGCCTCACTAGAGCCGAGATCATTAATGAGATGTGTGAGGATCCAATTACCTGATAAACTGACTTACCACAAGGATTTTTTACATGGTGATTTACTATGAGTTGTTTATCTATTATTCATGTTATTTATTCTTGAACTATTTTATTCATTCCAATTTATTTTTATAAAAAAAATTGTAAGTGTTCATTTACGCCTGTTTGAAAGTTATTTTGATATATCTTCCATCTATTTGAATGAAAGTGTGTTTTGGTTTAAAATATTAAAATTTTAATTTCATACCTAGTTTTATTTTAATTGATAGCATATATGGTTTATTATTATGATATTGATTATGGAACACTAGGTGAGAGCCTATTGGGATTTATAGATAATGACCTACCTTTACCTTCAGGCATTTGTTTATTTTCTTATTCAAGGTTTGAGCAAATGGAAAGTGCCACTTGGAGATGGTGGATGTTCTTGATCCTTTTGACTATAGAGTGTCGATAGAGGTGAGCAGTGGAGATGTCATCCACTTTTTTCATGGAATGTTTGAGTTTTATTCTAGTTAGATACTGAGTACTTTGATTATGTACTAGTTTGAGTTTTTTATACCTATTGTTTTTATTAATTTATCCCTTTGGAGTGTTGAGAATGTTTAATTTTAGTAATTTATCTTCCACTATTTTTTGGAAAATTTATTCCCTTATTGATCATGTATGATTCCAAGTGAAATCCACCAACCTGTGGGAATCAGGAATTCCCTCCAGGCCATGTTAGAGCTAGCTTGGGTATCAGGGTACCAGGGTATCTGGGTTGGTTCATGAAAAAGTGGTATCAGAGATGTAGTTTAATCATTTTTCCTTGATGTTATTATACATTTTGGGTTATCCTAGTAGATATGAGGTAGGATTTCTAGGACTTATGTGTTATTTATGAGTGATTTACTGGACAACTCTCATCATAATGATCCTTAAGTCACCATGGGGGTCTGGGAAAGGAATATTAAGGAATAATTTGATCTTTTTATAGTCCTTTCCCTATTTTTGATTTGGGTATGTTGAAATATAAGTCTTGATATATTATCTAATGGGATATATATTCTTATTTATCTTGATTGAGTTGTTAATTTGAGTAAACTTCTGATGTCTTCAATGTTGTTTGTTGATATTGTGTATCATCATGCCTCTAAGAAGAAGTTTTAATAGACTATAGGAGTAATTTGTTGGTAAACCACAGAGATCAAATCCTCCAATGTACCAGAATCATGTTTAGATTGTTGTGTGTGTTGTCCAAGCTCTAGGAAAAGAACCTGCACCCATCCCCATTCAAGCTCCAGTTGTGGAACCATAAAGGGATGAATCTCAGAATTGTACTCAAGAGTTTCTTTACTATAATCCATCTACTTTCCAAGAAACTAATGATACTCAAGTGGTTTAGGATTTTTTTTTTTAACAATATAGAGTGCCTTTTTGATTTTTTTAGAAACTCATGATTCAATTAAGGTGAAATGCACTACCTTCAAGGTGGAAGGGCTTAGTATAAGATTTTGGGATTCTATTGTAATAGAAAAGAAGCATGAAGGTTTTGAGTGGAAGGAATTTAGATATCTTTTAACTAATCATTTATATCCATAATCTATGTTTCTATCTAAGGCTATAGAGTTCTTCAACCTTCAGTAGGCTGATAGGGTCATGATGCACTATGCTAACTACTTTTCCAAGCTTGTACAATTTTCACCTGATATTGTATCGAATGAGAAAATGAATACATGATGGTTTGAGATGGTTCTTTGATTAGATATTTTTTCACATATTTTATTATTTAATCTCTGTAATGACCCGCCAATTCTCATTGGCTTGAGATCTCAACGAGTCATTACTTGGCCTTAAGCGACATCCCCGAGGTGCCAAAGGCTGGCAATAAATGTCGAAGGGTTTCAAAACACATGGGGGATGATTTATCCTTTAAATTAAAACAACCAACAAACCATGAAAACTACATAAACATCTCCAAGAAACAACTATATGATGCATGATTTAAACCCAAAATAGTTCAGCCATTTATTTCATAATAAACCAACCAAAGTGCAACAGCGGAAACCAAAACAAAATCAGAGTAAACAGCGGAAAGACAACTAGAAAGACTCAAAGAAAACAAAGACTCCAAGGCTCCACAAGCTCCATGCTCCAACATCACGAACCATCCCAAGTATCACAAAGTAGTGCTATAAACATGCGACACTTTACCATTTCCAACATACCGGTATATGACATCTACAAAAGCACCATCGTGCCAAAGTAAGGGGTGAGTAATGAAACTCAGTAGGTTTTCCCCGATGACTTCCCAACCCATGCCTCTAGGATAAAACATGTTAGCACAAATATATAAATCAATTTATATAAAACAGTTCCAAAATAGTTCACAATATAGCAAGTTCTATGTCAAAACCATTTTCCAACTAAACCATTTTTTCCAACCAAAACCATCTTTTCCAAGAAAAGAAACCAATCAAAGTTTCCAAATCATAACTACATATTCACTTTGTCATAACCATTCCATTACACATAATCACATCATTAGACATGCATGCATCGTTATGAAAGTTCCATACTCATGAGCGGTCTCTCATCGATCTACCAAGTCTTCACAAGGTAATTATTCCACATGTGCAATTACACTTTGGGAACCGAACACAAGGTCATATTTCAACCAAGCCTCGTAAATGCAATATGAACACACACACCAAGTATGCCCAACCTTAAAGGGAGAGAAATCCCAAGTTAGGTCCGCTTAGGAGATTTAATGAGGAAATTAGAGGCAAAACATATTAGATCCACAATTTTAGGATCTAATTTTAAGTGAACGCATGGTTAGTCCACACGGTTTGACAAACCGTGCGTTAGCTTATGCCTCGTCCATCCTTCACGCATGGCCTCATCGCACGGTTTACCTCAACCATGCACCAACTGTGCGAAAGCCACTGCCTCCCCAGTCAGCCACACACAGTTTGGCCGCACGGTTTAGACTAACTGTGCGCTGCCCATGCGCCTTCCCCTTTTTCTTCAAACTTCAATCCAGGATCTCACGACTCTCCCAAAAATCACCCTTAACTTTTACAACAAGAAAAGCATCAAGTAAGGGTTACATACCAGAAACTAGGGGTACTACATTCTCCCCACCATTGGCCTTTCCATCCCCGGAAAGTACAAAACCATGGGTTGCCTGAAAGAGTTTTGGCCAGTGCTCTTTCATTTCTTTCTCATGTTCCCAAGTCTCTTCCTGAATCTGAACATGCTTCCATAAAACCCGCACTAGACCGATGCTTTTTTCATGCAAGAATTTATATTGCCTATCCATAATCTGCACTGCGGTATGTATCAACGAAGCATCCAGATCTAGGTCAACGTGATCCCATCTGATCACATGTTCAGGATCGGGCTGATACTTCTTCAACTGAGATACATGGAACACATTATGCACTGCACTGAACCATGGTGGTAATGCCAACCGATATTCCACCTCGCCAACTCGCTCCAGTATCTCAAAAGGGCCTATATATCGAGGAGATAATTTGCCCTGCTTCCCAAAATGACGATTTCCAAGCCTTGGAGATATCCTCAAGAAGATATGATCACCTACAGCGAACGACAATGGTCTTCGACAGTGATCTGTATAGGATTTTTGACGACTCTGTGCTGTCTCCATCCTCTTTTGTATCAAATGAATCTTCTCTATTGTTTCTTGGAAAATGCTCGGCCTGACTAGTGAAGTTTCACCCGTTTCCACCCAGCATAGTGGAGAACAATAAGGACGCCCATACAATGCTTCAAACGGAGCCATGCGTATCGAAGCTTGATAGCTGTTATTGTATGAGTACTCCACTAAGGGTATATGCTCCTCCCATGAACCACAAAAATCCATTACACAAGCCCGCAACATGTCTTCCAACGTCTGTATCGTCCGCTCGCATTTCCCATCTGTCTGAGGATGATATGTTGTGCTCATCATCAACTGAGTCCCCAGGGCTTGTTGTAAGTATTTCCATAAACGAGATGTGAACCTCGGATCTCTATCTGACATGATTAAAACTGGTACACCATGTCTCTTTACCACTTCCCAGATATAGATTTTTGAAAGGTCTTCCACCGTATGAATTTCACGAATAGGGATGAAATGGGCCGACTTGGTCAGACGATTCACTATCACCCGGATGGTATCGTGTTTCCAGACCATTCTTGGAAGACCTGTAACAAAATCCATTGTTATCTAATCCCATTTCCACACTGGGATAGGTAAGGACTGTAACATACCAGCTGGTCTCTAATGTTCTGCTTTAACCTGCTGACAAGTTAAGCACCATGATACATACTCAGCCACCTTCCTTTTCATGCCGCTCCACCAAAACTGCACCGTCAACGCCTTATACATGTTTTGTGTACCCGGGTGTGCAGCCCATCTGGAATGGTGGTAAGCATGAAGGAGTTGTTCCTAAGCAGTTAAAGGTAAAAACATCCTATATCAAAACTGAAAAACTGAACTCCCATTTAGCTTTCATCCCTAAATGGTATCCCCACCATTGAGTTTTTAACTCATTGCAACACAGTCGAGATCAGATGTTTGTGCCTCCTTTACTATCTCCACCAAATCAGGAACCAGCGCAACTAGAAATAAAACCACAACATCACCCCGGCCTTCACATTCCACATGCATGTCGGCTAAGACTGACATCAACTACCATTTGTCTGAAGCTTCTTTTACCAACTGAGTATATGAATTCTTGCTTAATGCATCGACCACATAATTGCCCTTACCCGGTGTATACATCAAGTCAAAGTTGAACATTTCAAGATACTCCATCCATTTGATTTGCCTCATATTCAACTCTCATTGTGAGAAAATGTGTTTCAAGCTTTTGTGATCCGTAAACACAGTAAATTTCTCACCGAAGAGATAATGTCTCCATGTCTTCAACGCATGGACGACTATAGCCAACTCCAAATCATGTGTTGGATAATTATTCTCATGCACCATCAACTACCTTGACCTATAAGCAACAACATGGTCTCCTTGCATGAGAACACAACCCAGTCCTGATCCTGAAGCACCACAATACTCCACATACCCCTGTCCTAATTCTCGAAAGATCAAGATGGGTGCTGATGTAAGGCGGACTTTGAACTCTTGAAAAGATATTTGACATTCCTAAGTCCATTTAAATGCACTGTTTTTCTTTTTCAATGTTGTCATAGGCGAATCTAGTCGTGAGAAGTCACGCACAATGTGTCGATAAAAACCAGCGAGACCAAGAAAACTGTGTATCTCAAAGACATTCTTCGGCAGTTTCCAAGAAAGAACAGCTTCTATATTTTCTGGATCCACTGACACACCTTTATCAGAAACGACATGGCCCGTAAAATGTACCTCTTGTATCCAAAAATCTCACTTTGATAATTTAGCATACAGTTTATGGTCCCTCAATATTTCCAACACTGTCGCCAAGTTTTTCTCATGCTCATCTCTTGTTCTTGAATACAAAAATATGTCATCGAAAAACACCACAACAAAAGAATCCAAATATTTCTGAAATATCCAATTCATTAAATCCATGAAGACCGCTGGGGAATTCATTAGACCGAAAGGCATGACTACATATTCGTAGTGGACATATCTGCTTCTGAAGGCTGTCTTTGGAATATCCTCCTTCCGAACTCGCAACTGGTGATATCCTGACGATAAGTCAATCTTATAGAACCACTGAGATCCCCTTAATTGATCAAACTGGTCATCAATGCGTGGAAGTGGATATCTATTCTTTATCGTAACTTGGTTAAGTTTACGATAATCCACACATAGCCTCAAGGTTCCATCTGTTTTCTTTACAAACAAAACCGGTGTTGCCCACGGAGATACGCTTAGCCGAATAAAGCCTTTGATTTCCAGCTTCTCTAACTACACTTTCAATTCCTTTAACTCCATTGGTGACATCCTATAATATGGAAGTGAGATAGGACTGGTCTCTGGTAGTAGATTAATCGTAAACTCCACTTCTCTTACAGGTGGTAACCCCGAGAAGTTTTCAGGAAAAACATCTGGAAATTGATCCACAACTACTGGAAAACTGTTACTTGTGATCTCGTCCCTCGATTCCAAGTTTAACGCAGCCAACTGGTAAGATATCGTTGCCATCGCTGGTGCCAACAAGCCTGATGCACCTGCCGTGACCACTCTTTCTTGTCTAAATAGATGCTTGATGCCATCCTCAGTCGTGAAACTGACTGTTCTGCTATAACAGTCGATGTGAGCTCTGAACTTTGTCAACCAATCCATACCTAGGATTATATCATAGACATCCATATCCAGCACAGAGAAATCCCATTTCAGCTCAACTCCATCAACAGTTATAGAACATTCTCTACAAGCGAAGGATCTACATTCTATTTCACTGAGAGGTTTTTGAAGTTTTATCATAGAGGGCATCATTTCAACTCTTAAGTTTATAAAATCAGCAATACAAGAAGCAAGAAAAGAATGTGATGCACCAGTATTGAACAATGCTTACATGAGGTTAGAATTCAAAATAATCATACCTCTCACTGTAGATGGTTCATACTGGTCATCCAGAATCACCTGTTTCGCTCCATACAATTTCTTTGTTGGTGAATTTTGCTCCTTATTCCTTGTTGAGATTGCCCTGCCTAAGGAGTCATGGTATTCCTAGAATCACCATAACTAGCTCTGTTTTGTTGGTGAGACTGATTTTTCTATCCTCACCCTGTCGGAGAATAGGATGCTTGCGATGCCTGGGTAGTGTCATGCACACCCAACCTCGGAGCATTGTGACAATATCACTGAAGATGACCCATATTTTTGCAATTGTGACATGCTTTCGGTGTTGTTGTACATTCTCGTTTCATGTGATCAATTACACCACATTGAAAGCACCCGGCCGTCATCATGGGTCGTGGAGGAAGATTCACCAATCCAGCCATTGGATTCTCATTCATACTCCCACCTTGGTAGTAGGTGTCCCTCTTCCGCTTGTTCCCAGCATTAGAGTTCCCCCTCGTTCCCGTGGGTATCATCATACTTCCTCCTACCATAATTCCTGAGATGTCTCTTTTAGCTACTGTTGCTCTGTTTACCATCTCTGTATAATCCGTAATACAGAGCACAACTATCTTCAAGCAAATCTCCTGTCGCAATCCTGATTCAAAAATGCATGCCTTCAGCGACGCACTTGTAGCAACCTCCAGTAAAAAGTGTACTAAATTCCTGAATTTAGCCGCATACTCTGTGATAGAGAGATTCTCCTACTTCAGGCTGAAAAAGTTAGTTGTCCTCTGGATCTTGAATGTGTGAGGATAGAATTGTTTATTAAACAATTCCTCAAATTCCTCCCAGCTCAGGCCTTGATCCACCTTAGCCTGCACCACTAGCTCCCACCACTGTCATGCAAGATCCTCCATCATATATGTTTCCAGCTTTACTTTCAGCTCTACTGGTGTGCCGATGAAATCGATGATACGATTCATTCTGATTAGCCACACCTCCGCCTTTTCTGGTTCGGAATCACCCCGAAAGATGGGTGGATTCTGCTTCTGGAACTGGATGGAATGGTCTACATGCCTTGACTCAGCCCTCTGATTCTCTGTGTCCATAGCCTGAAATGCTTGAACTATACTTTTACTAGCTTCTGGTTCACCTGTGGCTTAGGTGAAACCATATTCTCTGCATCCTCTTCTATTTGGTTTCTACGACATCTAACGGGTGTCATTTTCTATACAAAGAATGCACATCGTTAGTCTCACATCCTAGCAACTGAAGGCTTAGCATTTCAATTCCTATCACATCACTATCACAAAATTGATTTCCAATCATTTCTAAAATAGATCTTTTCTTTCTTTTGAAAATCAATCTATTTTCAAAATACAACAACCATTATCTTTTCAAAGTCTTTCATTTGAAAACATGCTTAAAATTTTCAGAAATCACACTTTTGCATCAAACCATAATCCATTTCTCAAAATGATTTATGCAGTCTTAATGGGATGTCATTCCTCTATAATTCATTCCATGCTCATCTCATTGGCTAAACCCATGACAATGAGATTTTCAACATTATAGAAGTGTCTCCAAACACTTATGTACCCAACTCCCTGGTAACTTGAAGTTTAGCAAAAAGGGGTTAGCTACATCCTTTTATGCTATACCTTTCAAGTTCTGAAAATCCTACTCCTTTCAAAGATTCCAACCCAAGGAATATACAAGACATAATTTCAACTCCAAGACCAATAACATCAATGAACACTTGTTAGGAAAGGACCCAACAAGATGGTACCATTTGTACCTCAAAGGAAGGACCAGACTGATACCATTTGTAATGACCCGCCAATTCTCATTGGCTTGAGAGCTCAATGAGTCATTACTTGGCCTTAAGAGACATCCCTGAGGTGACAAAGGCTGGAAATAAATGTTGAAGGGTTTCAAAACACATGGGGGACGATTTACCCTTTAAATGAAAACAACCAACAAACCATGAAAACTACATAAACATCTCCAACCAACCACTATATGATGCATGATTTAAACCCAAAATAGTTTAGCCATTTATTTCATAATAAACCAACCAAAGTGCAACAGTCGAAACCAAAACAAAATCAGAGTAAACAGCAGAAAGACAACCGGAAAGACTCAAATACAACAAAGTCTCCAAGGCTCCACAAGCTCCATGCTCCAACATCACAAACCAGCCCAAGCATCATGAAGTAGTGCTATAAACATGTGACACTTTACCTTTTCCAACATCCCGGTATATGACATCTGCAAAAGTATCATCGTTCCAAATCAGGGGGTGAGTAATGAAACTCAGTAGGTTGTCCCCGATGACTTCCCAACCCATTCCTCTAGGATAAAACATGTTAGCAAAAATATATAAACCAATTCATATAAAACAATTCCAAAACATTTCACAATATAGCAAGTTCCATGTCAAAACCATTTTCCAAATAAACCATTTTTTTCAACCAAAACCATCTTTTCCAAGAAAAGCAACCAAGAAAAGTTTCCAAATCATAACCACATATTCACTTTGTCATAGCCATTCCATTCCACAAAACCACATCATTACCCACGCATGCATCATTATGACAGTTCCATACTCATGAGTGGTCTCTCGACGATCTACCAAGTCTTCACAAGGTAATTATTCCCCATGTGCCATTACACTTTTGGCACCGAGCACAAGGTCATATTTCAACCAAGACTTGTAAATGCAATATGAACACACACACCAAGTATTCCCAAAAACCACACCATTTCAACCATGCCAAAACCATTTCAATAAAACAGCCCTTTTATTGAAAACCTTTTTCCCCAAAACAATTTCCGAATCCAACAAATCCATATTTTAAAATTACCATTTTAAAATCAAGAAACCAAAACACTTTGTACAAACCATTCATTCAATTTCCACAATTTCATCAAAACCCATAAATCAACACTAAAGAAGATTTATAACATGCTTTGCACCAAAATTTCACAATCAAAACCAAGAAATTAAATCAATTTGAACTAAGCCTTCAAGTTCTAAGAAAGAGGAATCAAGATTGAATCCACCTACCTCAACAAATTAGGCTAAACCAACCAACGGACGAAGAACGCCAACAAAACTGAGCCGATTCTCCCAAAAACCTCCTTAGATCTCTTCTCCTAACACAACCAAGACCAAATCTTGTCATATTTGGCATCCACACCCTTATATCTACCCATAAAGGGTGCAGATCTAAGAAAACGAGAGAAGAGGATAATTAGATCTATGTATATCTAAGAAACTGATCAAGAACGATCACATACCTTAAGAATTTGGCTTTGATTCACCAAGAGAACCCTTCGAATCACCTCCAGAACGCTTGGGAGAAGTCCTCTAACCTTCAAGGGAGATAAATCCCGAGTTAGGGCCACTTAGGAGCTTTAATGAGGAAATTAGAGGCAAAACAGATTAGATCCACAATTTTAGGATCTAATTTTAAGTGACTGCATGGTTAGTCCACACAGTTTGACAAACCGTGCGCTAACCATGTGTTAGCTTCTACCTCATCCATCCTTCACGCATGGCCTCATCACACGGTTTCCCTTAACCGTACGCCGACCGTGCGGAATCCACTGCCTCCCCAGTCATCCACGCACGGTTTGGCCGCACGGTTTAGACTAACTGTGCGCTACCCGTGCACCTTCCCCTTTTTCTTAAAACTTCAATCCAGGATCTCCCGATTCTCCCAAACATCACCCTTATCTTTTACAATAATAAAATCATCAATTAAGGGTTACATACCAAAAACCTGGGGTACTACAATCTCACTTTATATAATGATGTACTAGATAGGGAACTGATGGTTGATCTTGACCTGGATGGTATGTGTGGGTTAACAGGAGTTTATTTTTCTCCTAGTGGAAATTATATGAGTTCCTTTAACAGAAAGAGGGAGTGTGATGAGTTTCATGGTGGTTCTTGATATAAATAATCCTCTAAACCTCCTTAAGTGATTGGAATAGGCCCTTTTAATTGCTTCTAGTGTGTCAAAGTTGGGAATTTGACACGTTTTTTTACTGAGGTTCCAAAGATATGCAATTCTTGTGGTCGCTCAGGACACCTATAGAAATTATTCCATTTATTTTCTACTTTTCACAGTGTAATGAGCTCATAAACACCTAAATGTACTGCAATGAAATCATATTATTCATGATAAAAGGGGTTCCATCCATAGTCATCTAGAATGAATCTTCTTCGCACATTGGAAGAGTCTCTAGAGGAGGCTAATACAGATATGGTGAATGTGAGAGGTACCGTCAATATTGATTCATCTTTAGTATATTCTTTATTTAATACTGGTGCATCTCACTCATTTATATAGACTCATATTGTGAACTTTCAAAATATTCATAGATTGGTTTTGTCTTATTTTATGGATATTACTACGCCCATCAAAACAAAGTGAGAGAAGGGTATCTGTTGTCTTTCTTGTATTTTCTCTTTCTCAAAAATTGATCTTACCTAGAATTTTATGGTTCTCAACATGAAACCTCTTGATATCGTTTTCAGGATGGATTGGATCATTTCTAATAAGGCATTAATTGACTACTATTTTTTAGTGGGTCTCTTTTAATATGCGTAATGGGGTGTGTTGTATCTTTCAGAGAGAATGGGACATGAGGTCTATTAGAGATATACCTTCTTATCTAGAGTTTTGGAAAGTAATATTAGTGTTTTCTTTTGATCTGGAGTGGGAATATTTGAGTGATTATCTCACTTTAGTAGTTATCGAGGTTTTCGATGTGTTTCCTCCTAATTTCTCTAGTTTTCCACCAGTAATAGAGGTAGAGTTTTCTATTGATTTATTACTTGTTACTCAACCTGTGTCTATTCATTCTTACTACATGGAACCAGCTAAAATGAAAGAGTTGAAGACTTGTCTGGATGATCTATTATAGAAAGTAATTTATACACCAGAGTGTGTCACCTTGGGTGGTGCATGTTCTCTTTTCTAAGAAAGTTAATGGAACACTTCAACTTTGTGTTTATTACTGAAAACTCAATTGAGTTATGGTGAATACCATGTATTAATTTCCATGGATACATGATCTACTTGACTAATTGAAAGGGTTGAATTGGTTTTTGAATATTTACCTTCGTTATGGTTGTCACCAGTTGAGAATAAAAGAATATGACATTCAGAAAACCACATCCCAGAGTAGGTATAGCCATTATGAGTATCTTATCATACAATTTTCCCTAACTAATGCTCTTATAGTCATATGGATTTAATTAACAATATATTCTATGATTATATTTATACGTTCATGGTGGTATTTAAGGATGAAATCCTAATTTACTCTCAATCTAAGGAGGATTGTATGCATCATTTGAGAGTAGTTATAGAAATGTTGAGAAATTACAACTCTATGCCAAGATTAAAAAAATGTTAATTCTGGATTTAGGAGGTAAAGTTATTGGGACACATGGTCTGAGAATATAGAATCTCAATTGAACCTGAGAAGGCAAAAGATGTTATGACATAGGAATAACCATGAAATATTTTTGAGATATAGGGATTATTGGTTTTAGTGTGTTATTATCACCAGTTTGTAAAGGATTTCTCAAATTTGGATTCTCCAATGATCTCTCTCACTCATAAGGGGGTGAAGTTCACTTGGGATGATAAATTTCAAAGTTATTTTGTTGATTTTAAACATATTTTTACTTTTATGTTGATGTTTACTCATCCAGAGGTTAGTCATGGCTATGTGGTCTTCTATGATGTATCGGGTTTGGGTTTAGGTTGTTTTCTTATGTAGGGTGATCACGTGTAGCCTATGGTTCTAGAAATCTTAGGTTACATGAGAAGAATTATTCAAACCATGATCTCTAACTCATAGTCATGATGCATGTGTTTAATAGTTTGTGGCATTTCTTTTTTAAAGAAAATTTTGTTGTGTATTCTGACCAAAAGAGCCTAAGTTATATCTTCTCTCAAAAATATCTAAATCTTCACCAAAGACATTGGGTGGAGTACCTATGGTCTTTTGATTTTGACATTTCCAACACCTTGTGGAAGGTAAATTTCATTATAGATGCTTTAAGAAGGAAATGTACAACCCAAACTATGAAAGATTCATCTGAAGGGAGGAACATGATGTCTCTTTTTTCACAGTTTCATTTAGGATTCCAAGAAGAAGAGTTTGAGGTTTTCTTGGATAGTGTTCATTTGAACTTCACTCTTATCGTGATGATTCTTTAGTAACAACATCTTGATGATGAATTCCATGTCATAATGGACACTCTTTATGGTGGGAATACCATTGGATAATGGTCACTCTCTTCGAAGGGTATCCTATGATTCTATAACTATCACATTGTGCCTTTTCCGGTAATAAAATCTGTGATGGGGGTTGAAATAATTCCTAGTGGGAAGTGCACCCGAGTACCATGAAGATGTTCTATGATATTTGGTTTTGATTATAGTGGTAATTTATGAGATGGTACATAACTAACTTTCATTCACATTATTATAATTTCAAACAGTTCAAGGTCAACCACTAGAAACCTTCAGGTTTTCTCCATCCCCTTCATGTAATGACTTGGAAGTGGGATTATATTTCTATGGAATTTGTAATTAGGTTTCCACATACCACTAAAAAGAATAATGAGATATGTTTTTTTATCAATATGCTAATGAAATAGGATAAATTCTTACTCATTCGATAAACAACCAAAGTTTAGGAGTTGATAAATCTATACGTGAAAGAGATTGTTCATTTCCATGGAGTTCCATCTTCTATAGTCTCTGATAGAGATCCCCATTTTACCACTCATTTTTTGAAATGGATTTAGAAGGAAATGGGATATCAGGTTCATTTAATTAAATCATACCATTCTTGTATTTATTTCCATATAGATATGGCTATACAGATTCTTGAGTATAGGCTATTTTCTTTCATTCTTGTCTTTAGTGGATCTTGGGATGACCTCTTGGAATGAACACTTGGGACTGGTTGAGTTTTCTTATAATAACAATTACCAGTACATAATTAGAATTGATTTTTTTAGGCCTTTTATGATATTCCAAGTAAACCTCAATTGGGTTAGTCAAATATGGGTGAGGCTTCCTTCGTTGGACCAAGTTTATTCCAAGAGACAACCGTAGAGATTTAGTTGATTCATTATATAATGTTGATGACACAAATCTGGTACAAATCTTATGCTGACCGTCATAGGTGTCCATTGGAATTATCAGTTAGGGAATGGGTGTTCTTAAAAGTATCTCTTTTGTTGAGTCACAGATGGATTGGGAGGTAAGGGAAGCTTGATCCTCATTTTTTGGGACCTTTTGTGGTTATTGATCATGTGGGGAAAGTGGCTTACCATTTAGAACTTCTATTATAGTTGACATTGATACATAACGTGTTCCATATATCATAGCTTCAAAATTATGTTTCTGACCCATCTCATATATTTATCTAGGAGGATCTTGATTTTGAGCCTGATTTATCTTTTATTGAGCATCTTGTTAGGATTGTTGATTCTAAGAAAAAGGTACTTTGTGAGAGGATAATACCTTTGTTCTGTGTGCTATGGTAGCATGGTTCTGATTCTCATGAGACGTGGGAGCATGAGGAACATATGAGAGAGTAGTGACCTAGTCTCCTTGATATGGGAACTTATTGATAGGATTTCTTGGGGCAAAAATTATTTATGGTTGGGAGGTTGTAACAGACTGTTACCTTTCATAAGGTATTCATTTTCCTTTAGTCTTGGTTTTTTCAAAAAAATATTGTGTTTTTGCGGTCTATTGGGAAATTACACACTATATAATAGGATAACATGTTGTGTATTTGTCTCTGGGAAAATGTCGCTATGAATTTGCGGGGTGTGAAAGTTTACAGGTCATGTATTTGAAATTCACACATTTAATGGTTGAAAATCAGATTTTAATCGAAGGCAATTCCTTTTTTGGCATATTCAGCCTTTGTAGATTTCATGATATGAACTGTGGTAACATATTGTGAAATTCTTGAGTCGGGATATTTTAAGTTTGTTTCATATATGATTTTATTTTGTTTCAACTTGAAACCCTTCCTCTCATGACCAAGAGCCTTCCCTGGGTGATTTTGGCTCCTCTAAACCGTAACGTCCAGACCCAGCATCCACTAAACTGGGGGCCCAATATAGTGGGTCACATGACCTCAAATGTACCTCCCTATATGCCATAGGCTTCTATATATCAATGGTGGGGAGACTATACCCTCATATAAGAGTGGCACAGTAGATAACAACAATAAACAGACAATAGTGGAAGCATGTTATAAACAGACACTAAATGACTAGACCAGTAACATTCCATAGTAGAAAGTATAATATAAAACATATATAATAATTAAGAAGAAGAAGAATGAATAATTGAACAATTGAATAATAATATCAAAAATAATTAGGCAGTGTCATATACATGGATTTATGGAATACTCATATAAAAAAGGGAACAGAGGACAAGAATGTACAACATTACATATAAAAATACAAAAAGAATAAAAGGGTGATACATTAGAATCTCATGCATATTCTCAGTCCTCGGATCCTATTCTCTAACTATAGGTAAAATATATTAAGAATATTTAGCAGGGTTCTTTCCCTTATTCATACCTGAAGACAATTAATCTACTCAGGTACCAAAGGCGGCCCGAGTAGAATGTGAGTTGAAATCCCAATAGGCCACCACCAATGGTTTCTATAAGTAAGTCAAGAAGTTATCATAACAACATTATTCTATAGGTATAAATGGATTAAGAAATAATGCTGAATAAATAACCATCCCGCTCAAGTTCCTCAATGACACCTGGAAGCTCTACCTACTTCATCTCATAGCCAGAATGAGTGTCTTATCAAAAACTATATATATAGTATAGTTATATATTTCATCCACCTATATGGACTAAGTATGTGCATACGAAAGTGGACATATACCTAGAATACTAGGTGTTAGCTGGACCGGGGTGTAACTGAGATATCCATAACCAGTATAAACAAGTCAGTAAGCTCAAGAAAAAGGTTACATGACCTACATCCCATGAAGAGTGAGAGACCTCATTCTCAACACTCAGGATGGTGGGGGTGTCTTCGTGTCAATACTCAAAACAAGGGACATGGTGAATCATTCCCATTGTTCATATAGTTTCAATGGTGTGAGACATCATGCTCAACACTTAATGTAAGGGAGCACAGAACATCATTCCCAATAGAACCCTTAACCATTTTCTACATCCTGTATCAAATGCATAATCATATTTATAATAATATCCATGAGGAATTACTTCTCATTCATTTTATTCGTCAAGAACAAATATAACCTAGGGCAGTTCAATTCCCATTTAGTAAGAATATAACAAGAGGAGCGTCCTTTCCACCCATTATCATTTAATCTATTAGTATATTTAATTCATTTTAGGCGAGGTAAACCATCACAAGGAAACCCATTCCATTTAATACAAGCCATTTAATTAAATAAAAACATGTAAATTCCATTTCATGGTTCAAAGAATCACTTAAAAGGTGCCTTATTCAATTAATAAATAACCTATAAGGGAGATTCCATTTATAAGTTGGGTAAATCACTTAGGAGGTGCCTTGGGTTCAATAAATATTTATATAAAATAGGCAATTCAATTTATAAACCAAGTAGAACACTTATAAGGCATTCTATGTGTTTAATAAATTAATTATAAAGGGTCAAATCAAGCTAGTGCATCTAAGGGGTGTTTGTGATCAAGGATGGAATCCTCAAATTACTAAACAATTAACAAAGAGAGTATATAAAGGTACTTATAACAATTTAAAATGAAGAAATTTATTTTAAAGTGACACGGTGAAGGAAGGAATGTGGAATAATAGTGTGTCTATGAAAACACCAAAACTTTTAGGGAAAATGATGAGACTGCCTACCTTAGGGTCATTGAAAACTCATCATCTGATTGTGGCCTCGTATGCAATGTATATTGGGAGAAATAGAAGAAACAGTTCAATTCCCTGAAAATAGGTAAAGAGATATTACACCTAAATTGTAAAGCCCCAAACCTAGTTACCCAGAGTCGGTTCATTATTACATAACATTGATATGATCACAAGGGATCAAATCCTAAAATACCGATCAGTTTAGTAGCCTTGGAAGTACTAGATACATAAATAAGTTTTACATTACATCATGAAATAATAAAAACAAAATTATGTACCCTTTGAACACTCTTATATCCCTTATCATATTCTTGAATGTTAATCATAATATACTTATTCGCATCCTGGGAAAAATAAAACATAAGAAAGTGGTGAGCTCAGATGCTCAGTAAGGATAAAAATATAGCAGAAACTATCATAAATAATCATAAAAATTTAAGGCAATGTATAAGACTAAAACACAAGTCTTTTAAACTTAAACTTAAACATAATATGGAAAATATAAATCAAATAATTCCATTTACTTATTCACATGGATATTCTACAAGTTGAATAATCACATGTAATATCAATATCCAATTTCATAATGATGGAATGCATAATGTCGGACATCATAACCACATAGTCAAGGCCTCGTTCCAAGACTACAAATAAGATTTTGTCAAGGCCTTTTTTCAAGAAACTAGTTTGTCTCACAAGACCTACCGATGCATTGAGGATCTATAGCGGGCTCCACCCATCACTTACTAAGTCCAATGCATTCCTCATATGAAAAGGTTAAAACATAACATAAACATTCGTATTAAAACAAGCATACGAAATGTTAATAATTTAACCATAAACCATGAATGGTATAAAAAATAAAACATCCATAGTCAAACATATCACAAAACCTTCAATACAATATGGAATATTGTATCATAATAAATCAACTTCAAACAAGTGTCAAATCCATCAAAGGATGTTGACATAGATGAAATCAAAACTTTTCGAGAGAAATATCTCTTTATTTTGAAATCATTTAAAAGTTACATAATTATAAAAGAAAAAATTTATTTTGAAAATATTCTTATAATATTTTAAGGGATTGTTTGAAGATTTTATAATGGCAGAAAATATCCTCACCCGCTATATACGTTAAAAAAAATATTCTTTCCTTAATTTTGTCGAAAAGGTTATAAAGGACCTTGTTTGGAAAACAACGAAAATATTCCTTTATAAATATTTTATAAAAATTAAAACAATGTTATAAATTAATTTAACCCATAGTCTATTAAATAGTAAAAAAATTGAAATACATTTTTAAGAAACACAGATGTGGACAATAAAGAGGTCCCAGTAGATACTCACGTATAAACAACCTTGGATAATGAAGAGATTGTAGAATTAACCCTTACCTTGTACTTTTCCTTGGTCGAGGGTACACTAACCTCCTATATAATAGTTAAATCATTGTTATTAAATTATAAAAGAACCATATACATAAATATTATATCATATATGATCTTCTAATATTGCTTTGTTAATATTATTTCAGTAGTATCATTGTTTTGGGTGTTAACTGATTCATTTTCCTTTATATTTTTTGTTACGTAAGACATGTTTGTTATGGATAGAATTTATTTGATTCATATAAATAATTATATTAAGTTCTTAAACATTATTTTTAATCAAAAAATGAAAATTATTCTTGAATGGTTATGATGGGGAATGAATTTCATATCGTTCGTGGAGACGGTAATTTGTACATACGCACGAGCAATAATATCATTCTATTAATGGTGAAATCGTATGTAATTAGATGGTATATAATATATACATAATCATTAACATTTTATATTTATTATTTACATCATTTATACTCATTATTATACCCATCCAAATAATGAAGTGTTTGAATAACAAACTACACCACGACATGGAGACGGTAAGCTGTACGTACGCACATATGGTGACTTGTCATTCATATGATGGATAGAATAATAAATCTGGTTGTAAAATTTTTATAATAACATCACATTATGTATAAGGTACTGGAGTTGTTATTTTGGTATGGAAACAACAAAGAAATAGTAAGTGGAAGAACAAAAGAACTTTGAAAGAGGTGGTGAAATTATTATCTCTTCTTCGGTTGTTTACTTTTGAGTTGAACAAAAGGGCTCCTTAGGTTGGATTTATGATCAAAGTAAGGCCTATAGGTCTAAGTTAGGGTATTTTTGAGGATATTTGATCAGGTTTTGGCCGATCCAAATGACTTTGGAGGTGTGATTTTGAGAGAAGGGGAAGTGCCCTTTTTTAAGAGAGGTTAGGGTCACTTTAGAAAAAGCTTGACATATTATTTTAGTATACAATAATATTCGGTTTATAATGGCTTAAAAAGTATTTATTTCAAGTATAAGGTGGTTATGGGTCGAAAACCTCTCAACCAATAGGTTTTAGATAGGTTTAGGTCACCATACTAACCTTATATTTTAGATTTAACTCTTAGTTAAATAGTTTAACTTTTACCATGTATTCTTGTATTATTATAATAAATGGTTAATAAACTTACTATAAAAAGACAATAGAAATTCAAGTGGTTCATTATTGATATATATATCCTTATATAAGTCCTTTGGCCAAACCTTATATTTTTAATAATATAATATCAATTAATAATATAGTATTTGTTTTAAAAACTCATTTATGTTGATTTTGACACTATTTGGTATTTTGTTTTTGTGAAAGTAATAAAAACTTTATCACTTCGAAAAAAAATTATTTAATCAATTTTAACATGTCATATTAACCTATAAAATTAGTTTAATTCATCAAAATTCTCAATTTACATTTATTTGGATATTTATAATATCAATTATTTTAATCTTTCATTAATAAGGTAATTACTACATCATCATTGTGTTATAAATAAATTTAATTATTTAATGTCTAAAAATTATAAATAAAATACCATTATGTAGGAAATATTTTTTTATTTCTAATTAATATTTATAGTATAATTTATCTTATGTATAAACCTATATTAAAAATGGTTTAGTTGTTAAACTTTGAATTTAACACTTTTAACTCTTCTTTAAGTAAAATAATAATAAATGTCATAATCTAATCTAAGTGAACCAAGAGGATCATATTTTATTCCTAATGTTGATTTTGGTCGAAATACAATTATCCAATAGAATTAGGACATGTGTTAGGGTAATTATAATATCATTTTTACCTTTAATTACCCTATTTTCTTTCAACTGTGGTAAATAAAATTCAAAAGTTACTATTCACAAAAAATTATTTTCATCCTATTGAACCACATTTTACTTACTGATGTCAATCGTATCTCTCAGATTTCTAAAATTCAATTCACAATAACGGTAAAATTACATTTTATGAAAATTTGTAAATGTGCCTAGAAGGTAGGTAAAAGACGTTAAAAGTTCAATAAAATGTTATATATCTAATCTTATTATAAAATTACTCCAATTAATTACATTGAACATATATAGGTATTATGTATATATTTTTACCTAAAAAATTTTTGAATAAAATAACTAATTATTTAAATAAAAAGTTGGTTTTAAACAATAACGTAGTGTTTTCACTATTCATCAAAAAATGAAAGTTTTCAGAAAAATACCAAAAAATTCACCCTAAGATAATTTTGATATTTCAAAATCCAAAAATTAAGTCCATTTTGAAAAATAAAATTTATAAAATTTCAAAAATTCGTTATTACTATTCATAATGGCTAGTTTGATTGGTCGTGGTGTGATAAAACTTCAAGTTGTGTACAGCGTAAGCTATTGCATTATTCAAAGAGAAAAGTACCATGGAAGCTTGGGGTGTTACATAAATAGATCAACAGATATGAATATAAACTTATAAATGAATGTATTGGACTCTATAGTGTACCTCTAGTTATCCAACACCTTTGACAGATCTTGATTTGGAGTTCAGATCTGAGAGATATCAAAATACCTACATTAGGTGTGAATATAGCTGACGGGAGGAGAGACCAAGCTTCAGCTGCTGGAATGAGAGGAGAAGAAAGGTGGGTTTGGTTTTTGGTTAATTAAGGGAAATTTGAGAATTTCACCCTCAAAAATGAGGGCGCACGTTTTGGCCACACGGTTGGCGAAACCCTACGCCAACCATGCGAATGGCCTCTATCCAACCTATGTAGTTTTCTACATGGGCATGTTCCTAGGGTCGCACGGTTGCAGAATAATTGTGTGGCCCCCAAGTCTCTTATATCTCACCTCGCATGGTTAGGATAAATCATGTGGACTAGGATTCAAGATTTCTACGAATCATGTGTCCAAGTTTCTTTTGCAAATTTTTGGGGTTCTAGGCTCTGAACAAGCCCCGGACACCCTCATAACCTCTTTGACTCCATAGGGTAACATCATAAGGGTAATTTAAAGAAATTTAAATGAAAAAATGAAGTATAAATTCATGAAAAGATAGGTCATTACAGCCTCCCCTCTTTAAAGCAAATTATCCCCAAGTTGGCCTTCTTTGGGTAAAGAGGTATCGTTAGCAATGAGTTTTGGCCACTCAGTTTTTATATCAGATTCTCATTCCCAGGTCTTATCTTGTATTCATTTTTTCAACCATAGCACCCATACCAAATAAACTGACCTACCTCGGATTGTCTTCATGCTCTGATCCACGGTATGAATTAGATACTCCTCGAAGTAAGTGTCCATTTCTAACTAAAACTCATCAGGATGAAAGACATGTATCGGGTATGGATAATATCATAAAAGATAAGATATGGTGAATACATCATACATTGATCGGTATCTATAAGGTAGTTATTTCTGGTAAGCAACTGGTGTGATCTGTTTCACAACCTCGAAGGGCCCAACAAACCTAGGTGATAGCTTACCCTTCTGCCAAATACATCTATGGCCCAAACTGGGTGAGACTCACAATAAAACCTGATCTATGACCTCGAACTCAAGTGGTCACCATCATCAGTTAGCATACAAATATTTTCTAGATTGAGTTATCATCATGAAAATTTTGATCAACTAGACCTTCTCTATAGTCTCCTGCACAAGACACGATCCAAGCATACCTGCCTCCCCTACCACTAGCCAGCATAGAGGTGAAAGGAAATGCCTACCATATAAGTATTCATAAGGGGGAATCTCAATGGTAGCCTAAAAGTTATTATTATAAGTGAACTCAACAAGGTGAATTTGTTACTTCCAATAACACTTGAATTTAAGGAAACATGCATGGAGCATATCCTCTAACACTTGAATCATACGCTCCATTTATCCATCAGTTTGGGGGTGATAGCCATGCTCAAAAGAACCTCTATACCCAAGTCCTTATGCAACCCCTTCCAAAACTGTGATGTAAAGTGACTATCTCGATCATAAATGACAAAATGAGGATCTTTGTGAAGATGTACGACCTCCCTGATGTAGAGCCTCCCTATCTCATCTATTTAGAAGGTCTCTCATATAGGTAATAAATGTGCGACCTTTATCAATCAATCAATGAAAACTTTCACTATATCATTTCCACAAATTGATCTAGGTAAACTAGTAATGAAATCCATAGAAACATCATCCTATTTCTACTTGGGAATGGAAAATGTCTATAAAATCCCTACTGGTCACTAATTTTCCTTTTTCACCTACTGACAGGTGGAACACTGAGTGATGAAGCTAAAAAACTCCCATTTCATACTAGGAAACCAATACTAGATTTATAAGTCCTGATACATATTGGTGACACTGGGATGAACTGCCCAAGCCGATGCATGAAACTCCTACATCAGCTACTCTCTGATATCATACATAACCCATACACACCCATGGAATAGTAAATTATCATCCCCACCCATGGTCCAACCAAAATATGTATCATCATATGAGACACTTTCCCTTAGGATAAGGACTTTAGGATTAGATAGTTTCCTTGTTATTACCCATTATAGAAGAGTAGAGTTCACTGCTAAGGTCTTGAGTATAATCTGACCATGATCCTCCTAATCCTCAATGTGCATCTCTGAGAATAAGGATATGAGCTTCCATTTTCCATTGGCCTCCTGAACTACCTATATCTGATTCTTTCGGCTCAGAGAATCATCCACTGATTTTCCTTTACCATTAATGTAATAAACCTCAAAATCAAATGATTTTAGGTACTCAACCCACTTGTACTTCCTGAGATTTAGATCCCACTGTGTAAATATGTACTTGAGACTTTTATGATCAGTGCATACCACAAAATTCTCTCCAAGTAGATAGTGTCTCCAACAACATAAAGATTGAACTAAAACCACTAGCTCGAGGTCATGTGTCGGGTAATTCCTCACATGATGCCTCAATTGACGAGACTTGTACATGATGGCTCACTCGTTCTACATCTAAACATCTCCAATCCCAATACCTGATGTGTCATAGTAAATCATATAACTCCTTCTCGACTCTGGTAGAATCATTATCGGTGATGAATTGAATCTGCCCTTAAAATCCTAAAAGGATACTTCATAGGCTTTTGACCATATGAATTTCACACCTTTCTTTTTCAAGCCTATAAGTGGAACTGCAAGATGTGAGAAATACTGGATAAAGCATCTGTAATACATGGATAGCCTCAAGAACTCCATATTTCAAAGACATTCTTGGGCTGCCCCCAGGAAACTATAGCTCTCACTTTCTTTGGATCTACTGAAACTCTTGAACCCAAGATAATTTCACCTAAGAAGTATACTTTTTCTATCCAAAAGTTGAATTTATTAAGCTTAACATAAATCTGATGCTCTCTTAGGGTATTCAACATGATCACAAGATGGTTGGCATGTTCATGTCTAGAGCGTGAATACACTAAGATATCATCAACAAAGACTACCATGAATGAATATAGATATGGGTGGAAAACCCATTTTATTAGATCCATAAAAAGTGTGTGTGCATTCATGAGTTTGAATAGCATGAACAGGTACTTGTATAGAACATACCGACTCCTGAAAGCAATGTGAGGTGTGTATGATGACCTGACATGAACTTGATGATAGATCGACCTCAAATATATCTTTGAAAAAAAATCGCTCCTCCAAGATGATCAAAAAGGTTTTCTATTCTAGGAAATGGATTCCAATTCTTTACCATGAGATGGTTCAAACAATGGTAATTCACAAAAAACTTGAGGGTACTATCTGCCTTCTTGGTAAAAAGGGTTGGTGAACCCCATGGACAAGTGTTGGCCCATATGAATCCTTTATCCTCCAAATCCTCTAATTGCTTCTTGAGTTCTGAAAGTTCTATAAGTTCCATCCAATAAGGAGGAATGGTCACTGGTGATGCTCTTGTAAATAGATCAATAATGAACTATACCTCTTGCACCATAGGTATCCTAGAGAAGTCATCAAGAATGACATTCCTAAAATGACCAACTATAGGAGGTAAAATAGTAGGTTGTAACCCCTAATCTTCCAAGAAAATATTGGAAACCCAAGCCATCACACTACCCATCCTTTTCTACTAAGGCCTAGTTCAAGCTGAAATAAAATCCCATTCTCCATTATATACATACCTACCACCCTCTGGTGATGTAAAGATCACACTCCAATGATAGCAGTCAATATGGGATCAATAGAGAACTAACTAGTCTATCCTGATGATTACATCAAAGCCTGTCATGTCAAGGATGAAAAGATTCCACATGAAGAGGTATCTTACTATCTCAAGGGGACAAGAATTACATTAGTGTACGCTCTCTAATTGGATACCTAATGGGGTATCAAGTGTCATCATGCCACAGAAGTGTTTGATTTTGTGGCCCATACTCTCCATGATTTCCACATATATAAAATATTAAAATGGTCCTATATGAAATAAAGTAGACACTAAAGTGGAGGCTACTAGAATAGTACCTCATACTATAGAAGGTCTGGAACTCTACTCCTTTGACATAGGAAGGACTACATGTAACTGGCTGGTATCATGGCCTTGAGTCACTACCTGACTGCCCTGAGAAAGCTTTCTCTACTGGTGCTGAGAATCATGAGTTTGAATACCTCTACCTTGACTATCACCTCAACATGAGAAGTTGGAGGTATTATTGCTTCTTATCTGGTGAGATACTATAGGAACCGCTCTTTAACATGGGGTAGTAGTAGATCCCTTCTCACTAGGCAATGATGGAAAGGTACTACAAACCACTAGATATGCCCCATTCTACCACAGCGTATGCATTCCACTAGATCCCATAAACATTGAGGTTTACTATGTATTGGATTATTGCACCGGTGAAATATCAAGAAGTTTTATGCATGATGATCATGGATACTACTACCCCCATGAGAAAACTAGAAGAAATTCTTGCATCCACTGGAAGAACCGTAGATAGATTTAGGTACTGAACCGCCCTGACTTGAACCATCAGCTTCCCTCAGATTACACTCTGTAATAAGGGTATGGTTGACAATTTTAGAAATAGTGGTCATCCTAAATACATTAATCTAAATTTGGATGGAATATACCCATCCATCCTCAAATTTCCTAGAGTTCATATGATCATCACCAACCAGAGTTCATGTGAACATTTTCAGCTCAACAAAGTGAGCATAGTACTCCATGACAAACATAGCTCCTTGTTGCAGGTTTATAAACTATCTAGTTATGTCATCCCATAGAGTCCAGGGATATAAGTAGTCATAGAATATATTCTATAAATATACTCAAACCATATTATGATGCCAATATTCTTGGGTAATAACAACCCACTATCTTTTGGAAGAACTTCGTAGCATATACGCATCAAACCTGACCCTCCGCTCTAGATGTGTCTCTAGATACTTGAATATATAAAGAATGGATTTGATCCAAGAATCAGCAGCATGAGGTCCTTCATCTCCCAAAAATGTGGGAGGATTATACTTCTAGAACTTTCGAGTCAACTCTACCATGGTCGGGGTAGGTTGGGCAACACCTTTCATAGATTGCATCATATAGAAAATTTCATCTTGGAACTAGGCTTCTGTGCCCATATCAAAAATAGTAAGAGGTGCTACAGGTGGAACTGCATGAGGAATCACTATCGGCTCTAGGCCTTCCACCTCAGGTGCATGGTCGTTACCACCTTCGAGTCATAAAAATGGAGTAAATCATGGGGCATTGTAACGACCCAAACTTTCATTAATGGAAATTCCTCTTGATCTAATTAAATGTCTTATTATGGTTATATAAAATGTGAACTTCATTGGTTTTATGTTTCTGGATTTTAAAATACCATTATGAATTGTGACCATTTCTAATATAGTCGTTGAACAATGATCACATGATTAGTATAAATATAGGGATTTAACAAATCCAATTTACTCAGACAAAGGAAGTGATGGCCTCATCCAGTAGACTTGCCCTGTACAAAGCCCATTTTTCGGAGCTTGGAAAGGAGGTGGCATCATTGGGCTTCAGTCTACGTGCAATGAGCCTTAGATCATGCTAATTCCATAGTAAGTGTTCTTACCACATTTCCATGTTATGATTTTCATGATTTATCAAGACTTTATGTTTATGTTTCTCTTATGCTGCATTGATATGCCTATTGTCTAACATGTATTGTATTCCTCATGTTATTCCATGTTTATTCTCTTACCTTCCTTTATAGCTCACCCTTTTCTTATGCATATCCTCAGGTTATCCCATGAAATGTTAAGTATGAGGGAATGTAGTGGCCATGTAAAGGAAGTTTTCAATAAATATGTTGTATTTCATGTTTTAAGTTGTTATGTAATGATCCTAATCCTCAAAGACACTAGACATATCAATCTTCTATGTTGTATCAAGTGAAGTTTATTTAATAAATCATGTTTATGTTTTTAATAAAAACAGGGTTGTTATAGTTGGTATCAAAGGATAGGTTTAGTTATTTTTGGTATTAGGATTAGAAAACCCCAGTGAAAGCCTTACGGATAAGACTAAGTATAATAAAAACATCCATAAAAGTTTTTTGAGTATTAAGTAAGTGGTTTATCAAGAAAATACATCCCTTTATGGATACGATCAGGTATAGGTGGCTCTGGCACAGATGTATCCTAGGGGTAAAACTCGAAAACACCGCTTTGAACTAGACTCGAATGGGAACTAGTGCACGACAACGGGCCTTGCTTAACTCTTGGTTATGACACTCCCAGGGGATATGCTTTGGTAAATTCACAAGCTTAGTATAAACCATTATTAAGGGACTTAAAAAATGCCCCTAAGAATATATGTTTGAAAGTAGATCATAAATAGCATAGATTGAAGCATATGGATTAATAAGTTAAGGAAATAAAAGTTATTTATAAGTCATTAGTTTTGTCCTTGGATTACCCTTTATGTGTTACCCCTAACTTTCCTTTTATTCCAGCCAATGGCTGGTAATAGGAGGACTTGGGATAACAACCAATGTGAAGATCAATGTGATGATTGTGCTAATGAGATTCTCAATCCGATGGGAGTGGAAATCGCGAACTTTGTCACACTTCTCTCTCAGTTAACTCAAGATTTGAATAGAAACATGGGTCAAGAGGAACGTTCACCCCCCCTAAGAAAGAACAAGTCACTATCGATAGATTCATGAGACAAAGGCCTCCTACTTTTAATGGATCATCTGATCCCTCAATCGCTGAACAATGGATTAACTCCATTGAAAAGATCTTCTCCATCCTTTAATGTTATGAACAAGAGAAGGTTCTCCTAGATGCTTATCATATGGAGGGTAAAGCTGATCAATGGTGGAAGTTGATCAAAAATACGAAGCCTAAGGAGGAGATCGAGGCGTTGGAATGGAAGGATTTTGGGAAGATGTTTTTTGATAAATATTTTATGCTCACCCTCCGACTTAAGATAGAAAGGGACTTCCTTGCCCTCAAGAAAAAAGACGACGAATCTGTTAGATCGTATGAGAAAAACTTCACAAGGCTTGCACGATATGCCTCCAGCTTTGTCGTTACCCCCGAATGCATGGTTGAATGCTTATTTAGTGGGCTAAAACCTATCCTACGGAAAGCGCTGGCGATCCGTGACTTTGAAAGCTATGAGGAAATTGTCCGATGTTCCCTCGAGGTCGAAATGGAGATCGGAGAATCTCATGGGTATCATGGGGATAAGAAGCATAAGTTGGACTTCAATTCTGGTGGTCCGATGGATAAATTCAACGGTGCTAAGAAGATCCAGCACCCCACTTGCCAAAGGTGCAGAAAGAAGTACCCCAGAAATTTCCTGAAGGGGACAAGGAAATGCTTTAGGTGTGGAAGATAAGGGCACCTAGCTATTAAATGTTGGCAAGAAAAACCCGCGGTTGTGATAGAGGATAGGAATGCTCTGCTCAACCCTCAACTCATTTTTCATTTCTTAAAATGCAAATAACCAAGTCACTTTGAAAACCATTGCCCTAAGAAAAGGGTTTTCGGAGGCAACCAACAACCTCCAAGGCAGAAAGGGAGAGCTTTTTCCATCACTACTGCCGAAGTGAACCCCAAAAATGAAGTGGTGACAGGTACGCTAGATATTCATTCAAGAATAGCGAACGTACTTTTTGATTTTGGTTCTACACATTATTTTATATCCTTAAAGTTTATTAGAACAATCCTAGAACCACCACAAATCATGGAAGTTAATATGTCAGTGAGTACGGAAAATGGGGTAATCATTGCATCCCATGAATATAACTCTTCCCCTATCATAATCTATGGATTGAATTTCTCGTCGAACCTCATCATACTCCATCTAGTTCAATTTGATGAAATGCTTGGCATGGATTGGATTTCCTTATATAGATCCAACATAAATTTTTGTGAGATGGAAATAACTCTCTATGTGGAGAATCGACCCCCAATTCTATACAAGTGCAAGGAGGAAGATGAATTGTCTTTATCTCCATCATCTCAAGTGTGGATATTACTACCCTATGAGAATTCATATCTGACCCAGATGATTGAGTCTAAAGAGTCAACCATCCTTGAAGACATGCCTATTGTTAGGGAATTAGCTGAAGTGTTTCCTGAGGAATTTCCTAGTCTTCCTCCTAGAATAGATGTTGAATTATTAATTGATCATATACCTAGGTAATTTCCAATATCCAAGAATCTATATAGAATGGTTGTTGTGGAGCTTGAGGAGCTGAAGAAACAACTACAGGGGAATCTGGATAAAGGGTTTGTACGCCCAAGTGCTTCACCTTGGGGTGCACCAGTCCTCTTCATCAAGAAGAAATATGGGTCAATGCACCTTTGCATCGATTATCGTGAGCTTAAAAAATCACGATATAGAACAAGTATCGTCTCTCATGAATTGATGAATTGTCTGATCATCTACATGGAGCACAATACTTATCCAAGGTGGATTTGCGGTCAGAATATTATCAAGTAAGGGTGAAGAAGGAAGATATCCTCAAGTCTGCTTTTCGTACAAGATACAAGCACTATAAATTCACAGTAATGCCTTTCAGACTCACTAATGCTCTAGAAATATTCATAGACTTGATGAATATAGTCTTTAAGTATTACCTTGACAAATTTTTTGAAGTCTTTATAGATGATATTATGATATACTAGAGAACCAAGGAGGATCATGAGGAGAATCTAAGAACTATACTAGAGACCTTGTAGAAGGAGAAGCTCTATGAAAAGTACAACAACTATGAGTTCTGGTTGAAGTAGGTCTCATTATTGGGCAATATTATCACAAGAAATGGGATATCTATGGATCCATCCAAAATAGATGCAATTGAGGGATGTTCTAGGCCAACATTGGTAATCGATATCCGTAGCATCTTGGGGTTAGCTGGATATTATCGACAATTTATGACAAATTTCTCACGATTTTACAACCCTCTTACCAATATAACTTGGAAGGGAGTAAAGTTTTCTTGGAGTTATGAATGTGAATAAAGCTTCAAAGAGTTAAAAATGAGGCTTATCACTGAACTCGTGCTCACTTTACACACAATTGGATAACTTTTTGTGGTATTCAGTGATGCATTGAAGAAGTTCATGGGCGGTGTGTTGATTCAAAATGACAAATTCATTGCCTATGCTTCAAGGAAATTGAAATTTCATGAGTAGAATTATCCAACAAATGATTTGGAGTTAGCTGCAGTGATCTTCGCTTTAAAAATTTGGCGGCATTATATCTTTGGAGAGAAGTGTGAAATATATATAGATCACAAAAGCTTCAAGTATATATTCACCCAAAAAGAGTTCAACATGCACCAATGAAGATGGTTAGATCTGATCAAATACTATGACTGCTCAATCCATTACTACCCTGGGAAAGCGAATAAGGTGGTGGATGCTCTAAGTAGAAAGGACCCATCAATTCTATCACTGATGAGAATTGAGAAGGATCCAATTTTCTTAGATTTTATGAAGATGGACATGGGAATCATAAAGAAGGTAACATCATCAATACTTTCACAAATTATTGCTCAATCGTCTCTTTTGGAAAGGTTAAAGGATTCTCAAAAGGATGATGTGGGAATTCAGAAGAAACTGGAAGCTATCAGAAGAGGGAAATCCTTGGAGTTCAATGTTAATGAAGAAGGAATTGTGAGATTTGGGAAAAGACTATGTGTTCCATCAAGTTCAGGGCTGAAGAAGGAACTTTTGGATGATGCACATAGTTCAAATTTCTCTATTCACCTAGGAAACAAAAATATTTATTGAGATCTCCAAGAGAATTATTGGTGGGATAATATGAATAAGGAGATCATTGAATTTACATCAAAGTTCCTAGTGTGTCAGTAAGTGAAGGCTGAGAGACAGAAGTCTAAAGGGATGATGCAACCATTACCCATACTAGCATGGAAATGGGAGAACATCACTATGGACTTTGTCACCGAACTTAAAAAGACATCCAAAGGAAACAATGAAATATGGGTTGTTGTGGATCGTCTTACAAAGTCTGCACACTTCATTGCAATTCGGGAGGATTTATCATTGGATCAACTAGAATGGATATACATCAGGGAAGTGGTAAGGCTGCATGGAGTACCACTATTTATTGTATCTGATCGAGATCCAAGATTCACCTATAAGTTTTGGAAGAGTCTTCAACATGCTCTGGATACTGAACTAAACTTCAGTATGGCCTATCATCCTCAAACTAATGGCCAATCTGAGCGAACTATTCAAACACTGGAAGATATGTTAAGATCATGTTCAATGGAATTTAAAGGAGTTTGGGATCAACATCTTCTTCTAGTTGAATTCTCATACAATAACAGTTTCCACTCGAGCGTCTGAATGGAACCTTATAAATCCCTGTATGGGAAGAGGTGCAGAACACTATCATGTTGGGATGAAGTTGGTGAGCGGAAGCTGCTAGGACCAGAAATGGTCGAAGAAATGGTGGAGAAGGTAAAAACCATTCAGCAGCATATCAAGGCAGCCCAGAGTCGACAAAAGATTTATACAGATAACCGTCGACAAGACCTTGAGTTTAAAGTTGGAGACATGGTATTTATATGCATATCTCTATGTAATAAGGTCATGAGGTTTGGAAAGAAAGGGAAGTTATGTCCTAGGTACATCGGCCCCTTTGATATTCTTGATCGTGTTGGGGTTGTGGCCTATCGACTAGCACTTCCACCTACCATGGCCAAAGTACATGATGTATTTCATGTATCCTTCTTAAGGAAGTACATACCAGACCCTTAACATGTACTATCTTCAGAGGTAGTACAACTAGAGTATGATCTTTCTTATGAGGATAAACTAGTAAAGATCTTAGATTGTAGAGAAAAAGTTCTATAAAATAAGACAATGCCCCTCATCAAAGTGTTGTGGAAAAACCACAAGTTCAAAGAAGCGACATGGGAATCGGAGGAAATGATGAAGCAAAGTTACCAACTTTTGTTTTAGAGTGGGAAAATGAAATTTCAAGGGTGAAATTTCTTAAGGAGAGAAGATTGTAACAACCCAAACTTTCATTAATGGAAATTCCTCTTGATCTAATTAAATGTATTATTATGGTTATATAAAATGTGAACTTCATTGGTTTTATGTTTCTAGATTTTAAAATACTATTATGAGTTGTGACCATTTCTAATATAGTTTTTGAACAGTGATCACATGATTAGTATAAATATATGTCTTTAATAAATCCAATTTACTTAGACAAAGGAGGCGATGGCCTCATCCAGTAGACTTTACCCATACGAAGCCCATTTTTCGGAGATCGGAAAGGAGGTGCATCATTGGGCTTCATTCTTGAACAATTCCAAGCTGAGGTTGAACACATTAAGCTTGAGTGGAACTAACTATGGGAGAATTGGAAGTTAATAGAGATTACCACCCGAGCGATGTTATCTGAGCCACCCCAAGAGTTTGTCTCCATCGTACACCTTACCCTTTAGTCTTATGCAGGTGTTATAAGGGGTTATGTAACAAGAACCTAGCACTATGACTATATACATTATTTTTTGTATAAATAATGTGCATTCATTTTATTATTGTTACTTTGTAAATAGTTTTTAAATCACAAATAATATTTTTAGTTAATATTCGACTAAGAAATCTATTTTTATGAATTTATGGATTTTATAATTAAATAATATTTTAATAAAAAAATTATTATTATTAAATTACTTTTTATTAAATATAAATTATCATAAAATTTTATGAATGCAATTATAATTTTTATTAAGGTTTGAAAGTTGTTTTTGTCGAAACCCATTCTTTTTGATAAATGTCGGTTTTTATTTTAAAAGTAAAAATTCACATATTTATAAAATTATTTAGATAAAATGAATATTATTTTTGAAATCAATATGTCGAAATTATCCAATGGTTAATTTTCAATAATTTTCTGAGACAGTCGAATTTTTGGGTAAAAATTAAATACTGTTTAAATATATAATGGGTTTTATGACATGATAATGACCCAATAGTGATGTAATAAAATACTATAAACATTACGTCAGGACAATATATGTTTTACCATTAAAATAATGTGATTTTATGTTTGTTTGATTTATTTTACAAAGCTTTAAAACATAAGCAACATAAGCAACCATATTATTTTAAGAAGTTCGGCCATTGGACTCATGATTTTTTTTCCAATCCCCTTTTGAAAAAACCGTGGGCTGGTTTTTGGTTTTGATTATTTTAATGTGTGGTTTCCCAAACCTAAATAATAAAGAATTCCCTCTCTTTTCCTATATAAACTCGCACAAGATCCCACTTCCTCTTCACTAAAATCCTTTGGAGTTCTTCCAACCCCTAAACTCCTCTATCTAGAATCCTCCCAAGGTTCCCCAAGCTCCCAATAAGCCTCTTTCAAGCCTCTCCCAAGCTTTCTGGATCGCACTTCCAAGTAAGGGATTCATACCTTCTCTTTTTATTCAAGTTTCTTAATATTGTTATGCCCTTTTATTTTCAATTATAAATGTTGGGATATGATTTATAACCTCACCCATACTGCCCACTATATGGTTTAATGATGATATACCCCTTTCTCTCTCATTAAATTTCTCCCATGTACACCTGTTACTATGCCGAAATTCTGAAATGAATTTATCTCTCCTCATTTACATTCAAGCAATTATTTTGTATCATAAATCTAAATTCCATTACAATTGTTGGGAAATGTATATATATGACCCCCTTACTGTCAATTTAATGTACATATGATGAGACACCCCTTTCTCTCTCATCAACAATTTTTTTATGAATTCTTATGTCACGTCGTTATGCAGCTGAAATTGCACCACGTTTTTTCAAGCCAAAGTCATTATGTAGTGAATACCATGCCCATTTCTCTATCAAGGGTATTCACCGTTATGCATATTTACATATTGATATAATATTTTCATGTATGAATTCCACATTCCTTAATCATAGAATAAATTATGATGTTTTATGAATTCATGTTTTATGATCTTGTGGCACACTTATGCATGAAATGAAATGTTTAAAAAGGGTGTGTCCTAATAGCACTCCAATGAATTGGGTAAAGTATAGTATCATGATACTTCATGTGCAATGAGTTTTGACTCATGATAATTCAAGTGAAATGAGGGTTTACTTGTTCTTCATGTGCAATGAGGGTTTACTCATGCTCCATGTGTAATGAGCCATGGCTCATGCTAATTCCATGTTAAGTGTTGTTTCCACATTTACATGTTATGATTATCATGCTTTATCAAGCCTTTATGTTCATGTTTCTCTTTTGATCCATTGATATGCCTATTTTCTAACATGTATTGTATTTATCATGTTATTCCATGTTTATTCCCTTACTGGGCTTTATAGCTCACCCTTTTCTTATGCATGTCTTTAGGTTATCCCATGCAATGCTAAGTACGAGGTAATGTAGTGGTCATGTAAAGAAAGTTTTCAATAAAGATTTTGTATTTCATGTTTTAAGTTGTTATGTAATGATCCTAATCCCCAAAGACACTAGACCTCTCTATATTCTACATTCTATCAAGTGAAGTTTATGTAATAAATCATGTTTATGTTTTTAATAAAAGCAGGGTTGTTATAGGCATGATGTTATAATGCCAAATGAATTCCTTAGAAGAGATGTTAACAATTGAAAAGGATTACAGATAGAAAACTATGACATGTGCATATCCTTCCTATAGACAGATCAAACCTCTATCCCTGCTTCTAAATCCAGGACTAGGTAAAATAGAATGATCATAGTAGGCTATAAGAATTTAAGAGACTTTTATCTACCCACCACTAAGTTCAACTTTAAGTATGAGTCTTGTATCACATGTATAAGATGGATATTTTCACTTGAAAATTCATATTCATTTTATATTTTTTCTCATTAAAATATTTAAATCTCTTTAAATGGTTAAATTATATGGATTACCATTTTCAATCTATAAAGATCCATACTCCTTATGAACCAAAATATGGTGTCCACTTAACCTATACCATAACACATTCCATACTTGTAACCAATGGTCTATGGATCACCATGACATTATTAACTGTTTAAGGTGTATGCTTTAACTTATACAGGAAAAAAAATTTAGGTTAAGGTGGGCACTTAAAGTGTCAATTATGTTTTCTCATCCCTGTAAGGAAATTTTACAAAATTTCATAGATAATCAAGGCACTGAAAATATTCAAGAGGAAAATGCATGCTGAAAATAGATGTGACATGAAAAAATGCATGGAATATGAGTCATATTATTCCAACAATGATGCATGTAATGAAATTTACTCATTTCATCAGGACTAGGTAAAAAAATCATCATTTAAATAATATAAATATCAATAAAATCATATGACATGTGCATCACCTAATGGTGAAGTTGTATCAAACATAACAGGCATAATCAATAACTTCAATTTCCCATCCCAGGTAATTTGGGTTTCCCCTATACATGGGTTAGCTACATCCAGGCTTAGAGTCATTTCCAAATTCCTTTAATTCCTAGTCACATTTATAATACCCAAATAGTAATACAAAGGAAAAATAAGTCTCTGATACCACTTTGTAACATCCCGACCCGATGTCCACTAAAATGGGGCCCTGAGCAGGTGGGTCACATTGCCTCAAGCGCACCTCCCCGTACGCCAGAGGCTGCTAACTAGAAGTGAGGGTGTAAATATGGTGCAATAGGGATACTATAACCTCATATCAGAGTGGTATAGTGGATAAAAATAATAAGCAGGCAATAGAGAAAGTGTGTTATAAACAAACAATAAATGAATTGACCAATAACTAACTATATAGGAAAGTAGAATATACAAAAAAAAATATAATAATTAAGTAGTGAAATAATGAATAACTAAAAAATTGAATAATAATATCAAAATCCACTAGGCAGTGTCATATATGTGGATTCAGAGAATACTAATATACAAAACAGTAACCAGGGATAGGAATATACAACATTCTATACAAAAATTAAAAAAAATAACAAAAGGGTTCTCCACTAACATCTTGATCATATGCTCAGTCCACTACTCCTATACTCCAACTATAGGTAAAACATATCAAGAATATGTAGCAGGGCACTGGTCCTTATCTGTAGCTGTATATAATTAATCTACTTGGGTACCAAAGGAGGCCCGAGTAGGGTGTGAGATAAAATCCCAATAGGCCACCACCAATGATTTCTATAAGTAATCCAAGCAGTTCTCATAAAAATAGTAGTGTGTAGGTATAAACATAATAAGAAAAAAATGCTTAATTAATAACCAGTATTCTCAGATTCCTCAAGGACACCTGGAAGCTCTACCTTCTTTGTCTCGTGACTATAATGATTTTCTGATCAGTAACTATATATATAGTATAGTTATATATTATATCCACCTATATAGACCAATTATGTGAGAATTTAAGTGGCTATATACCTAGAATAATAGGTTCTGGATAGATCAGAGCGTAACTCAGACATCCATAACTAGTCTAAATTAGCCTATAAGCTCAAGAAAAAGGGTACATGCCCTACATCCCATTAAGAGTGAGAGAAATCATGCTCAAAACTTAGGATATTGGGTGAGTCATCATGTCAATACCTAAAACAAGGGATGCGGTGAACCATTCCCACCATCCATATAGTCTCAATGGTGTGAGACATTATGCTCACCATCAGATGTAAGGGAGTGTGTAATGTCATTCCTAATAGAACCCTTAACCATTATGCACAACCTATATCAAATGCATAAACATATTTATAATAATATTCATGAGGCATTACTTCTCATTCATTTTGTTCATTAGGCCCAAATATAACCAAGGGAAGTTCAATTCACATTTAGTAAGAACATAACAAGAGGCATAGACTTTCTACCCATTAATATTTAATAAATTATTCCATTTAATTTATTTAGGAAAGTCCAACCATCATGAGTAAATCCATTCCATTTAATATAAACTATTTAATTAAATCAAAATGTGGAAATTCCATTTCATGGTTCAAATAATCACTTAGAAGATTCCTTATTCAATTATCCAATTACCTAAAAGGTAAATTCAATTTATAAGTCATGATAATCACTTATGAGGTGACTTGGGTATAATCAACATTTATATAAAATAATAAATTAAATTTATATACCAATTCAAATGCTTAGAAAGTGTTTTGGTCCTTTAATCAGTTAATTATAAAGGGAAAAATCAAGTCATCGCACCCAAGGTGTGTCTTTGATCAAGGTTAGCATCCTAAAATTACTAAACAGTGATCAATGGGAGTATATCAATGTGTTTATATCAATTTAGAATGAAGAAATGTATTTTAAATCATTTTCTGGTAAAGAACATCATGCAGCACAATGAATTGGCTATGAAAACACCAAAATTTTTGGGGAAAATGATGATACCACCTCCATTAGGGTCGTTGATGACTCCTCATCCAATGGAGGCTTCAAATTCAAAGTAGATTGGTAAAAATAAAAGAAAAGATCCAACACCCTAAAAATAGGGCAAAATATCTTGGACCTAAATAGTGCAATGGATCTGAATATAAACTTATAATATAAGGGAGAGGATTCGAGAACATGCCTCTATCTATCCAACGCCTTCGACAGATCTTTATTTGGAGTTTGGATCTGAGATATCTCAAAATACCTAGTTTAGGCTCGAATATGGATTATTGGAGGAGATACCAGGAGTTAGCCACTATAATGAGAGTATAATAGAGGTGAGTTTATTTGTAGGTTCATTAAGTGAAATTTAGTAATTTCACACTAAAAAAAACGACACATGGTTTTTCCACATGGTTAGCCAAACTGTGCACCAACCGTGCAAACGGTCTCTACCCAACCTTTGTAGTTTTCTACACTAGCATGTTCCTAAGGTCACATAGTTGCAGACAAATCATGCACCCCCCAATTCTCCTCGGTCTCACCCCGCACGGTTAAGAGAGACTATGTGGGCTAGGATGCATGGTTTTTACTAACTATGAAGACCAGTCTATTTTCCAAATTCTTGGGGTTTTGGGATCTGAACAATCCCCGAACACCCTCATAACCTCTATGAATTCATAGGGTAACATCATAAGGTCCGTTTAAATAAATTTAAACAAAAAATGAATGATTTTTACCTTCATGAAAAGATGGGTCATTACACAAACCCTTTTCTTCATGGATAAAAGTGATGTTAAACTCATTCGATCTCCTCTAGGTAAGAGGATATCCTCTCATGTGGTTTATTATGTTTTATCTTCCTCTCTTAATTAGGGTTTGATATATCTTCATTAAATTGATGGATCTAAACTCCATTTTATTGGATCTTTATTATAGGTTGTGTTCCTGGATCTTACACACCTTTGTTCTTCATTGGCATGTTTCAGTATGGGTGTTGATTTCTAGATCTATGATTTAAATGTTGGTGGTTCCATAATTATTTTCCCCATGATTGAAACCTATAATTTATTAATTAATTTGAAATGAGTTTTTAATTGATTTAAAACAAGGATTTGGGATGATTAGATCTTTTATTTCAAATAGGTATGGAAATTGAGAAAACCCCCAATTTCAATGGAATTGGAATTGTGGGGTGGATTTATAAAAAATGATGGTTTGACTTGGAAATTGTTTTAATGAAATTATTTTATGTTAATATTTCTAAAATGGATTAAATAGAAAAGTTATTTTAAAAGTCATGAAATGGTGAAAACCTGTGATTTGGTTTTGAAAAGTAAAAGACATGTTGAAAATTGAAATTGGAAAATTGTATTTTAAAATATTTTAAAATGATTAATTTATAATTAGATTGATTGATTGTTTGAAGCACATGTTATCCTATGTAGTTAGTGGTAACTAGTACAATCATCCTTGGACCTTGAATCCCTAGCAATGGATTGATTATGACAACGGTTACTAAAAAAATTATGGTCTGACTTCTTATAATGGGTTCCCTTATTTGGTTTATAGATTTCATGTGATGGGTTCCCCTATTGGGATGTATTTTTGTATGCACACCTGACTAGATCTGATATCATTACTGAGATTTGTAGGGATTATATTACCTAATAAACTGACTTACCATGGGGATTTTGAACATGGTACTTTACTAAGAGTTGTTTATTTGATATACATGTCATTGATTATTGAACTTTTTTATTCATTCCAATGGATTTATATAAAGAGTTTATTTAAGACTGTTTGAATTTTTTTTTGATATATCTGTCGTCTATTTGAATGAAAGCATGTTTTGGTTTAAAATATACAAATTGTAATGCCATACCTAGTTTTATTTTAATTGATATAATATTTGGTTTATTGTTATGGAATTGATTATGGAACACTTGGAGAAACCCTACTAGGATTTATAGCCCATGCCCTACATTCTCCTTTAGTTGTTTGTTGACTTTCATATTTCAGGTTTGAGCAAAGGGAAAGTGCCACATGGAGGTGGTGGATGTTCTTGATCCTTTGTGTCATTGAGTATCTATAGAGGTGACCAGTGGAGATGGAATCCACTTGTTTCATGGGATATTTGAGTTTTAATATTGTTAGATGTTGAGTACTTTAATGATGTACTGCTTTAGTTTTTTTATACCTGTTGTTTCTGGTACTTTCTCCCTTTGGCGTGTTGAGCATACTGACTTGTAGTAATATTTCTTCCATTTTTTGGGGAAAATTTGTTCCCTATTTGATCATGTATAATGTGAGGTACTAGTCGCTAACCTGTGAAGATTAGGAATTCCATTTATTCCTTGTTAGAGTTGTCTTGGGTATGAAGGTACCAGGGTATCTGGGCTGGTTTGTGATAGGCCCAAATCAGGTGGCCTCTTCCTGGTGGACAAAGGTTCCTGCCCAGTAAGCGCATGGTATCAACCCATGTGGTCTTCCTAGGTCCTTTAAAAATGGTATTTTACTATTTTTCCCTTCTATGTTTTTAACACCAACCAACCCCTCACCCCTCTCATTTGGATGTGGTGTGAAAAGGGTCTCCCATACCCCTATTCTCTTTGCTTCCTTCCTTAGATTGAATCTCCTCCATCAATATTGGGTAGTTTTCTTTGTATTTTGGATTGATTCCATCATCTCTTCCTCTCCCCCCTCTTGTTTCCTAGTTTTCTCTTGGCAGGGTTCTCTTTTTTATGAACCCTAGATGGTGGAGGGTGGTGTTGACTTGTATTTTCTTTTTATCTAGGGTGTGCAGTTTAATTCTTGGGTCCTTGTTTTGTGCTTGGAGTTTTATCATATTTTCACACTATTGAGGAAGGTTTTTTCATACATTTCCTTTCTAAAACATGTGTTATGATGCTTTATATTTTCTAAATTAATTTTAAGTATGTTCTTTATGATTATGGTGTGTTGTGATGCATTGTTATGGCTTTATATGTTGGTTTTTTGATAGATAAAAAGATATTTCAAAGGTTTTCCATAGTTATGCCTATATGTATCTAATGTATATATATATATAAGGTGTTTGATAAAATGAAAATTGGACCTTAAAATGGTTTTGGGTATTTTAAAGTGAAATTTTTCCTTATTGGGGTATGATTAGTTTGGTTGGAAAGTGGAATTGTGCATTGTGTGGATTTTTGGCCTCTTTATGGATTTTGTTCTTATAGAAATTTTCTTGGGATATATTGTGATGCTCCCTTGTGCTTTATAAATTGAACACTTCATATTCATATGGGTTTCCATTTACATGCTAATGATTTATTTTCATGTCCATATGTCCATGGGGTGTACATATAGATGTGTGAATGCATAAAAATGATAAATTCCATTAAATGTCCATTTTTGCAAAAACTTGGTTTTCTCAAGAAATTTCCTCCCACTTCTTAGTTCCACATTCTTCTCAAATGGTTTTCAGACTCTTAAATTTTTTCCAAATGGTTCTTGGTTTTAAAGTGACTCCCAAATTATATTTTTAATGATGTTTTCTAAAGTTTTATTTAAGGCCATTTTAGAACCATGGAAGTTTATTTAGATAATTTCCTTAGTTTCCAAAATATTTTTGGAAAGAAATATGTTTTCCTTTAAAAATGGTTTAGATTTAAAATGATAAGGACTATTTGGTAACTTTGAATGTATTTTAGAAAAATATTGGGAATTCTCATGCACTTATGTCGATTAACACTTTGACATGATTTTGTAAAAAAAGGTTGTAAACCTTCATGATGTGTATTCCTAGTTGGAACCTTCAAAACATTTTCTATTTGATGGATTCCCCATGGTTTTCCTTCTAATAGTGAGGATATTTGCATGGATGGTGTTGGGGAGTGGGAAAGGCATGCACGTTGATAACCGTGGGTGATGGTTAGTGTCAATCCTATGATGACCTCCTCAATTCACCTTATATTATCATCATGAGATCCTAGATGTCATTTAGAGGGTCTAGAGACAGTTAATATCTAGATCCCAATGAGAAAAACTAGATACCCCTTGTATACATTGACCATAGTGGGAAATCTACCTGTAATAAGTGAGTATCGTATCCAGATTGGTGATAGACTATGGAAAACATATTATGTTGGCAGATGGTTCTGAACTGAGTGCATCTAGGGTCACCTCTAGATATTTTTATGACATGACCACAACTACTATATTGTATTTTCCTATGTTTCTTTTTGTAATTTGGTTACCTATTCTATTCATATTTTCTTATTTATACTCATGATACTTTATCTCCTTTTTTAATTTGTTATTTTATTTTCCATGCTTCGTATATTTAGTTCCTGATTCCCATAGATTAAGAATGTACTTTGATTGTGGTCTCCTTCTTGGAATTGGTTTTCAAACTGAGTTTTGAATTGGAAAATGGGATGGTTACTTCTGTCTCCGAGAGGAACATTCCCCACACACCTAATGTTTTTCAAACTCATCCGACCATTACTCCCTCCACGTCCCATTCCCCGATGGTGTCTCCGGTTCTAGCGATGTCTGACCCTAGTTCAGGGGCTCCAGAGGTTGTCCCTTCCCCCATTTGGGGGTCTCCCAACACTTCTTTCTAGATGGACTACCTGATGCAGTCTTTTAGAGATGCTCTGTGTGGCCCGAATCCTAGTTCATCGCTTCCATGCTTCTTGGAGATTCACCTATTTTCACACTCGGTGTCGAGGGGAGTCTCACTCTTGTCATTGGTGGTGCCTGAGTCGGTGTTTTTTGAAGCAATAGCTAGCTTAAAATGGATGTTGGTATCACAGTTTGGCTCCAAGAAACCTTCTATTCCTATTTTTAAAAGCATCGTGGCCTCTTGGGGTTTTCAGGGCAAGGCTCGCATCTTGGTGATCCACTAAAGATCATTCTTCTTGGTGCTTGCTTCCAAAGCAGATTTCATCCACTCTTGGTGTAATGACCCTAGGTCTGTGGGTCTTTGGCACTTCAATTTATCTCATTGGTCGATGGAGGTTCACAGGGGAAAGGAATTCCCTCGCACTACGGTTTGGATAAGTCTACTGGGTCTTCCTCTCCCCTTTCAGAATGGTGTTTACCTTAAGGTGGCTGGTGACTCTCTGGGGGGTATCTTTTCATAGCCGAGCACACTCACCGTGGTAAGGAGACCCTGGTGGCCCGAATCTATGTTGATCTGGAACTTTCTCTTCTGATCCCAGATAATATCTCTCTAAAAGTGTCAGGCTCCATCGATTGGATCTAGGATATAGTTTTTCCGGTGTTTCCAAGGTATTGATCATCTTGTTTATTATAGGGTCACTCTTTGCAGAATTTCCAGAGACGTCGCCAAGGGGGACTTCACTAAGATGCCAGTGGCTCTAAGCCTCTCATCCCCTCTTCTCCTCCTTGTATAGGGTCGGCCCCGGCCTCGAATCACCTTCCCAATTCTAGTTCCTCCATCAGTTCATTTCCTCGCTCAACATTCAAGAACCTAGTCCCTCCTTCCACATGTTCTGAGGGTCCTTCAATCCATTCCCTAGTTCCCTTCAAACTACAAAGCAAGTGGATGGACTCCGCAAGCTCTCTTGATTGGTTGTGCTTTCCTGATCAAGTTTTGTGGAAATGAGATTTATTATAATTCCACCTGAGGGTTCCCAAGTGTGTTGAGGCCTCCCCAATTATGTCTCCTCCCTGTACATCTCTAGCTTCTAGATTATGTGAACAGTAATAGCTCAAGGGGGTCGGGGTCCAGGTCATCATCCCACTCCTTGTGGAATTTCTTATAGGTCTTAAGTAATTAGCATTCAGTGTGCACCCTACTGGGTCTATCTTTTTAGGATAGCTTCCACCCGTGAAGTCTGGTTCCCTAGTTAGATGTGGTTTTCTTTCTTTTATAGGTCTTTGTGGAGATCAGGTATTTATGAAGGCGGATGTTCTGGTATGGTTGGATCATAAAGAGGTGGGTGGAAACTCCCCAAATCCCCTATCAAAGCTTCCACCTCCTTCCTCAGACCTTCCTGTTCTGAGCTTGTGAGTGTGTACAAGGCAGATGATGAAGATGTTGTAGGTTGTGGAGATTCCTACATCCCACTCAAAAGTGACCATGGTTCCTGGGGATAAATCTAGTCCAGTGTTGTTTCAATGATTCCCATCATTATCTAGAACTCTTGAGGGATCGAGGTGAGGGTGAAAACTGATTTCATATCTTCGGAGTCCAAGAGGCACAAGGACAAGATTGTTGCGATAATTGAGCACAAGAAGGTCTCTGATAAGATTCAAGAGTTTTCTAAAAGGGTTAAAATGAATGCTTCCATGCATGCAGTTTTGATAAAAAATCATATATGGTTATTATAGAAGAGGGGTGTCTCAGTGGATCTGATCCAAGTGGGTGACCAACATATCACGATGAGGGTGTCAAGTGGTGATGAAACTCTGTTTGTTTCCTTCATCTATGGGAGTTGTGATGACCAAATGAGGGAATTTTTGTGGTCTGAACTAACCGGGTTCAACCTGGGGGATCAATCTTGGGTGGTGAGAGGGGACTTTAACATCATAACGCAGCCAGATGAGAAGAAGGGTCGAGGTGAATTCTCGAGGTGGGATAGTATTTCCTTTGTGTATTTTATGGCTAGTAAGGGGCTAATAGACATGTTATATTCCAGCGATCCTTTCACCTAGTGAAATAATCAAAGGGAAGGAATTCGTTGCTGGAGCATACTTGATCAGTGCATTTCCAACGTCCATGCCATTTCCATGTTTCCAAATTCGAAGGTTACCAACTTGACCTAAAGCATCTCTGACTACTGTTATCTCCTGTTGTCTCTATGAAAGATGGTGGACTCATAGGAACATTTCAGGTTCTCTAGCCAGTGGGTGGGTAATCTAGACTACCACCACGTGGTTACAACGATTTTGAATGAACCTTCTCAGGGCCACTCATGGATGTCCATTCACTCTAAGTTGAGGCACCTAAAGTAGGAAATCCAGTTGTGGGTTAGGTCCATTCCTCCAATCGATCAGGAACTGGTTGTGCTCAAACAGGACATCGAGATTCTGGAGGCTAGTTTATAGGAGAAATGGGATGGCGTGGTTTTTGATGAGATCTTAGAGATGAAGAAATCCTTGGAAGTGATGATTCTCTCATGGTAACGAAAGGTGAGGGAATTATTGAGGTATAAATGGATTAAGGAGGGTGACCATAACACCACATGCTTTCATGTGTGCATTTGGGAGAGGAGTTGTAGTGGTGTAAAACCCAATTTTACTCTAGACGGTGGTACAAACATAGATGAAAAGGACATGGTTGGGGGTATGGCATGCTCATTCTTTAAATACCTCCTTGCTGGTCCGAATGAGATTATGGCCTAGGGGTATCCTTTAGGGGAGGCTCATCATTGGGAGGTTATCCCGAATCTTATCACCACGTAGGAGAATGCTCTGTTTGAAGGAATTCTAGAGGAGGAGGAGGTGCATGTGGCCATGTGGAATCTGAATCCTGAAAGCACAGCAGGACCCGATAGATTCCCTGGTTCTTTCTACAAGGGATTTTGGGAGGTGGTGAAATGCGATATTTTTCTTTTCATCTAGGAATTCTTCCATGGGGTAGTCCTTCCACGGATCACATCAATGAAAACTCTGGTGCTTTTTCTGAATACCAAAGACCCATCTTCCCTCCTATACTATCGACCTGTAAACATGTGTAACTTTCCCTATAAAATTTTGGTGAGTATCATCAACAAGTGGTTGTCCAGTCTTCTTCCTCGGTGGATATCCATGGAGCAACATGGTTTCGTCAAAGATCATTTGATCTAGGGAGCCATGGCACTGGCGTAGGAGATGATGAGAGTCCTTAATACCAAATATCATGGCTCTAATATGGTTTTGAAGCTGGACATGAATAATTCATTTGATAGGATGGAGTGGGGTTTTATTAATAGAGTCCTTTCTATGATGGGTTTCTCTAATTAGGTCTATGATATCATTTTCAGGTGTGTTTTCTCATTGTAGATGGTAGTGTCATTTATGGGGAGAACACACAGTTTCTTCAAAAATGTTTGTGGTCTTCAGTAAGGTGATTCATTATCCCCAAGTATCTTTATCCTGATGCAAGACATCCTAAGTATTTTTATCAATAAAGGTGTCTCCAATGGGTACATTCTGACATACCATAGAATGTTTAACCTCACCTATACTTTTCACTTGATATTTACTGATGATATGATAGTATTCATGAATGTGGGGTGGAGGTCCCTTCATGTGGCTAACAGGATCCTAGTAGAGTACTGCCATTGGAGTGGGCAGTTCATCAATAGGGAGAAGAGTAGTTTCTTTGTTACCAACTCATGTAGCTCGAGAAGGGTCGTCATAATGGGAAATGAGTTGGGCATGGGGGGAGGTTATTTTACCTTGGAGTACCTTGGTACCCCTATCTCTCCAAGAAGACTACTAACCAGGGACTTTGACAAAGTGGTCAACAATATTACGGATAGTATTCAAAATTGGAAAAATCATTTCTTATCCTTCAGGGGATGGATCACTCTCATGAATAGTGTTCTTTCAGCAATCCCAATGCATGCTATGGACTCTACTAGTGAGTTGATGGGAGTTATAAGATCCATAGATATAATCCTTTCTCACTTCATATGGGATTTTTTAGCTGAGGGGAAGAGGAAATGGGTGTCATGGAGTAAGATGGCTCGGCCCATTTTCGAAGGAGGGGTCAACGTCAGGAGCCTGGAGGACATAATCCATTTGCTGCGTGTGAAGCTTGTATGGGAAATCATTAAGGAACATACTCTCTGGGGGAATCATATGTCCCGAAGGTACATGAATCATGCTACAACTCTATCGAGTAGTGGGTCGTCCTTATGTTCCTTGGTATGTAATATCATCATGAGTCTTCTTCTACACTCACAATGGATTATTAGGGAGGGGAACATTCTCTACTAGTATCACAATTGGTCGGGCAGGGTTATGGTTTATCTAGTATGACAAGCTCTAACTATCTCCTATAGGGAAGCAAGTCTTCATTCTCATTTATTCAAATCAGTTCTAGATGCGCCCCAAAAATCAATTTTCAACTCTGTTCTTATTAACTCTGAGCAGGATAGGTTCATTTATACTCCTTCCACCTCAGGGAAATTCAACTCAAAGTATTTTATTAGGATTAACGTCCCTCATGGACAACAGGATAGATAGAATAGTATGGCTTGGTGAAACAAAATTCACATCAAACTAAACTTCCTCACATAGAGGATTCATAATAATTCCCTTACCTCAGACGATAACATAAAACGTTTGGGCATTAGAATGGCTTCATTTTTTCATTATTGTGTGAATAAAAATGAAGAGAGTAGGAATCACATTTTCTTCTAGGGTGAATGGTATCTCTAGGTATGGAGATTCTTTGGTGAATTCATAGCATACCTATAGCATCCCACCTTTTTATCACATAAATTTTCATTACATTTTACAAAACTGAGGATCTTTAAGGTTTAGTTTCTTGGAAACCAGGAACTTAAAACATTAAAACATAAAACATTCTTCTTAAACATTTGAAAGGCTTATCCTTATGTTCATCCTAGGTTCATTACTACATCTCATAACCTGGGTACATACATCAAAATAAAGGGTGAGCAGAAGTCCCGGTAAGGGAAACAAGGGGAAACATTTAACATGTGAACTTGAGATACATCAACAATGTCATGAAAAAAGAAATTTAAGGCATGAGAAAGAAATCATGAGGCATATCATAATAAAAATAACGTATTTCATAACTTGAATATGTGGCTACAACATTTAACATTTAAAATCATTTCCGTTTCACCAAGTTCCATCCCCAAGGTGTCATTAAAAATTACCAAGGTTATTCACCAAGGCGTCGTTAAAAATGGTCATCTCTAGAGATTAAGTCTTTACCCAATGCATTGGAGCGCTATCAGGGCGCACCATTAATTTGTCTTTATTATCATAAGAGACACATATATCATCATCAATAATTTCATAAACAACCCATATAGCATAAAATAAATGGGTTTCATTTCATAATCATAACGTTTTAAAAACTGCTTTAAAGACATGATCTTTATGTCACTTTAAACCCACATAAAGGGAAAATGGGTCTCATGTATGTAAATCCCATAATTTAGAATAGAACATTTTGGTATATATGTGAATACCCCTTTAGAAGAAATATATTTGAGTATTAACTTAATAAAATAAATGAATAGAATAAGAGAGAGACATTTTGAGACGGAAATTCTACAGCATAACGACTATGTTACGAGGTTTTAGAAAACATTGAAAAGAGAGGGGACATGGGTCACCCACTCATAAATGATCCATAAAATAGTAGGGGTACAGAATATAAAGTATTTAAGAACATGGTATTGAAATTTGAAAGATATACCATATGAAATGAATAACATGAAAGGAAGACAAAAATAAGATTTCTCTTATGAAAATTTGGCAGCCTAACAGCGTCACTTAAACATAAAAAAAAGAATTGATGAGATAAAATAGGGTCTCTCATAATATGAAAATAAAAGATAAGTATGATATATATAGATATCATACCCCAACATAATAAAAAAAACTTGAAATACTGGACATGAAAGTAGAACTTTGAAAAAATGAGAAAGGTGAACGAACCCCTTAAAAATTTGGCAGCCTAACGGCATCATTTAAACTTTCTTAAAAAAGAATTGAATAGATCAAATAGGATCTCCCATCATATGAACATAAAAGATCAGTATGATAGATATAGATATCATACCCCAACATAATAAAAGTAACTTTAAAGACTTTACATGAAAGTAGAACTTTGAAAAAAATGAGAAAGGTGAACGAATCCCTTAAAAATTCGGTAGCCTAACGGCGTCATTTAAACTTTATTAAAATGAATTGATGAGAGAAATAGGGGGTATCTCATCATATGAAAATGAAAAGGGCATTCAGAGGAATATAAAAGAACATCCTCCAACATAATAGCATGGAGCATAAAATAAATGACATAAAAGAGATTACTTGAAAAGAAAGAGAGAGGTAGGATCCCTTACCTTAAAACGTATCTCTTAAAACTCAAAGGATGGGACCTTGAGGGATTGGGGTCACCTTGGGAGGAATCCTTGGGAGTTAATGAGACCATAGATTCGTTGGGGGAGAGTTGGGAGTGAAAACTAAAGGAGGAAAGGGTGTGTATTTATAGGGAATGTGAGGGGACAAGCCATTAATGGCCAAGGGACACCTCACAAGTTGTTTTCTCAAAACCATGGGCTCTCCCATGGTATTTCCCATGGAGTTAGGCCACATGGGGCCCCCCATACAATAATTCATCATATTTGGTCGGTCAACCCTTAAAATATCTCATGAAATCATCATGACACAGTTATGATGTCATTAAACATACTGAAACCCTAAAACTGTATTTTTACTATTCACTGAAAATTCAACTTTCTCAGAAAAAACCCAAAATTTCACCTTAACCAAATATCAATGCTCTGATTTCAAAAATGAACTCCATTTTATAAAAATAATTTTTTAAATATTTTTAATTTAATTTTTAAATAAATACACTATTCACCGAAAATTCATTTTTTTCAAAAAAATCCCCAAAAATTACCTTAACATAATATCAATGCTCTGAGTTCAAAAATGAAATCCATTTTATAAAAATAATTTTCTAAATATTTTTAATTTAATTTTTAATTAAAAAACACTATTCACTTAAAAAAACTAATACTTGACTAATAATTTCTGAAACAGTTATTTACCTATTTTATTGAATCTCATTACTTAATCAATGTGCCTAGATTATATTAATACTTTCTTTAAGTGAGATTACAAATCCATTTAGTCAGATTACTAATCCTAAGCATAAAATCACTATTCATAGTTTACTATTCATCAAAAATTAAGTTGATCTTATTAGATTCTAAATTTCATACTGAACATAATTGTAGAAGACTATTTTTTGAAAATCATTACACATTTTTAATTATTTAAGGTTTACATAAACATTTTTAAAATATCCTTTGTATAAAATTCATCAAAAATATGCATACTATATTTATCCGGACATTTGAAAATTCATAAACTTCATCATAAGAAGAAATCAAAATTTTTATTTAAAACAAAGGATTGCACAAGGCAGTTACGGTCTCCTTACATAGCCCCTTATAACCCCAGCATAGGACCTAAGTGTAAGGTGTGCTAAGGTGAGAGAATCTGAGGGTGGCTCAGCCAACATTGCATGAGTAGTAATTTCTATCAGTTTGAACTTCTCGCGAAGGCGATTCCATTATAGCTTCACACGATGAAGTTCGGCTTGGGTTTGGTCCAGAGCAAAGCCCAGTGGTGCTACCTCCTTCCCAAGTTTCGTTAGATGGGCTTCGATTGGCCCAAGACTATTGGATGAGGCCATAGAATCTTCTTTCTATATTAATTAACCAAGATCACTTGTATTTAGAGAAAATAATCGAAACGTTTAGTTTCCAGCAGTCATATTGACCAATGGTCATATAACAGCCAAAACCCAACGGTCTCATTTTAATTATACTCATGTTATCAAATGAAACAGTTTTATTGAGTATAAAAATAAAATAACACACAAAATTAGGAAACAAGATTTATTCAAAATTTCAGGTCGTTACAATCTTCCCCCCTTAAGAAATTGCGTCCTCGCAATTTTTAAAAATTGGGTTTTGAAATTTCATTGAAAGTACCACATCGGAAAAGGATTCAGTAAAACTATTACTTTAAAAGAGAGAAAGGGAAGTACAAAGGTCAACCGAGTTAACCCATACTAGGATTCCATGTAGGAAAACATGGATATGGAAGAAAAAACAAAGGGTCAAGTTCTGAGGGAGAGTGATAGAAAACATGATTAGGAGAAAGTTAACCATAAGAAAATCACAAAGTTATAATGTGTGTAAACGGTATTTGATTACCCAGTAGGAAACTTAAACCAACAACATTTTTGTTTTGCGTTCCTTTTCATAATTTTGGGGAATTCATTTACAAAATAGAATAAAAACATAAGGAAATATACCTACCTTCAAGTAGAGTTTCATCCTTTAATAATTTTCTACCAAAACTAATCTTTTCTCCAAACGATGATCATTCAAAACTACTTAGTCTCATCAAAGCACAAGAATCATCTTCTATAGAATCACATAACCTACAAAATATTAACTATCTATTTCTTCTATCATTAAACATTATCCTAAAAATAGAAAGGGTAAGATAAAATAACTATTCAAAAATAAATAATCCCATAGGAAGGGAAACTTCTTTAAATCTTCAAAATTCCACAGTACTACCCAAAGTTCATCATAGACCATTCCATAAATATTTGTCCTTAAAATTCCTTAAAATAAACCAAACTAAGATTTAAACCCAAATACAAGAAGGATTTGATAACATAGTCTTCCAAGATAAACTTTATCATTCATCTCCAAACAACATCAACCACTCTTAACGTCTTACAACAAAAGTAACTAACCTAATCACATTTTCCCCAATATAGTTTAATCATTTCTATAAGAAACCTAAATTACTTTAAGTTTACCTTAAATTCATTGATTCTTCAAAATATAAGTCCGCCTTTACTCCTCAAAGAAAATACCGTAGTAATCTATTTACCTCGATCAAATAGGGTTCCCAAAATAGTTATCGTCTTCCAAAATAATAATCATATTTTAATAACCTAATCATCTCTGTCATATTAATATGGAAATCGTCACATTTCCTATTACATTGGTTGTTGGGACATGTTCTTCCATTTCCTGCCATTAACTAAGAAAATAAAGTATAATTAGGGGCTTAAATACTTATCCAATAATCATGAAAAGGAACTTAAAGCATATAAGGATAACTTTTAGAAGAAAAGTATACCCTAAATTGTGATCCCCTAGGTTCCAAACTAGGTTATCCATGATCATATATTCTTATGTGAATCTTTATTTTATTTTATCGTTGTTCCTTTAATAATGGTTCATACTAAGCTTATGAATTTACCAAAGCATATCCCCCAGGAGTGTCGTAACCAAGAGTGCAGCAAGGCCCATTGTCATGTACCAGTTCCCGTTTGAGTCTAGCTCAAAGTGGTGTTTTCGGGTTTTACCCCTATGTACATCTGTGCCAGATCCACCTCTACCTGCTCATATCCAGACATGGATGTATTTTCTTGGAAACCCCTTACTCAATACTCACCAAAATACCAGGAATATTTCCTATATTTAAAATTTTATATAGGGTTCTTCCTAGAGTTTTCATATCCTAATTTTCACAAATAACTAAACCATCCTTTGATACCAACTATAGCATCCCACCTTTTTATCACATAAACTTTCATTACATTTTACAAAACCGAGGATCTTTAAGGTTTAGTGTCTTGGAAACCAGGAACTTAAAACATGAAAACATAAAACATTCTTCTTAAACAATCGAAAGGCTTCTCCTTATGTTCATCCTAGGTTCATTACTGCATATCATAACCTGGGGACATACATCAAAATAAAGGGTGAGCAGAAGGCCCGGTAAGGGAAACAAGGGGAAACATTTAACATGTGAACTTGAGATACATCAACAATGTCATGAAAAAGAACTTTAAGGCATGAGAAAGAAATCATGAGGCATATCATAATAAAAATAACTTATTTCATAACTTTAAGATGTGGCTACAACATTTAACATTGAAAATAATTTTTGTTTCACCAAGTTCCATCCCCAAGGTGTCATTAAAAATTACCAAGGTTATTCACCAAGGCGTCGTTAAAAATGGTCATCTCTAGAGATTAAGTCTTTACCCAATGCATTAGAGCGCTATCAGGGTGCACCCTTAATTTGTCTTTATTATAATGTGATCCACATATATCATCATCAATAATTTCATAAAAAACTCATATAGAATAAAATAAATGGGTTTCATTTCATAATCATAACGTTTTAAAAACTGCTTTAAAGACATGATCTTTATGTCACTTTAAACCCACGGAAAGGGAAAGCGGGTCTCATGTATGTAAATCCCAGAATTTGGAATAGAAAATTTTGGTATATATGTGAATACCCCTTTAGAAGAAAGATATTTGAGTATTCACTTAATAAAATAAATGAATTTTAGAATAAGAGAGAGACATTTTGAGACGTAAATTCTGCAGCATAACGGCTATGTTACGAGGTTTTAGAAAACATTGAAAAGAGAGGGGAAATGGTTCACCCACTCATAAATGATCCATAAAACAGTAGGGGGACAGAATATAAAGGATTTAAGAACATGGTATTTAAATTTTAAAGATGTACCATATGAAATGAAGAACATTAAAGGAAGACAAAAATAAGATTTCTCTTATGAAAATTCGGCAGCCTAACGGCGTCACTTAAACATCAAAAAAAAAAGAATTGACAAGATCAAATAGGGTATCTCATCATATGAACATAAAATATAAGTATGATAAATATAGATATCATACCCCAACATAATAAAAAGGAACTTGAAATACTTGACATGAAAGTAGAACTTTGAAAAAATGAGAAAGGTGAACGAATCCCTTAAAAATTCGACAGCCTAACGGCGTCATTTAAACTTTCTTAAAAAAGAATTGACGATATAAAATAGGGTCTCTCATCATATGAAAATAAAAGATAAGTATGATAGATATAGATATCATACCCCAACATAATAAAAGTAACTTGAAAGACTTGAAATGAAAGTAGAACTTTGAAAAAAAGGAGAAAGGTGAACGAATCCCTTAAAAATTCGGCAGCCTAACGGCGTTATTTAAACTTTCTTAAAATGAATTGATGAGAGGAAGAGTGGGTATATAATCATATGAACATGAAAAGGGAATTAAGAGGAATATAAAAGAACATACTCCAACATAAGATCATGGAGCATAAAATAAATGACATAAAAGAGATTACTTGAAAAGAAAGAGAGAGGTATGATCCCTTACCTTAAAACGTATCTCTTAAAAATCAAAGGTTGGGACCTTGAGAGATTAGTGGCACCTTGGGAGGACTCCTTTGGAGGTAATGAGACCATAGCTTCGTTGGGGGAGAGTTGGGACTGAAAACTAAAGGAGGAAAGGGTGGGTATTTATAGGGAATGTGAGGGGACAAGGCATTAATGGCCAAGGGACACCTCACAAGTGGTTTTCTCAAAACCATGGGCTCTCCCATGGTATTTTCCATGGATTTAGGCCACATGGGGCCCCCCATACAATAATTCATCACCTTTGGTCGGACAACCCTTAAAATATCTCATGAAATCATCATGACACAGTTATGATGTCATTAAACATACTGAAACCCTAAAACTGTATTTTTACTATTCACTGAAAATTCAACTTTCTCAGAAAAAAACAAAAATTTCACCTTAACTAAATATCAATGCTCTGATTTCAAAAATGAACTCCATTTTATAAAAATAATTTTCCAAATATTTTTAATTTAATTTTTAAATAAATACACTATTTAATGAAAATTCATTTTTTTCAGAAAAATACCCTAAAATTACCTTAACATAATATCGATGCTCTGAGTTCAAAAATGAAATCCATTTTATAAAAATATTTTTATAAATATTTTTAATTTAATTTTTAATTAAAAAACACTATTCACCCGAAAAAAACTAATATTTGACTAATAATTTCTGAAACAGTTATTTACCTATTTTATTGAATCTCGTTACTTAATCAATGTGCCTAGATTATATTAATACTTTCTTTAAGTGAGATTACTAATCCATTTAGTCACATTACTAATCCTAAGCATAAAATCACTATTCATAATTTACTATTCATCAAAAATTAAGTTGATCTTTTTAGATTCTAAATTTCGTACTGAACATAATTGTAGAAGACCATTTTTTGAAAATCATTACACATTTTTAATTATTTAAGGTTTACATAAACATTTTTAAAATATCCTTTTTCTAACATTCATCAAAAATATGTATACTATATTTATCCGGACATTTGAAAATTCATAAACTTCATCATAAGAAGAAATCAAAATTTTTATTTAAAACAAAGGATTACACAAGGTAATTACGGTCTCCTTACATAGCCCCTAATAACCCCAGCATAGGACCTAAGTGTAAGGTGTGCTAAGGTGAGAGAATCTGAGGGCGGCTCAGCCAACATTGCACGAGTAGTAATTTCTATCAGTTTGAACTTCTCGCGAATGAGATTTCGTTCTAGCTTTACACGATGAAGTTCAGCTTGGGTTTGGTCCAGAGCAAAGCCCAGTGGTGCTACCTCCTTCCCAAGTTCTGTTAGATGGGCTTCGATTGGCCCAAGACTACTGGATGAGGCCATCGAATCTTCTTTCTATATTAATTAACCAAGATCACTTGTATTTAGAGACAATAATCGAAACGTTTAGTTTCCAGCAGTTATATTGACCAATGGTTATATAACAGTCAAAACCCAACAGTCTCATTTTAATTATACTCATGTTATCAAATGAAACAATTTTATTGAGTATAAAAATAAAATAACACACAAAATTAGGAAATAAGATTTATTCAAAATTTCGGGTCATTACAATACCCCCCCCCCCAGCTGTTACAAACAAGCTATGGAGCGCTGGTTTCATGGGGTTGATGGGTCTATGATGGAATTAGCAGCATGAGCCATCATCTTCAATGTGGGATGCTGGTATTTATGGAAAGAAAGGAATCGATCCAGATTCGAGGGCATCTCTTCCATGGGAAGGTCTGTGGTGGCTAGAACAAGGAGAATTTTGATTAACTTTATCATTATTACTAGAATCAAGAAGGATGTGACATCCCTTTATGCATTGTATGTATCACAGAGTGTAGCTCGTCAGAATATTTCTAGGACATCGGGGAGATGGATCCATTGGACACCCCCTGAGAGCGGTCTCAAACTTAACACAAATGGGTCCTGTGTTATGGGTGACATGAGAGGAGGTGGGGTTGTCCACGATCTCAGGGGTAGTGTGGTTCTGGATTTCATGGCTCATTATGGGAGTGGTAATTCTATTCGGGAAAAGGAAAATATGGTTCTCACGTGTCTCTCCATATGCACCTAGAGGGACATCATCATTACTCAAGTGGAAAAAGGACTCTATGATTATTCACGATGCCTTGCATGGTAAAGGTACCACTCCCTAGTCTATTTCCTACACTATTCGTCAATGAAAGTCCCTCTTTAACAACAATGTCAGAGTCACCCATACATGGTGTGAGGGGAACAAAGTAACGGACTACCTAGCTTCTCTTGCATTCCCCGGTACTCTGGTTTTTTCTTCCTTTCTAATGTGTCTCATTTTAAACCGTAGGGGTTGAATCTAATTTGGGATGATGCCCTTGGCCTTCATTATTTCTGGGGCCCCTAGGTCTGGTCTCCCTCTTTCTTTTCTTATATTTTGTTTCTTGTCTCTTTTGAATAAAAATCATAATATTATATGGAATTGGAAAAATGTTTACAAAATCCATGTTTTATCTTTGAAAGTGGATTTTTGAAAGTTGTGTTTGGTTGTGTTAAATGATGAAACCTTATTTATAACTATATTTTTGAACTACTGTTTATGGACTATTTAAGGAAAGGACATGTATCGAATCTATGTTTCTTACCTACTAAATTTTTTTATGCTCACACTCTACTTGTTCCACTCCACATCGGTAGACCTGAGCTATTTTTTAGGTTCATCTTTTGTTCGGGTTCAATCTTGGAGTAGGCAGGTCTTATGAAGGGATGATGACCATGAGGTCATAGGGAGATCTTTCTAGGTCTCAATTTGGTTGCAGTTTCCACTTTTGGTATTTTCTTTTGGATCCTATTTATGTATTTATTTATATTCAGTGATTTACAAATCCTACTATTATGTTGTGTACTCTGTCTTATTTTATGTTTTTGGTTATTGAGTGAAATAATCCCCAATTATTTATCTATGATTCCCTTATGTTTATCATCATCCTATGGGGATCAAGTACACCCTTTTGGACTTACCATATATTGTCTTGGGTGATCGGTTCATGGGTGACCCGGTCTAGTTCGTGACACCTACCCATGAGGAATTACATCTTATATGATTAACTACCCACTTAAAATGATGAATACAACCTCCAATGACCTATGGTGCACTCCACACCATAAGGATTCCCATGAAAAATAAGAACTTTTCTAAAAATCAACATGAACCGCCACTCACCTCCTCAAGGTACATTGATTCTATAAAAAACCTCACACAAGATCTCACGCATAAACAATCCATGACCTAACAATCCTAGGCTAACATCTATAAAACACTAACCATGCTTATCGCATGGATCAGTTCTAAAAACTATAGAACCCTTGGCACTCCTCTTAAAAAATAAAGAATCTCCCTCATGTCATGATCAACAAAAGACCACTAACCCCCTAGGCAGAATCCTAAAACCATGAGTGATTAACCACACTCCAACCATGATATTAGAAGCACAACCAAAAACAATAAGAACCAACAAGGACAAGCATCAACAAAACCTACCCTTTCAAGACAATCATGAAACCAAGAGTAATCCCAGCACCCCACTTCTCAACCCCATGGAAACCTCATGCCTATCTAAAAAACTTATTAGGGCATCCACAACCTCATATAAACTCAATACCAATCTAAAAATCTCTTAGAAATCCTTTCCTTTATTGAGAAAACACCAACAGTAGGGAACCTAAATCCCTTACTAGCCCACAAGGACTCCACACATCCCTTAATGAAGGGACTACATCACTGTCACTAGTAAACATCTCACCACAAGATCCACATAAACTACCATTAGAAGAAAATACATGCAGTTCAATTGATTAGAACACCACTAAGGAGCTATATTGGTCAATCCCATTTAGGTCATTGTAGACACTTTAAACAAATAAACCTTTATCGTCGGTAAAATCCCAAATAGATAGGTACATGTCATGTGAATCCTACATGTCTAGAATGATGCATATACACAAGCCTCTTTTCATCAGTCCAAGATCCAAAAACCCATAAATCATAAATCAATTAAACCAAAAATCTAAGTGCATCACTCTGGGTGGAAATCATATAAATATAACATCACATACCAAGAACATTAATCCCAAGCCCCTAGTAACCTAGAATTCCTACTGAAACAGGTGTTCATCATGCAACTAATTAGTAACTATCACAGGCTCTAACACATTCCTAGACCTCATGTTTACCAACTCCCCAAATCACATAATAGTAAAAATTTCTGATGACATTTGTTCACAAACCAGCCAAGGTTTACTTGACATGTCACCTGATTCATCTCACAATAAGTCCTCAACCATGCATCCCCATATTCCAAAGGCTTCCAACTAGCAACAAGGGCCTAATCCATCCAATGGAGAGACTATGACCTCATATCAGAGTACAATGAAAATGAAAATAAACCAAACTCATACACGTCCATGAACATCATAGTAAACATAAATAAATAACTGAAATTGAATCATGCTATAATAAAATGAAATGCAACATATAGACTCATGGTCAAGCTATAACATACAGACATTGGTCACCCACTAGGATAAGAAAATATATATAATAAAATAAAATAAAAGGAAATAAATACATGAGGCTTTACTACTACTCCGAGTCAAACCACATAATCAGTATCAATAACTATTGAACAACTCTAGCTCGATCCAAATACTTCATACGAGTAGCTCCACTCGATCATAAAATATTATTCCTCTACTCAAATCCACTGTGTCATCTTCTCAACCTGAAAGAAGACATAATGTCCGCACACACACACACTGAGGTGAAAGTACAAGGGTGAGAAATAAATCTCACTAAGCCACCCCAAATGGTGATCCTAACATCTACTTTCATAACATGTTCATGCGACATGTGATATATCTAGACTATCTGAATAATAACAAACATAAAATAAACATCCATAGAAATAAAAGGAAAACAGCCAACCTTGGGATCTAGACTGATGCCTTGAGGAAAATCTAACCTCTCTTCAGCCTCCATTAGAGAACTTATAGAACATGGATCACCAAGACACCCATCATCAAGCACATCATCCAGATAAGAAGCATATCCAAAACATCAAACATAAGGATATGCATGAATGTAAAATCCTATGATCTCATCATAGGTGTCTACTAAAACAATGTATCTATTAGGCTCTAGGAATCCAATAGCATGATCCAAACCACTAATATGAATTCTACACCAGACCTTAGAGAACCTGTCCATGTCCCAAAAGTACTATAGAACTAATTGGTCTATAGCTAATGGACCTATAGTGTGAACTACCCTAGGGGTCCCTCCCTCTATGGGCCTGATAGTATATACATATTTTCCTAGGGATACCATCAAATTAACTATGGATCACTCGTCTAGGTATTCAATTAGCTCCCTAGACTCACCTAACACCAGTCAACCAGTATAGGAGGGCACCAGATCAAAACACAAGGCCAAACTCATTCCATCACTATCCCAAAGGTATCCTCTCACATCTAGTCCAAAGTAAGAACATCCTCAACATCCTAGACATAGACCACTAAAACCTAGATTGTCCAACACCTACACCCTTAATATAAAACTACTGAAACCATCATCAACCATCTCACAGGTCAACCATGCATGAGGCACCCTCCATGGTCCCCTAAGAAACAAAATAAATAGGACAACCCTGAGGGTTCCTATATCATATCCAAACCTTAGGAAAATCCCATAAAAGAACCCACAGTCAACCCCCTAGCACACAACCTATCCTTGAATAACACCAAACCCACATGGGCACCCAAGATTATCACCACACTCACAAACAAATCCTCAACATCCAACCTTGGCATCGAACTGACCACTGATTAGAAACCCACCCACAAGGGTGACCTTAAGTGTCCCGCATACCCTTCACAACCTCATCTCACTAACATATGGTCATACATCCATCTTGAAACATCAACATGGAACAAAGGATCTAACTAACCCAAACTTCAAGAGAGCATTATTAGACCTCAACCACTCAATCCACAAGCAACTAGTCCTGACATCCAGGGACTATCCTACAATCTCATCCAAGACACTACTTGATCACACCTTCTAAGAACAATCTAAGAAAACTTAAAAAATACCCTTATAATTCTCATGAAAAAGTGACCAACGACCTCATGATAAGCTCACTAATGGGATGCCCTCCTCCCTCTCCCTCTCCCTATCTCATTCATGAAATCCATAGGGGGTGTACCCACAAAGACAAATGGTGGGAGAAGGAAAAGGAAAGGAAAAAAAAGAAGAAGAAAAAAAGAGAAAAAGGAAAGGGGGATCGGCCCTAGCCCTGGCACTTGATGTGGTATTATGTCTCTCCTAGGAAAACACCCTCATTTCAGAATCAACTGTGGAGATGGAATATCAATATAACACTGTGTTCAAAATATATCACTAAATGAACATGCATGAATAATTAAAATATAATTAAATATATCTTAAATATTTTTTTAAAATTCAAAGAGATAATATTTTCACCAAACTATTATCCTAAGGTAAACACCCTATTTCGGGACCAATTAAGTCATAAGAATATTTTTCTAGATCTTTTAATAGGTAAAATCACTATTTTCCTCTTAAAACACTCTCAAGAACAAAAAATTAAATTTCTCCTAGTTTTCTCAACCCATAACGATGTGGGTCGTTACACTTACACTACATCCCAAATCCATCAATTTATTATGAGACATAATGAATATTCATGGAAAATTATGTAGTATGTGTGTATGTTAATGTTGGTTCATCCTAGATCCCTATTTGATTACTCATTATTTTGTTCATTATACCATAATATTTTGGGGTCTTGATTATGAGTGATGTCACGAACCCCTCTCTTCAAAGATACCACAATTAGGGGAGAGAGATAATGACCCTTGAGTCCTGCCTCTAGTAGGCCTCAATTTGGCAACTAGCACCAAGGGTGTGCAGATATCACAACATGGTAGGAATTTCCATTTATAAGAAAATAAGATTGGGAGATAGGATGTATCAACCATAAATAACTCCATGAAGTATATATAAGAAAATAAAAACCATCCCACAATTCATGTTTAAATAAAACTAATACAAATAAAATTCTCCAAAGTAAGTACCCAAAACAAATAAGGCTAGAGAAACAATACAAAAACTACCCAAGGGTATGGCTAGTAATGCCTAGCACGGTCCACGTAATTCCCCTGGAAACATGAAAATTGTTTTTATATACATAGAGTGATCATACATGTATACTCAATAGGAAAACCAAAGTCTCCCATGCACAAGTGGAAGAAGCATACTAATGCACCCATGAGAAAACATTTTAACCAAATAGCACCTAACAGGTATACTAAAAAAACTCCAACCTCACCAAGGCTCGCTCACCAAATAACACAACCAAGTGTATAACATAATATAAAGCACATCAATGATAGGGTACCCCACACCACTTCCCCACTAATTATCTGCTCTCACACCCCAACAGAAAAATTCATGGTGCTCCCACCTATTCCAAATAATGTCACATCACATCACATCCTTCCCATACACACCTAGTCTACCACAACACATCACATCCCACCCACACACACCTAATCCATCATAACACGTCACATCCCGCCCGCATACACCTAGGTCACCACAACACATCTCGTCCTGAAGACACTTAGGACAGCACAACACATCTCATCCCAAATACACCTGGGACATCACAACAAATCTCTTTCCAAAGACACCTGGGACAACACATCACAACTCACCCAAAGAAACCTGGGCCACTCTCTCCTAGAAGAGGGAGCAGGGAAAAGCAGGTGTCCATCCATCCTCCCATCGGGATGTTGGAAAAGAAACCCTCACATGTGACTATGTGGGTGTTGGCACATATTTCTCGACAAGGATGAGGTGCATATAGAAATCACAAGAACATACATTGTATATACATATATATAGATAAAATAAAACAAGCCCAAACTATGGGCTTCCAAATAAAACAAAAATCTCCTCATGACTTCCCCACTTTGTTTCCACATCTAAATGCATAACTCCATACAAGAAAAATGAAATCCACAGTTCGTTTTCAGTCTTTAATTAATATTAAACCATTTTCCAGATTCTCCATTACCGACCCATTCTACTAAAACATGTACAGATTTATTTTCCAAGCTCACTATTATCATCATCCATTAAACATTTCATTTAAATCATTATCATGTAATAATTTCAGTTCATGATTATTGTTCCTTTTTCATCCATACCAATTGGGAACCTAAAACAAAACACGCTACAAGTAGCATACTAAAATAGCCCAACAACCACATCCATTGCTGCCTTTCATCGCAACCCCACTGCTCGACCATATCATTCCCACTACCCCCACACACATCATATCTCATACCACAACACAATATATTTTTAGATTTAACAAAGGATCTATTATTCAATTTCACTTTATTAATTAATAGTATTATGAAACAAACCATTAAATATTGGGGAATTTAATTCATTAACCAAATATACGTAATTATCTAATTATTTATGATGATACCAAACAATCAGAAAAACTAAGGTTTCAAAATAAAATTCACTATAGAAAAATCATGCCACCAAAAAACACGATCTTAATCATGGAATTAAACCCATACAATCATAATATCAAATTAATAAAAATCAAATCAATAAAAATATGTAATATCATGCTTCACATTCCCACTACCCCTTTAAATTCAATATAAGTCGATTCATTGTCTTTCTTAATCTGATGTAACCATATTCACAAGGGATAAAAATAATAAACCCATCCCACATGATACGCATGAAAATAAATGAAGGAAAACATACTTGAAAGGAAGAATCTTTTTTCATAGACTTGTTGCACCAAAATAGGGGGTGCATACAGGAGGAAACTACTTCAGGTGGGGGGAATCAAACCAACTACAACACCTTGTTCTAGGACTTCAAGAAAGAAGGATTTGGTACCTCCTATATCAAGAAAAGGAAGAAGGAATGGATGAAGGTAAGATCTCCAACTTAAAAAGACTAGATCTAAAACTAACGGGGTTAAAATGGTTTAATATACCATTAAAGGTGAATCGCATTAAAACCACATGTTTTAAATATTTTAAAGGCCTCAGGAATTTTTAGAAATTAAGGATATGATTATAATCTTTTTAAATGGATTTAAAACACTTAATTAATGAATTTAAACCCAAATTTCACTATAAAAGACATCAAAATGGAAAATATATAATTTTTTTATAAAACTGGAAAATTCTAGAAAAATAGAAAACTGTTGGAAATGACACACCACCATTATGACACAGTACTAGAAATGACACACTGCCAGAATGACATGCTGCTAGAATGACACACCACCAGAATGACACACCACTAGAACAACACTTCGGCAGAACTAAACACTTCTAGAATGACATACCACTAGAACAACATGATGCTAGAATGATATGCCGCCAAAATGACACGCTGCCAGAATGAAACCCATCAGAACAACACACTGCCATAAATGACATGCCACCAGACTGACATGCCGCCAGAATGACACACCACCAGAATGACATGATGCTAGAAAACTAGAAATTTGGAAAACTATTGAAAATGACACACTGCCAGAATTACACACCATTGGAAAACTGGAAAACTGGAAATTTGGAAAACTGTTGAGAATGGAACACTGCCAGAATGACACACCGTTAGAAAACTAGAAAACTGGAAATTTGGAAGAATATTGAGAATGAAACACCACCAGAATGACACGCCATTGGAAAACTGGAAAAAATGGAAATTTAGAAAACAATTGAGAATGACACACCGCCAAAATGACATGCTATTGGAAAACTAGAAATTTGGAAATTTGGAATTGTTGAGAATGACACACCACCAAAATGATACATCGATGGTAAACTAGAAAACTATAAATTTGAAAAACTATTGAGAATGACACACCGCTAGAATGACACACCGTTGGAAAACTAAAAAATAGGAAATTTAGAAAACTATTGAGAATGAAACACCGCCATAATGACACGCCATTAGAAAACAAGAAATTTGGAAATTTGGAAAGTTGTTGAAAATGAAACACCATTGGAATGACTCAACTTTGGAAATCTATTGGAATGACACACCATTGGAACATCTCACATGTCCTAACCCCCCCCCCCAGTTTCCACCATACACCTCGATTGTCAGTTTTTTTACAAAGTAATGGGTTGGAAGGTCTTAGACGTTACATTATATACCTATCAAACTATTCTCACCCTCAAGAATTAAAAAAAAACTTGAAATAAAAGAGAGGAAGGGTTATAACAACCATCCCTTGAGATACCTCTCAAGGATCTCGTTACACCTGAAACACCACCACCAAAAAAAACCTATTAACCCAAACTATCATAACAGTTAAGTAGACATACTATACCAAACATAAGAATTAGGGGATACCATCCTCCATGTCAATATATTATCTGCTCTAGGCGATATTGACTCGCCTTCATGGTTTAATCACATTGTAGAAAATTGCATCTTGATTGGGAATCAGGTATTCTCTTTTTCTCATATCTGAGCATCATCACATAGTACACATAAAATCAAGGGGAAATAACATATCTCATAAAAAAATAAGTTATGAACAACACATCACAAAGAAAATAAAGAAGGGGAAAACTCAAAACAACTCTCAGTACCAGGCTCGCATTTTCATCTCATGCTCCCAAGTACTCTCCTCCAGGGCACCATACATTCATATCACATGAACCAAAGGAGTGGTCCATCCTCTCATCACCTTCTCTCGATGGTCTTGGATCTCCACTGGGTGCTCCATGATGGTTGTTTCATACTCAATATCCAACTCTCCCTATTCAATGACATGGGAGTCATTGTCAAGATATTGATAGAGTTGAGAGACATAGAAAACATCATGGATCCTTCCCTGCTATGGTGGAAATTCCAAATGATATTCCACCTCATCAACTCACCCCAACACCTCAAAATTTCCATCAAACCAGGGCAAGAGCTTACTACCCTTCCCAAACCTTTCTTGCCCACGTTAAGGGGGAACCTTAAAAAACACATAGCCTCCGACCTTAAAATCTAGGGGCCTCCTCATGTGATCATCATAAGACTTATACTGGTATTTTTATACTTTCATCCTCTCTCAAAGAAAATTAACATTATCTATTATGCTCTACACCACCTTAGGACCAAGAACTGCTGCCTCCCCAACCTTAGTCCACCACAACAGAGAATGACACGGTTGTCTGTAAAAATCCTCAAACAAATCCATACCAATGAAATAGTGATAGCTATTATTATAAGTGAACTAAACCAAGGGTATGTTTTGTGACCATGATCCACTAAATTCCAAGACACAAGACCATAGTATTTCCTCCAGTGCCTTGATAGTTTGTTTTATCTTCCCATCTTTCCGGGGGTAGAAAGAAGTGTTGAGGCGTAACTGGGTTCCAAAAGCATGATTCAATCCCCTCCAGACTCGGGAGGTAAAACATGCATATCTTTCCAAGAAAATGGACCTTGTAACTCCATGAAACCACACCACCTAATCCACATACCTCTTAGCCAAAGCATCCATTGTGACTGACTCATTGATTGCTAATAAGTGGGGCGATTTCATCAATTGATCCATGATCACCCAGATGTCATCACAACCTCCCTGATATTAGATAAAACCTATCATTAAATCCATAGAGATGTCATCCCATTTATACTTAGGTACATCCAAGGGTTACAAAAAACCACTAGGAACATGATGCTCTGCCTTTACCTATTGGAAAACCAAGCACATTTCTACAAACTCGTCCACTACCCACTTCATCCTGGGCCACCAAAACTATATCCTCAAGCTGCGATACATCTTAGAAATTTTTGAGTGTACCTAAAAATGTGAGCTATGGAACATACGAAGAACTCCCATGTGCATTGATACGATAAAAAACATCCTTTATCAAAACAACATCTAGTTCTGACTATCCTCCGACCATCCCTCTAGAGCATCACCATTGACAACATGATCACGCATCACCTCTACCTCAGAGTCTCCCCACTGAGACTCCTCCACTTTCTACATCAAAGACTACTACACCGTCATCTAGAAAATGTAACATCCTCCATCAAACACCCTCGCATTCAAGTACAAGGCTGTTAATTCCTCCATTTCTCACCAAGCATCTGCAGACTCCCAAACAACACCCTTTTATGACTTTCTTCTCAAAGCATCATCCATAACATTACCCTTTCCTGAGGTATAGGAGATCTCAAAGTCTTATTCCTAAAGAAACTCCATCCACCTTTGCTATTATAGATTCAAATAACATTGAGAAAATACATACCTCAAACTCTTGTGATCTATGAATACCACATAGATCTCCCTAATTTGGTAATGTTGCCACAACTTTAGCTTAAACATAGCCATTTATATCTCTAGATAATGGGTTGAATAGTTAAGTTTGTGGGGGAGTAACTTCATAGACCCATAAGATATCATTTACTTCTATTGCATCAGGATACACCTAAGCCCATACGGGAAGAATCATAGAAAACCTCAAATATTACCCCTTCCTATAGTAATCAGGGTACTTGAGCACTGAACAACTTCCCTTTCAATAAATTGAATGATGCATGTCACTGGTCGGTTCACAAAAAATCATGGTCTTTCATGGTTAATGTTGTCAATGGAGATATAACTCAAGAGATTTCAGGCACAAACCTCCGATAATAGCCTACAAGACCAAGGAAGCTATGAACATATACCACATTCTTGGGTGCTTCCCAAGAAACAAATTCCTAAACCTTTGATGGGTCTATAACCACACCTTGTTGAGACACCACATTCCCTAAGAAATGCACCTCTCATGTCCAAAACTTTCACTTGGACAAATTTTCATAGAGTTGGTGGCAATGAAGAACCTGAAAAACATTTCTGAGATGTTCAGTATGCTCATCCTCTAACCTTGAGTAGATTAGCATGTCATTGATGAAGACAACAAAAAACTATTCTAGGAACTCACAGAACACTGAGTTCATAATCCCTATGAACATGACTAGTGCATTCAAAACACCAAAAGGAATGAACATGAACTCAAAGTGTCCATACCTACATATGAAGGTAGCCTTATGGATATCTCCATTCTTCACCCTTAACTGGTGATATCCAGACCATAGATTGATCTTGTAGAACTAAATATCTCCCCTCAACTGATCAAAAATATCATTGATCCTTGGAAGAGGATAATGATTCTTGATCTTCACTTGGTTCAACCTCTAGTAGTCTATACATAACCTTAGACTATCATCTTTCATCTTAGTGAATAACATTGGAGCACCCCATGGGGATACACTAGGACAAATAAAACCCTTCTGAATTAGATCATCTATCTAGATCCTCAACTCCCACAACTCAGAATGTGTCATCTAATAAGGAGTCATTGAAATCATAGAAGCATTAGGCTGAAATTATATCCCAAACTCAATGTCACTTCGAGGAGGTAGTGTAACAACCTCCTAGAGGAAAAAATCCAGAAATTCACTAATAACCTCAGGAGCCTCATATATCTCCATGTCTACTGATTCTATAGAAAACTCATCTACCAATGAAAGAAGGGGATACACATGTATTTTTTCCATGTGAACGCTCCACTCACTAATGAAAACTGCCTGCTGGCCTTCCACAATGAGAACATGATTCTCCTATGAATGTAGTCAATAACAGTATGAATAGAATAAACCTGGTTAATGCCAAGGATGACATCATATGGATACATCTCAAGCATGATATAATCCACACATGACTGATGTTTCCCCATCATCAGTGCACATCCCTGAAAAATATAAAGCAAGATGGTATGGACTTCGATTGGCATAGTCAACACCAAGGGAACGTAAATACTCTCTATGGATAGTCCTAGAGAATAGACTAGAGTGGGTGCAATAAATGAGTTCTAATATCCTAAATCAAACCAGGCATAAACAAGGGTATATGATAAACTGATTGTTCCTTTAATGATCTCTGGCCCATCTAGTGTTACTACCTCTGCTTCATGAAACTAACCACTCCAAGTTCCCTTGCCTCTCTACTAATGGTTGCCTCCATAACCCTGCTTGGGTTGAGGTTCCTGAGCTCGAGGAACATCCCAAGGTTAGCCTCTACATGCCTCATCTTCCCTAATTAGACCATAATTCGGATTCCCCTACTATGGGTATGGACTCACTGGTAATTGCTACTAAGGTTAATTTTGAACCTATCCACCTTGGCCAAACTGATCTCAAGCATCTATTGGGCACTAGTCCTAAAGATGTTTGTAAACACCATAGAATAAACACATAGGCCCCAATACCAAATTAAGGGTATGGAAAACAAAAGGTCGAAAGGGAAGCTTTCAAGGTTGAATCTCAGTTGGTTGAAACCTTGAAGGCCCTAAAGCCTAAGACCTACCACTGATAACTCAAACCCTCAAGGAACCCTACTGGTTCCTCTCTCACAAAAAACCTCATCATGAGTGCATCTTCTCTATCACCTATTCCTTCTTCTAAACCTCTAGATATGTTGGCAACATAAAAGGTTTAACTACATACTAGATCGAAGGACAAAGTGCCTCCTCAAGACACCTTTCTCAGGACTCCTCATTCAGAAAAAGATCAAGGGAAAAGCATAGAAGGTTCTTGAACTTGATCCCAAGATCCCAAGAAAACATACTTCCCTACTCAAATATAAATTTTTATTGTAAAGACACTTTGAGGATAAGTGGGAAACCACATTCAACATAAAAAAGACCATTACATACTGAAAGAACTCACAAATTTATTAAAAACAAGACTGGGATTATTTGAATTAGACACTCTATATAGTTCCCAGTGAAGAGTACTTACCTATATATCTGGATCCTCACTGATAAGTTCTTTCAAGTGATAAGAAATTATCTCCATTGTCTTTATAAATTCCTCTAAGTTGATTTTATATTGATTGAAGCCTTGAGCTAGTATTCGTTCTTGCTTATCTATCCATGCCTATTTCTCCTCATTGGAATTAACTTTCATCCTTCTTTCATAAATTATTTCTACCTAATCTTTTGAGTCATTGACCCAGAAAAAAATCATGCATATATTCCTTGGAATGGAGAATGATCTCCAAAAACTTCCCTTTGTCTTCAACCACTATTCATATTTTCCCACTTTTTTCTCCACTTTCAGGCTTTCTACTAACTAATTTCTCACCTATCGCAACAAGTTATTAACTCACTACATTAGTGTTTAGTAATTCAGATACATATGTTCTTGTCATACCTATCCTAAACTTACCTAAATATCTGGTAACAATTGTTTTAGGGAGGTTTGAGTAATCTTTGTGGGGCCTAGATTTCTTCCCCCCCCCCCCTTTGAAGTAGAAAATTTCTAGATTAGAGGTTTCCTTGTTTCCCCTTACTCAATTTGGATCCAACATTCATATCACCATAGAAATATTACTCATAATCTAATGCTTTTTGAGAGTCATTATCTCTATCAATCATCTTGTAATCTTCAACAGATTTGGATTCACCCCATTTCTTTTTCTTTTTTGTAATCACTTTCTACCACCCTTCATGATCTAAATCTCCTTGATCACTTATAGCCAAATTTATAAATCATTTATGAGTCTTAATAGGTCTTGTTCCATCCTGATTTCAAGTATACACCAGTTACTTAGTACTTGTTACAATCTGACCAGAAATCTCCCTAACTAGGGAAGGAGAGATAGGTGATGATGACCTCATCTCTTCAGTCTCATAACTAATATTAGGAATAGGTTCTTGTTCAGAATTAACTATCCCTACAACAAGTTCTGCATTCTCAATGATGGGAGAATCCCCCAAATCAGTCCTCAGATTCCTGAAGATATTCACAATGATGGGAGAAGCCCCCAAATCATTACTCAAATGCCTGAAGATATCAGAAACCTTTGGTTCATTGTTTGTGAGTCTATTATGCTTGGAGGGATTATCAGAGGTTTCATCAAATGCCTTCCAAGGGTCACTACCCACCTTCTTACTAGGTATATCTTCCCCTAAATGGACCCCCTGGTCCACTTATATCATCTCCTATAGAGAACTACCAGCTGATTTCACAATATCAGTAAAAGATGTACATATGTTTGAAATTATTATTAGGGTAAGGGGTTCTAGGTAGATATTTTGAAGATTAAGTGAGCCAACAACTTCAGACTGAGGCTACAAAGAAGAAATAGGAGGTCCCTCACGAGTTCGTTGGTGATAAGCCTATTGCAGATGTCCAAAACAAAAGTATTTAGCACAATGGTCAGTCCATGATTCAAACACAACCACTTGATGGCATAAAAACTCCTCTCCAAATTCAATTTGGATAGCCTCAACTGGGGGCTTAGACACATCCACTTCAAAGCAAATGCGTGGTGAAATGGGATAACCCATGGATTTGGAACTATTATAAAAGCATAGGAAATGACCAACCAGGTTTCCAAGAATTCGAAGGGTGGCTAGATTTTGGAAGGGGAGAGGCAGGACTGGAAAACGTACCCAAATTGTAGTAGATGGGGGGTTCTTCTAAAGAGATAGTAGCTCCTGCCACTTCTTAGCCTTCATTATAGATGAGAGGAACTGCTCCAAAAACTCCTTTAGGAATTCAACCCATGAAACATCTACCTCCCTCTACTCACCAAGGTACAGTGTACGCCACTGACACACAACTCCTAGCATCTGAATATTGCCAAAGGGACCCTATACTCTATCAGGGCTCTGATCAAACCAAAAGTGATCTCCAACTCCTTTAGCCAACTCTCTATCTCCATATCAAAAACACTCTCCTTGTACATCACCAAATCCTACCACTAAAAATCACATAACATCTTCTACCACTAATCATCATCCTTAGTTGGATCAACCCTCCGTTGATCAACCTGGTTAGCCTGCTAAACCTCCACTACCTGATCCAGACACGGACAATGACCAAGATCCATAGTTATAAGAAAAATAAGGATCTCTTAATCCATGTAGTATAGATTTTCATTATGATATATTTTAATTAACTTTAATACATTCAATTCATTTTATCCATTTTAACATTCCCTAAACAATCCAATTAAAACAAGAACACAAGGCATAATGATGCATGCACCTATCCTAGGTCTCTACCCTATAAGAAAACTCATCCCACTTAGTCATTCAATAAGCTCAGATTCCATGCACTAGATCATGGAGGGGCCCTAAAATCTCATATCCTAGATGGTCTGTCTGACCTATGTCATGAACCAAGATCAACTAACATTGTTTCCATACCAACCCATGCATTCCTCACTGTGTCTAACTCCAAACTCCACCCTATCTCTCAACCATCACCTCTGACACCACTCTATCACAACATCATCCCTATAAAGATACCACAATGAGGGGAGAGAGATAATGACCCCCAAGTCCCACCCCCAGTAGGCCCTGGGTTCCCAACTAGCACCAAGGGTGTTCAAATCTCATAATATGGGAGGCATTAAACTTTATAAAGAAACAAGATTATGAGATAGGATGTATCAACCATAAAAAACTCCATGATATATATATATATATATAAGAAAATCCAAAACCATATAATAATGCATGTGTAAATAAAACTCATACAAATAAAAGCATCCAAAAAGTACCCAAAAAACAAGGCTAGAACAGCAAAATAACAAATATCCAAGGGTATGACTAATAACACCCAGCACAGTCCATGTAATTCTCCTTGAAAACTGAAAATAGTTTTATATATACATAGGGTGAGTATACAGGTATACTCAGTAGGAAAACCAAAGTCTCTCGCGCAAAAGTGGAAGGAGCATACTAATGCACCCATGATAAAACAAAAGAACCAAACAACACCTAACAAGTATACTAACCAAAACCCCAACCTTACCAAGGATCGCTAACCAAATAACACAACCAAGTATATAACATAATATAAAGTATATCTATGATAGGGTAACCCTCACCACTTACCCACTGATTAGCCACTCTCACGCCCCAACAGAAAGCGTTCTGGCACTCCCACCTCTTCTGAATAATGTCACATCACATCACATCCCACCTGCACACACCTGAGTCACCACAACACATCACATCCTACCCACACACACCTAGGCCATCACAACACATCATATCCCACCCACACACACCTGGTCCATCGTAACACATCTCATCCCGAAGACACCTGGGATAGCACAACACATCTTATCCTGAAGACACCTGGGACAACACATCAAAACTTTCCTGAAGACACCTGGGCCACTATCGCCTGGAAGAGGGAGAAGGGAAGAGCAGGTGATCAGTCATCCATCCTCCCACCATGATGTTGGGAAAGACACACTCCCACGTGACTATATGGGTGTTATCACATGGTGCTTGATAAGGGTGGGATGCATATAGAAATCACAGGAACATAAAATGTATATACATATAGAGAGAGAAAAACACACAAGCCTAACCTATGGGTTTACAAACAAAACACCAACCTCCTCATGACTCCCCCACTTTGATGCCACCTCTAAATTCATAACACCATACAAGAAAAACGAAATCCAAAATTTGTTTTGAGCCTTTAATTAATATTAAACCATTTTCCAGATTCTTCATTACTAACCCGTTCTACTAAAACATGTACAGATTTATTTTCCAAGCTCATTGTTATCACCATCTATTAAACATGTCATTTAAATCATTATCATGTAATAATTTCAGTTCATTATTACTATTCATTTTTTCAACCATACCAACCGAACACCTAAAACAAAACACACAACAAGAAGCATACTGAAACATCCCAACAACCATATCCACTGCCACCTTTCATCGCAACCCCTCTACTCAACCATATCATGCCCACTGCCCCAACACACATCATATCTCATACCATAACACAACATATTTTCATATTTACCAAAGGATCTATTATTCAATTTTACTTTATTAATTAAGGTTATTATCACACAAACCAATAGATCTAGGGGAATTTAATTCATTAATCGAATATATGTAATTATCCAATTATTTATTATGATACCAAACAATCATTAAAACTGATGTTTCAAAATAAAAGTCACTAATCATAATCAAGACACCAAAAGACATGATCTTTATTATGGAATTACAACCATACAATCTTAATATCAAATCAATAAAAATCAAATCAACAAAAAGATGTAAGATCATACTTCACATTACCCCTAGCCCTTTAAATCCAATATAAGTTGATTCATTATATTTTTTAATCTGGATTCAACCATATTCACAAAGGATAACAATAATAAACCCATACTGCATGATATACATGAAAATAAATGAAGGAAAAACCTACTTGAAAGGAAGAATCCATTTTCACAGACTTACTGCACTAAAATAGGGGGTGAGTACAGGAGGAAACTGCTTCATGTGGGGGGACTCGAACCAACTATAACACCTCATTACAAAACTTCAAGGAAGAAGGATTTGGGACCTCCTATATCAAGAGAAGGAATAAGGAAATAATGAAGGGAATATCTCCACCTTAGAAGGATTGGGTCTGAAACTAACGGGGTTAAAATGGTTAGTTGACCATTAAAGGTGGATCTCATCAAAACCATGAATTTTAAACATTTTAAAAGTCTCATGACTTTTTAGAAATTAAGGATATGATTAAACTCCTTAAAAATTTCTTTAAAACACCCAATTAAGGCATTTAAACCAACTTTTCATCATAAAATATGTTAAAATGGCAAATCTATAATTTTTTGGAAAATTGGAAAATTTTGGAAAAATGGAAAACTGTTGGAAATGACACATCACCGAAATGACATGCTGCCAGAATGACACGTCGTTGGAATGAAATTTCATCAAAACTACATTCCACCATAAAGATACACCACCATAAAACTAGAAATTTGGAAAACTATTGAAAATGAAACACTGCCAGAATGAAACACCATTGGAAAATTGGAAAACTTAAAATTTGAAAAACTGTTAAGAATGACACACTGCCAGATTAACACGCCGTTAGAAAATTAGAAAACTAGAAATTTGGAAAACTATTAAGAATGACACACCGCTAGAATGAAACATCATTGTAAAACTGGAAAAGTGGAAATTTAGAAAACTGTTGAGAATGACACACCGCAAGAATGATACACCGTTGGAAAACTAGATATTTGGAAAAATGTTGAGAATGACACACTGCCAGAATGATATATTTTTGTAAAAGTGAAAAATTGGACATTTGAAAAACTGTTGATAATGACACACTACCATAATGACATGCCATTGGAAAACTAGAAAACTAGAAATTTGGCAAACTGTTGATAATGACACACTGCCAGAATGACACACTATAACATCCTGACCCATATTACCTTCAAATCAGTAGCCGAACTGGTTGCCACATGACCTTGAGTACGTCTCCTCGTACTCCAGAGGCTTCCGACTAGCAACGAGGGTCTATGAATAGTCAGTGGGGAGACTATAGCCTCATATTCAAAGTGCACATTAGAAATAGACAATAAACTCAGACAACATCAAAAGAAAATATAAAACAATAATCAACTGAATAATGAAAAATGTCCAATGCTATTTTATACAATGCATGTTATGGTGATACATATCTGAAAGCAGTAAGAAAAACAATATGCTTTATATCTCAGTACAAAAATAAGGAAAAGACTCAAATCCACAAGGGCGGTCTCCATGAGCATCCCAAGCTCCTACTCGGTCCTTTGTTCCTAAATCCCAAGTACAAGCAACCGACAACAATCAAGATCGAAGGTCCTACAAACAAGTAGAGTCTACTCAGGTATCCCATTATAATGGTGTCCTGAGTAGGGTGTGAGATATAAATCTCAATAGGTCGGGACCATCGGTGTCTATCTCAATCTATACAATTCAATATAATTAAACAGTGTACAAGTATAACGAAGTAATGACCGAATTGAATAAATAAACTACAACCTATCCAGGTTTATAAGGGAGACCTGACATATATACCTACTTCGGCTCATATCTGGAAATAAGATTCTGAACAGGAACTATATATATAGAATGCATAAATAAGTTGTTTAACACACTATTTGATGTTCTTTATTTAACCACAAAAATCCTCGGGTTCCCCTGGACACCCGTATCTCAATACCTATCTCGGTCGTGCCGGAGTCCGAACCAATTCATATATTCAATTCACAAATCATTACATCACATCAGCTTTCATTAACCAATTAATTCAATTCATGTACAAACAATTGGACCCACAGTCCAATGTTAGTTAATGGGTGTAGAATGTCGTGTCTAGCACCCTCATGAGTATTTGGATCATGAGTCCTTGTCTCACAACCCATGGGTATTTGGAGCATTAGTCTCTGTCCCATAAAAGAAAATTTGCATGCATGATGGGTGTAGAACACCATGTCTAGCACCCTATGAGTATTTAGAGCATTAGTTCTTATCTTACAACCCGTTTATCAATCATATATATATATATATATATATCATGGGTGTAGAATGTCATGTCTATTACCCAAGATCACATAAATTAATTAATTCATAAATTAATTAATTAAGTCCATTAATTAATTCAATAACTCATTAACAACATTGCATTCACTACTCGCTCAACAAATAGTTAAACACAGCAATTCCATTAGTTAACACAACAATTAACTAATAACTATTATAAAATTGATTAATTCAACCATTAATTAATCTCATCAATTTCTCTAGTTAATTTAACAATTAACTAATCAAAAGGCAATCATCTCAATATCACATAATTAATTTTATAATTAATTATTTCACGACAACCATCTCAATATTACATAATTAATTCTACAATTAATTATTACATGGCAACCATCTCATTATTACATAATTAATTCACAAAATAATTATCTCAATAAAAAATACCAATATCACATAATTAATTCTCAAATTAATTATCTCTAAATCAACCATTTCAATATCACATAATTAATTCACAAATTAATTATCTCAAGGCAGTCGTTTCAATATAACATAATAAATTCACAGATTAATTATTTCAATATAGCCCAAATCAATATCTCATAATTAACCCCCCCCCCCCCTCTGATTAATTATCTATATTAAAATCTCATAACACATAATTAATTCAAAATTAATTATCTCAACTTTACCAGTTTAATATCTCATAATTAATCCTCTGATTGATTATCATCTCAAATCACATAATTAATTCACAATTAATTATTTCATCTTAACCAAATTAATATCTCATAATTAAACCCCTCAATTAATTATCATCTCAAAGAACATAATTAATTAATAATTAATAATTTCAACTTAACAAAATTAATATCTCATAATTAATTTCTCAATTAATTATCATCTTAAAGCACATAATTAATTCGTAATTAATTATCTCAACTTAACCAAATTAATTACTCATAATTAATCCCTCGATTAATTATCATATCAAAGCACATAATTAATTAATGTTTAATTATCTCAACTTAACCAAATTAATTATTCATAATTAATCCATCGATTAATTATCATCTCAAAGAACATAATTAATTCATAATTAATTATCTCAACTTAACCAAATTAATTACTCATAATTAGTCTCTCGATTAATTATCATCTCAAAGCACATAATTAATTCATAATTAATTATCTCAACTTAACCAAATTAATTACTCATAATTAATCCCTCGATTAATTATCATCTCAAAGAACTTAATTAATTCATAATTAATTATTTCAACTTAACCAAATTAATATATCATAATTAATTCCTCAATTAATTATTATCTCAAAGAACATAATTAATTCATAATTAATTATATCAACTTAGCCAAATTAATTACTCATTATTAATCCCTTGATTAATTATCATCTCAAAACACATAATTAATTAATAATTAATTATCTCAGCTTAACCAAATTAATTAATCATTCTTTCAATAAACAATTCAATCCAACATTACAGTCAACTTTATCAAAAGCAATAAATAAATAAAACTACATTTTATTAAATAGAAAAAGTTTATAACCCTTCCTCAATGAATTTGGCAGAGCCGAAGCTTCCTAACTCAAACCGTGACCCGCTTGCGTGCAAGCACCTCAACAAAAGCGTACGCACACCCGGAATTTATCATCGCACCTAACAACCATTAATCGACACCCATAAATAGTGCAGTGGGGACCAACACACCCCCAAAACATTAACCGCAACACTAAACAACCATAACCATATAATTCAAGGGGTACAAAATCAAATATCAAGTTTATAGCCTTACCCAAAAATGACAGTGGTGAACCAAGTCAATCCAAACTGCTTCACCTTTGGCAGCGGTCATCGGAATACGGACCAACAGGTCCTGAGACATCTTCCACACCACCTAGAACTGGAAGTAAAGAAGAAACCGAATTAAACCTGACTATAGGGTTTCAGCAAAATGGAGACCAGACAACGGAGAGCCAAAACAAATGATGCAAACAATGAAATGCATGGAGAAGTACTCACCTCGCTGAGACGAACAACTTTAGTAAAGAAACCAGAAGAAGATAGTCGCACAAAAGGATTTGGGAGGAGGGGTGGTGCACCACCCATGGGTGTTGCACCATGGGTGTGTCGTGGGTGACGGAGAGTCGAAACAACCGATGAAAACAAAAAAAATGCCTGGAAGAGGAATCACCTCGCCAAGACAAACAACTTCCATGAAAAGGCCACCACGATCCAGCGCGTGGAGAGGGAGCTGGGAGGAATGGGTGGTGCACCACCCATGGGAGAGCCGAGAGGGGGAGGGGTCGCACCTCACTTGTGTTGTGCGCCTCTCCCTCTTGTTTTCTTTATAAAAAAATTAAATTCCTTTTTTTATTATAATAATTAGTATAATATTAATAATAATAACAATCATCATCATTATCATCTTATTATTATTACCCATTAATATCACACATCTTTGATAAAACTCAACTCCCCAATTATACGTCATTTAATTAAATTATTCTCCAATGAATTTAATTAAATAAATTCTCCAACACATCATTATTTAATTCAATTCTCTTAACAGAATTCAATTCTCATGTTCCCTCTGGGTTTCTTCCCCGATTTTCATGCATTTTCACTATGTTGGTTTGGAACCCTTAGAATTCAAATCCTTGCCCTGGCCTCAATGTCCTTCTGCTTCTCTCCAAGTCAGAGTCAAGCGGTGGTTCCTCAAGGGCTTTGGTAGGTTATATTCGGCTGCCAAAGGTGCTCCTCGTGTGGTGTGTTTTGATTTTTAGTGTTGGTTTGTTTTCTCCTCCTGCTTTTGTGGTTGATCTGCTCAAGGATTGCTTGTTCAAGTTCAGACGGTGATGACAGTGGCGGTGCTAGCTGTATCAGTGATGATTGTTTATGGTTTTTGTGTTTTTCTTTGTTTCTAGTTTCTATTATGGATGGTCAATGATGACAAGGTGATGATGTTTCTGTGGTTGGTGATGGATCTCGATGAAGTGGATGTCATTGAATTTTATGGTTACCTTCTCTAGTGGTGGATGGTGATGATGATGGTACTGACAATGGTGGATAGAAGCGACGTGACCGGTCTCTTGGTACGAGGCCTTCTCATGATGGTTGATTTTTTGTATTGCAGTGGGTTTGTTCGTGGATCGAGGTGGATTATGGCGGTTTTCAGAACTCTATTTTTTTAATTTGAATATTGAAATTTTAGGTTGAATGTGTTGTGTACTGGTTTATGTGGTTGTGGGTATGTTGGAACAGCTGGCACATTTTTATGGTTCCCACTTACCCAAAAAGTGGCTATTTGAAAAATAAAAAAAATGGTTCTGTGGATATTATCAAAAAATTAAATTTATCTTAACATTGAATTTAATTAGATAAAACCCTAACTCCATATTTAACAAATTATTTAATTAAATTTATTTCCAACCAAATTCAATTAATTAAATTTTCCAACTCATTATTATTAATTTAAATTTTATCAACATAATTTAATTAAAAAAACCCGACACCTCATTAATCATCATTTAATTAAATTTGTTCCAACTGAATTTAATTAAATAATTTATCCAATTTATTTTATTTAATTAAATTCTCTAAACACAATTTAATTAAATTAAAAAATTAAACTCAACAACATTATTTAATTATATTCTCTCAAAATCAATTTAATAATAACCCACATTTCACAATGACTAATTAAATTCTTCTTAACCTTGAATTTAATTAAAAAACATTCATTTCACATTAATTAATTAAATTCATTTTTGCCTTGAATTTAATTAAATGAAACCTCAACTCCTCATTTAAAAATAATTTAATATTACCATTTAATATTACCCTTCTTTGATAACCTTCAACTCCTAATTTACATGTCATTTAATTAAATTCCTCTCATCTCAATTTAATTAAATAAAGACTTCATCTCATCATCATTTAAAATAAATTTAATTCTTTTCATCTCAATTTAATTAAATAACTTCTTCATTTCAATGTCATTTAATTAAATTCTCTCAACTATAATTTAATTAAATAAAACCCTTATTTCACTTTATTTAATTAAATTATTTTCAACTAAATTTAATTAAATAAATTCTCTAATTTATCATCATTTAATTAAATTCTCTCAACCTCAATTTAATTAAAAAAATCCTTCATTCAACACCATTTTATTAAATTTTCTCCAACGCAGTTTAATTAAATAAATTCTCCATTATCCATCTCGTCCTTATTTAATTAATTCTCTCAGCTTTAATTTTATTAAATAAAACCCCCATTTCACTTTATTTATTTAATTTTTTTCATTTGAATTTAATTAAATAAATTTTCCAATTCATCGTCATTTAATTAAATTATCTCATCTTTAATTTAATTAAATAAAACCCTCATTTCACTTTATTTAATTGAATTCTTTTCAACTAAATTTAATTAAATAAATTCTCCAAATCATCATCATTTAATTAAATTCCTTTTAATCCTTAATTTAATTAAATAAATTAACCGGAAACATAAAATTGGGTAAGTTTCATGGTTTGACTTGCATGGTCTGACAGACCATGCATAGACCGTGCGTCCGCTACTGGACACCCATTTTAACACACATGGCTGACCCGCACGGTTTGACTAACCGTACATAGCCTGTGTGCACACCTCTGTTGGTCCTGGTGCTCCCAAAACCCATCCAACCATCCAAGAAACTCCTTAAGCCTTTACCGAAGCCCAATATAAACACGTCACAACTCGCGAAACTTCGTCCTGAATCCTGGTTTTAAAACCAAACCGTCGTTACAATGAAAAAGTTTAAAAACTTTTGTGTTTTAACTTGGTTAAAAAACTGGGACTTTACAATATACCCACCTTAAAAACTTCTCATCCTCGAGAATCCATCGGGAACTACTACAACATCAACCAACCCACCAAGGTCATGAAGTATCATTTGAATAGTTGTGTTGTGTTCCCAAACTCCAAACACACCCTTAAACATTTTAAAACCCCAATCCATAGCTCTTTCCTTGAAAGACATCACCGGCCCATAAAACCCATACCCTTCATAAACACAACCAATCAATTCCCACTCAAGTTGCCATTTACATATCAAAACAACTCTAGTATGTTATCATAATTAGTAACACAACAACATGCTATAACATAGAAGCATGGAACAACAACACAACATGATAATAATAGAGGCAACATGACATATAATCATCTAAACATGTTATACAAGTAGGCATACTAAAGAAAATCAAAACATAGCATTGCACCTAAGGCACACAATCAAAATTAATAGACATCCTACTAATGGAATACATGGCATGTGATATGCATGGCATGTGAATCTTTAAGTGTATAAGATGATGCATGTAATGCAATTTCCTTGTCATATCAAACCAAGGAAAATTTTTAAAATTCTAAAAATAAAAAAGCAGTGAAAAAATATAGCAGTCACTCAAGGTGAAATCATATCAACTATAACCTTGAACAGTATAAACATAAATTCCCATCCCTGGACACTTGGTTATTCCCCGTACATGGGGTGATCAATCCCAAGAACAGCTATTAACCGAGTGCCAACACTTTCTTAATATCTTGTCTACCAACCTAAAATAGAAAGACAAATGAAAAAAAGAAAGAAAATTGAACGCCTCTGATACCACTTTGTAACGTCTAGATCTAGCTTACCCTCGAACTAGTAGTCGGACCTGTCACCACATGTCCTCAAGCACGCCTCCCCTTATTCTAGAGGTTGTCGACTAGCATTAAGGGTCTATAGATAGTTATTGGGGAGACTATGCCCTCATATTCAGAGTGCACAGTGGAAATAGATAATAAACTCAGACAACATTGAAAACAGGTATAAAACAATAATGAACTGAATAATGAAAAATGACCAATGAAAGTTTATACAATGCATGCATGTCATGGTGATACATATCTGAAAGCAGTAAAGAAAACAACATACTTTATATCTCAGTATAGAAATAAGGAAAAGACTCAAATCCCCAACGGCGATCTCCATGAGCATCCTAAGCTCACGCTCGGTCCTTTGTTCCTAACTCCCAAGTATAAGCAACCAACAACAAGCAAGATCGAAGGTCCTACATACAAGTAAAGTCTACTCAGGTACCCCAGTGCAATGGTGGCCTGAGTAGGGTGTGAGATATAAATCTCAGAAGGCCAGGACCACCGATGTCTAGCTCAATATATACAATTCAATATAATTAAATAGTGAGCAGGTATAACTAAGTAATAATAGAATTGAATAAATAAACTACAACCCATACAGGTTCCTACGGGACACCTGACAGAGATACCTACTCCGACTCATAGCCCGAAATAAGAGTCTGAACAGGAAATATATATATATATATATATATATATATATATAATGTATAAATAAATTATTTAACACATTATTTGATATTCTTTATTTAACCACAAAAATATTTATGTTCCCCTGGACACTCGTATCTCAATACTTATCTCGGTTGTGCCGGAGTCTAAACCAATTCATCTATTCAATTCAAAAATCATTACATCACATCAGCTTTTATTAACTAATTAATTCAATTCATGTACGACCAATTAGACCCACAGTCCAATGTCATTTAACGGGTGTAGAACGTCATATCTAGCACCCTCATGAGTATTTGAAGAATCAGTCCTTGTATCACAACCCATGGATATTTGGGGAATCAGTTCTTGTCCCATAAAAGAAAATTTTCATGCATGCTGGGTGTATAATGCCATATATAGCACTCCATGAGTATTTGGAGCATCAATCCCTATCTCATAACCCATTTATCAATCACACACACACACACACGTGCGTGTGCACGCACACACACATATATATCATGGGTGTAGAATGTCATGTCTAGCACCCAAGATCACATCAATTAATTAATTCTTAAATTAATTAATCGAGTTCGTTAATTAATTCAATAACTCATTACCAACATCACATTCACTACTAACTCAATAAATAGTTAAACACGTCAATTCAATTAGTTAACTCAACAATTAACTAATAATTACTATAACATTAATTAATTCAACCATTAATTAATCTCATCAATTTCTCTAGTTAATTTAACAATTAACTAATCAAAAGACAACCATCTAAATATCACACAATTAATTCTATAATTAATTATTACACGACAACCATCTCAATATTACATAATTAATTCTACAATTAATTATTACACGACAACCATCTCAATATTGGATAATTAATTATACAATTAATTATTACATGAAAACCATCTCATTATTACATAATTAATTCACAAAATAGTTATCTCAAGGAAACAACTCAATATCACATAATTAATTCACAAATTAATTATCTCTAAAGAAACATTTTCAATATCACATAATTAATTCACAAATTATCTCAAGATAGTTGTTTCAATATAACATAATTAATTCACCAATTAATTATCTCAACTTATCCCATATCAACATATCATAATTAACCCTCGATTAGTTATCTATATTAAAATATCATAACACATAATTAATTCACAATTAATTATCTCAACTTAACCAGTTTAATATCTCATAACCCCTGATTAATTATCATCTCAAAACACATAATTAATTCATAATTATTTATTTCAACTTAACCAAATTAATATCTCATAATTAAACCCTTGATTAATTATCATCTCAAAGAACATAATTAATTCATAATTAATTATTTTAACTTAACCAAATTAATATCATGTAATTAATTTATCGATTAATTATCATCTCAAAGAACATAATTAATTCATAATTAATTATTTCAACTTAACCAAATTAATTACTCATAATTAATCTCCCAATTGATTATCATCTCAAAGCACATAATTAATTCATAATTAATTATCTCAACTTAACCAAATTAATTACTCATAATTAATCCCTTGATTAATTATCATCTAAAATCATATAATTAATTCATAATTAATTATCTCAACTTAACCAAATTAATTACTCATAATTAATCTCTCGATTAATTATCATCTCAAAGCACTTAATTAATTCACAATTAATTATTCCAACTTAACCAAATTAATATCGCATAATTAATTGCTCAATTAATTATTATCTCACAGCACATAATTAATTCATAATTAATTATCTCAACTTAACCAAATTAATTATGCATAATTAATCCCTCAATTAATTATCATATAAAAGCACATAATTAATTCATAATTAATTATCTCAACTTAACTAAATTAATTACTCATTCCTCTAACAAACAATTTAATCCAATATTGCAGTCAATTTTATCAAAAGTAATAAATAAGTAAAACTGCATTTTATTAATTAAGAAAATTTTAGAACCTTACCTTAACGAATTTGGCCGAGCCAAAGCTTCCTAACTCAAACTGGGACCCGCTTGTGTGCACGCACCTCAACAAAAGTGTACACACATTTAGAATTTATCGTCAAACCTAACAACCACTAACTGATACCCATAATTAATGCGGCGGGGAACAACGCACACCCCAAATATTAACCGCAACACTAAACAACCATAAACATATAATTAAAGGGGTGCGAAACTAAATATTGTGTTTATAGCCTTACCTAAAAATGATGATGGTGAACCAAATAGAGAAAAACTAATTCACCTTCAGCAACGGTCGTCAGAATATAGACCAATAGGTCTCGAGACATCTTTTTCACCACCTAGAACTGAAAGAAAAGAAGAAACTGAATTAAATCTGACTATAAGGTTTTGGACTAATGGAGACCGGGCGACAGAGAGCTGAAACAACTGATGCGAACAATGAAATGCATGGAGAAGGACTCACTTCACTGAGATGAAAAACTTTAGTGAAGGAACCTAAAGGAGATAGTTGCGCAAAGAGGAGCTGGGAGGAGGGGTAGTGCGCCACCCATGGGTGTTGCACCATGGGTGCGTCACGGGCAATGGAGAGTCGAAACAGCTAATTCGAACAATGAAATTCCTAGATAAGGACTCACCACACCAGGTTGAACAAATTCTATGAAGAGATCACTACGATTCGGAATGTAGAGAGGGAGCTAGGAGGAATGGGTGGTGCGCCACCCATGGGAGAGCCAAGAGGGGAGGAGTCACGCCACACCTGGGCTGTGTGCCTCTCCCTCTTGTTTTCTTTATAAATAAATTAAATTCCTTATTTTATTATAAGAATTAGTATAATATTATAATAATAATAATAATTATTATTATTATTATTAACCATCATATTATTATTATTACCCATTAATATCACACATCTTTGATGAACTCCAACTCCCCAATTACACGTCATTTAATTAAATTCTTCTCCAATGAATTTAATTAAATAAATTCTCTAACACATCATTATTTAATTAAATTATCTCAACACAATTTAATTAAATAAAACCCCCATTTATCATCAAATAATTAAATTCATCTTAACCTTAAATATAATTAGATAAAACCCCAACTCCACATTTAACACATCATTTAATTAAATTTATTTTCAGCTGAATTTAATTAGATAAATTTTTCAACTCAATATTATTTAATTAAATTCTATCAACATAATTTAATTAAAAAAAATATTATCACCTCATTAAACATCATTTAATCAAATTCAATCCAACTGAATTTAATTAAATAATTTCTCCAATTCATGTTATTTAATTAAATTCTCTGAACACAATTTAATTAAATTAAAAACTTTAACTCGTCAACATTATTTAATTAAATTCTCCCAATCTCAATTTAATAATAACCCATATTTCGCAATGACTAATTAAATTATTCTTAACCTTAAATTTAATTAAAAAAACCAATATTTCGCATTAATTAATTAAATTTCTCTTTGCCTTGAATTTAATTAAATAAAACCCCAACTCATCATTTACACATCATTTAATATTACCATTTAATATCACCCTTCTTTGATAACCCACAACTCCTCATTTACATGTCATTTAATTAAATTCCTCTCATCTCAATTTAATTAAATAAAGACTCTAACTTGTCACCATTTAAAATAAATTTAATTCTTTTCATCTCAATTTAATTAAATAACTTCTTCATGTCAATGCCATTTAATTAAATTCCCTCAACTATAATTTAATTAAATAACTTCTCCATCTCAAATCCATTTAATTAAATTCTCTCAACTATAATTTAATTAAATAAAAACCTCATTTCACTTTATTTAATTAAGTTCTTTTCAACTGAATTTAATTAAATAAATTCTTCAATTCATCATCATTTAATTAAATTCTCTCAACCTCAATTTAATTAAAAAAATCCCCCATTCAATGTTATTTAATTAAATTCTCTCCAACACAATTTAATTAAATGAATTCTCCATTCTCTATCTTGTTCTCATTTAATTAAATTCTCTCATCATTAATTTAATTAAATAGAACCCCCATTTCACTTTATTTAATTAATTTTTCTTTCAACTGAATTTAATTAAATAAATTATCCAATTCATTATAATTTAATTAAATTATCTCATTTTTAGTTTAATTAAATAAAATCTCTGTTTCAATTTATTTAATTAAATTCTTTTTATATTAATTTAATTAAATAAATTCTCCGATTCATCATCATTTAATTAAATTCCTTTTAATCCTAAATTTAATTAAATAAATTAACCTAAAACATAAAACTGGGTAAGTCGCATGGTTTGACTTACACTGTCTGAAAAACCGTGTGTCCGCTACTGAACACCCATTTTAACGTGCATGCCTAACCCACATGGTTTGACTAACTATACACAGCCTGTGTGTACATCTCTGCTGGGCCCGGTGCTCCCGAAACTCATTCAGCCATCTAGGAAAACTCCTCGAGATTTTACCCTTGACCGATATAGACACATTTAAAAGATCACAACTTGCGAAACTTAATCTCAAATCTTGGTTTTAAAATCAACCCATCATTACAATGAAAAAGTTCAAAAAAAATTATGTTTTAACCTGATTCAAAAAAACACGAGACTTTACACACACCATTAGAAAACTAGAAAACTAGAAATTTGAAAAACTAATGAAAATGACACACCATTGGAATGACTCACTGTTGGAAAATTGGAAATTTGGGAAACTATTAGAATGAAACACCATTAGAACATCTCACATGTCCCAAAAACACCCTAGTTTTCCCCCAGACACCTAAATTATCATATTTTTTACAAAGTAACGGGCTATAAGGTCTGTTCCATTATAGTTGAGTGTCTTCTAACCATACAGAAAAGACTCGAGTGAGTGAGTTAGGGTGATTGAGTTTGGGTGAGTGTCTTCTAACCATGTAGTGAGATAACCAATGGTTTAGACGAGACTCGGGTGAGTGATTTTTGTGGATATAAGGAGACCTCATGGTGATTCCCTCTGATGAGGTCAGAGGGGTTTGGTATACCTTGTTAGGTCACAATGGTATTTTTTCTATTATAGGCATGTGGGTCATGTCCTAATGGTTGGGTAGTTATAGTATGAGTCTTCAAGATGTGCGTGTCTTCTAACCATGCAGGCACGAATATAGTTTGCATGTGAATCTTGTGTTGTGCTTCTGGTTGGGTGAGTTTCACGAAGAATTAACTTGAATTATCATAATATTTTCATGCACATCAACTTCATCACCAACATTGAATGTGTTAGGGTGAGTAAGGGGAACCTACATGGTCATTGGGATCACCTCCTACCCGATTACACAATATGGATTTAGATGTATGTAGGTAGACTTCATATATTCTTTTAGGAGAAGTTATTGCTTGGAGATAGACATGAGGTTCAGGTCTATCATGTTGTAGAGTCTAGTGAGTTAGTAAGAGGAATATTATGAGTTATGTCGAAGTCCATTGTATCATGTTTATTTTAGTTGTACTAAATGTGTATCAATCAGCGTGTCAGTTGTTTATTGTTATGTTTTGTATCATACTTGATTCTATGTATGTGTGTTTTTGATACTATTATATCATGGTTGATGCATCATATATACTTTTTTACTATTTTATTTCATATTCTCAAATGTGGGGTCCCTCTTGGATCTTTATTCATTTTTTACAGGTTTTTTTCCACCACATGGATGGATAATGCCGAATTTTTGGTAGAGTCAGGCATAACCCCTTGGGTTTTATGTCAAGTCTATAGTATCCCATAAATTTTTTAGTCCCTTTCTTTTATTCAATGGGATTTAGAGTATGAGGAGGTGTGCCTGAGGTCTAATAGCATCACTAGCTTAGTTTTCATTCAGGTGGATCGAGTCAAGGAATTGTAGTTTGACTTTATAAAAAATGAAGATAAAACTTTTTTATATATAAATGGGTTAGTATGAGAATTTTATATTTATGATGTTGTATGATGATGAAATAAATCTCTTAGGAAATGACATCCCAATATTGAAATCAGTGAAAAATTGATCAAAACATTTCTTCTCAATAAAAGATCCTAGTGAAGAAACATACACACTAGATATGAAGATTTATAGAGATTGGTCTAAATTATAACACCCCAAGGTTTCATAGTACATTATCTCCTTAAATTAATTCAATAGCTTGGACCTCACACAACATTGAGTTCGAGCGCACGATGACTTACCAAACTAGCCGTTCAAAAGCAGTTATGAATAGTCTTAAATGAATTTTGAATTTTATATATTCCATATAATTTTAACATCCATATTATGTGTTTCTTAGAAATAATATAAGAACAAATTCATTTTTTCAGATAAAGGAAGTATTTTTCAAAAAATGCAATTTTACTACCTTTTAACGGTGAACCCTTTTTAAATCCAATATTTGACACTTATATATTAAATTTTACAAAATAAACTTTTTATTTATAATCGTGACATAAAAATTTAGTTTCAACAATTTTTTGGTGTTTTTTTGATAACTTTCAAATTTGGGTGAATAGTGAAAAATACTAAATTTTAATTGAAAACAACTTTTTTAATCAAAATAATTTATATTGTTCAATTATACATTTGAATGTTTTGGAATTATAATTAGATTATATTTTTACCATTTAATCAAATGTTGGTCATTGGAATTAATTTCACTTTGAAATTATACATAAATAAGTGTCAATCTTTTGATATTTATTGTTTCTTAAAAACACGCTATTTGTTTTGACAATAGGAATTAATTTTAAATTAATTAATGAAAATTCTATGTTTTTAATTTGTTAAAATAGACATCATTTTTGAATTTGTAATATAAAATATAGCTTAGGCTGAATTTTTGGTATTTTTCTGAAAAACTTCAATTTTTGATGAATAGTAAAACCACTTAGTAATAGTTAAAAAACTGACTTTCTCATTTAAATGAAATTTTACCGCTTCTGTGAATTGAATTTTGAAAATCCGACATACATGTTTGTTATTATTATGTAAAATTTGGTTTGATAAGATGAAAATAATTTTTGGTGAATAGTAACTTTTGACTTATTTACCGCGGTTAAAGGTAAATAGGGTAATTCAAGGTAAAAAGAATATTGTAATAATACAAAATTACCTTAACACTTGTCATAATCTTATTGGATGAGTCATGGGAGACCATGGGCATCCTTGTGTCGATTTTGGGACCCCATGGAGCCACTTAAGAGTGATAATGACACTTTATTTTAATTAACTTAAAGTAAAGACAAAAATGACATTAACAAATATCTTTTAGTATATCAATTTTTTCATGGGTTATATAAGTCATATTTTAGACTATAAATATTAATTGGAAAGATAAGAAGATTTACTAAATTATGATATTTGTTTTATAATTTTTAGACATCAAATAAATAAAATTATTTATGACACAATAATAATGCAGTATTCACCTCATTAATAAATGATTTAAATAAATAAGATTGTTAATATTAAAACAATATCCAAAACCTGTCCAATTATTATTGAATTATTTTATTTAGAACATTAGTGATCTTATCATATACTTTAATGAGTTTTGTACCTTTTTAAACTGAATATATGTTTATAATAAAATAACATTTTCAAACATTCCAAAAGAGCCCCTCCTCTCCCTTATAAAAGGACACCACTTCTAACCCATTCCTCGCACCTATCAAGCCCCTTGAATAATCCAAACCCTACCCAAATAATCTCTCAAGATCCCTATATTCCACCTATAATCCTTACCATAGACATAAGTCACTTCAAGAAGTCCTTTTGGTTCAAACCAAAAGGAGTTATCCAAATTAAAGGTAGTGGTTTTTCTTAACTTCTTTTATTTTATTTTACTTCTCCAACCCCTAAAATCTTTTTATTCATTTTTTTATAACAACACCAGTATTCTAAATATACTAGGATGTTGTTATGAGAAGTATTCAAACTACACTTACACACACCTCTATCTAATGGGTAAAGAACACACTGTTTCTGTGGATGGCAAACTAACGCCTCACGAAACGATGAATGTTCAATTATCTCCTATCGACTCTCATGGTGGCCATTAAGATAGAAATTTATTTATATATGATATATATTATGTTTTTTTCTTTATTATTCTGTATTTTCCATTTATATCATACCTTTATGGTTTCCATTATGGGAAAATGCGATAATTTCATTTGAGGAAGTGCGGATTACCGCCCCCTCAAAGTGATACGACTCATTAATGCCTTATGTGGGACATATAAAGGATGAAGTTAATTATATTATATATGATATTATACTATAATTATAATATACCTATGTATCATTATGTTTTAATTCCATCAAAATACAAAATAGAAATGAAAGTAGCGTTCATGCTTACGTACGGCTTACCTTCTCCATGAACGGTGCATTTCATTTATTATCTCCAAATGTTATGTAATATTATAAATACATATATATACTGGATATAATATATATATATATGATATATAAATAATTTATATCATTCTGTAGATAATGGACTTTTTACCACATGGACAAATTGTAATTATAACTAATTCATTTTTTACTCAAGTTCCAAACATCGATAAAATATCCAATATGAACTCAAATAATTAACTAATTGTTATAGAAATGTAATAAGTGATATAAAAGGAATAATAAACTTGAAAAATTTTCTTAATCAAGTAGAAATTAACTTAATTTTATTATTTAGTAAGAACAAGAAACATACAAGACAAGTCGGACTTGAGGTGAGGGGTTTCTTATCTCACTTTTAATTTCGTGAGATTTCCATTGTTCGCCACTTATTTATTGCATGTGGTGTATTGTGTAATATCATTTGATATATATTATCATGATTCTCTTTATATTCATGGTATTCTACAATTCATTTGGTGGTTATTAACTTTTGTTCATATGACTCGATTGATTACAACGTGGTAATGGGTTTTCATCTCACTTTTATTCCCGTGAGATCCATGTTATAATTGCCACTATTTATTTTTGTGTGGTGTATGTACTACCCATGATTGTATTATTTTTGTGCTATAATTTAACTTATGGGTTTTTACATCTTCATTATATGATCCTTCTTTCATGGGGTGCATGTTTCGTAAGTTACCAAATCGGTAAGGGAATTCCAAATTTCAATTTCCACTCATTGGGTTTCACTTATACTTCATTAATTATTTTACTCCAAGATTTTATGTGGAATCACTATTTATTCATTTATGTAGTAATTTACACTCCCATTTTTTTTATATACTTTTGATACACATAATCACTCCATTGATAATTTCTCAAGTCATTGATATGAACTTGATAAGAGTAATCTTAACTCAATTTCCATTCATTGAGTTAAACATCCAAGTCATTGGTGTTTTATTTACAAGAATATGTGTGAATTTCCTCTGATTTATTTACCCTAAATATCCGATCATATTGAGTGTATTTATATTTTTCACACATAATTATTTTTTTGATTTATCCTTAACCTAAGGATATAGTCTTTATAAGGGATTTCATCTCAATTTAAATTCCATTGAGACTTCTTTGCTATTATACGCCAATTCACTTTTATATGGTGTATATAATGTAATTTGACATAGTATATCATGAATCCCTTTATTCTCATGATATTATAAATTGTTTATTACCTCAATTATTTGTATTCATGTGTCTCTCTTTTGGTTAGGAACTCTAACTAAAGTATCATTTTAAATGTTTTAAAGATTTATTCTTCTAAATCTTTCTCTTCAATGTCCATGATTTAAAAATGGTTTTAAGGATTTATTTATATGGACATTAATGTTTTAAAATTAAAATTCCTTTTAAAAGTTTCAAAGTTCTATGGGACACTTTGATTCAAAAATATATTTTAAACAGCTTCATGATAAATAGTGAGACTTTTAAATGTTTTCAAGAAAAATGGGGATATTTCTCTCAAATTGTTTTCATGATTATTTTCATCTATGTCAATATCCTTCATTATTCTCAATTTAGGTTAATTTATTATAATACAATCTTCCATATTGCATTTAATGAGTTATGTTTGACTGTGGATGTGATATTTTTATACAATTCATGGTTTCTGGTTAAATTATTGACATATCGTATGCTAGTTTTAGTACGAATGTATAGATTATGTTTCAAAATTTTCATATGAGGAATGAATTAGACTTATTAAGTGATGGGTGGAGCCTGCTATAGCTCCTCAATGCATCGATAGGCCTCATGAGACAATTAGATGTGGAATTGGCTGAGGCCTTTCCCAATTTTTGATATATGGTTTTGGCCGAGGCCTTAATCATTTTTAGACGTCTTGGCCGAGGCCTTGACAAAATGTTTCAGAATGTTCGGCATTATGCATTCCATCATTATGAGATTATCTATTGATATTTCATGTGGTTATTCTACTAGTAGAATACCCATGACTATGTTTTATTATGGCATTATTTACTCAGCTCATATTCCTGCCATAAATTGTTCATGTTAATTATTTGTAAAGGCATGTGTTTTCAATTATTTACCATGCCTAATGTTTATGTTATCTTCCGATGTATTGCTTACGCTTACTGAGAATTTGATCTCACCCCTTTCTTATGTTTCATTTTCCCTGGATATGAAGAAGTTAGTTATGAGTGACTTGCAGGCATAATCTAAGAATCTTGGATGTTTCTAATGGAATAAATTAGTGTTGTTTATATTTTCATGTTGTAAAGTTCAACTTATGTATGTATCTTGTTTCCAAGACTACTAAATTGATCGGTCCTTCGGGACTTGATTCCTTTTAATCATGTCAATGTATTAAAATAATGCACCGGCTCCTAGATTCTGGGGTTAGGGCGTTATAGTTGGTATCAGAGGAAGTTTAGTACAAACCTTAGAAATTAGATTTAGATAAAATCTGATTAGAGCACATTACCCTAAGATAGAATTTGAGGATTAGTATAGAAGAACTTCCTATAATTTTAGTAATGTAGATATTTTTTTTATTTTCCAAGCAATACATCCCTATCTGGATACGAGCAGGTAGAGGCAACTCTGGCACAGATGTACCTAGGAGTGAAAACTCCAACAAGGAGTTTCAGGATTGACCCTGTGTATCCTGGTATACGACAATGGGTCTTGCTGCACTCTTATTTATGACACTCCCGAGGGATATTCTTAGGATAATTTATATTTTCTTTAAAAACTTATTTGAAGTATTTTAATATAATATGAGAATAAATGACCTTGGTTAATCCTAAGGTGTTTTAAATTGAAAATAAGGTGTCATGATATTCTCTAAATGATTTTATGACTATTGTTACTCACACGGTGATTTTTGGTTTTAGTCAATGGTTGGATTCCAAGGAAGTCATAGTAACTTTGAGAATGATGTACAAGGTGGGAACAGTGGTAGAAATGAGTAACAAAATGGAATGTTGATAGGTGTAAAAGATATTGTGTTCATGCCGAATTAGTTTTCCAAAAATATGATCAACAACATATATATTAACCAACTCCCGAACTCAACAAAGAAGACAAAGGCGATGAATGATAAGAGATTCAGTAGTGGGGACCATGGAGAAAGAAATTTCAATTTCCATCATGTAGGAAATGTGGAAGGAGACACCCAGGAATGTGTCTCAATGGAACAAAGAAATGCTTTATGTGTGGGAAAGAAGGACATAAAGTAAAGAATTGTCGAGGAAAAATGAAGAGTACTATGGGTGAAATTAAAAATGGTCCCAAGAATCCATTTATAGTCATTTTCCGTAAATGTAGGGAACCTGGATATTACCCGAGTGAATGCCCTATTCTATAGGATATCCTCTTGGTCAAAGAAGAAGCTATGTGGAAATAAATGGTTGGAGAAATGTTTAAAAGTATTATTTCTCTTTGTTGATGGGATTACTTTGGAAGAATTTTCTCTTGTATGTGTAACCCTATAGTTTTTCATGTGAAAATGATATTTGAGGAATAATTATCTATTTTATTGTGGATATAGTTATAAATAAACATTTGGTTTTATATGGTCCTTGAATTTGATGCAATTACAAGCTATTAAATTTTGGGATGAAAATGTGAGGTATGAGATAACATTTGTGGTGAAATTATGTTATGGTTATTTTGAGGAATTTATCTCATTTTGGTAATGTAATAAAGTATATTTTTTGAAAAAGGACAACACACGGACCATGTGACAACCCGTCGTGTCGGACAAAGCTATGGGAATCGAACCCACAACCAGAGTGCGATTAGGATTTATCGCCTACCACTTGACTGCGTGAAGTCCCTGGTAAGTGTGACTAATTATTTTTAGTTAAATGATTTTATTAAGTTGATTTTGGACATTATGTATTATCAAATGGATATCCTTAGTTTAGGAAAATGATTTGGTTATTAAGTTATAAATGTTATTTTGGAAGATGTTCGCTCTGTTGGGAACACTATATGCCTAAGAAAAATAGAATACTATGGGATTTCATTTGAGGAGTAATGGTGGATATTTTTCAATGTTTTATTGTGTATTTATATCAATTTGGGTTATTTATAGAAATTATTAACCAATCATAGAGAATATGTGATTAGGTTAACTACTTTTAAGTATGTGACTTTATGAGTAGTCGATGTTATTTGGAGATACAATTTAACGTGGAAGACTACGTAATCAAATTATTATGAGATTTGGGTTTCAATCTTAGTTATGATTATATTGAATTATTTTAAGTATAATTATTCATTGAAGGGTATTTGTTGAACTTTGGGTATTGTTTGTTTAAATTTTAGAGATTATGAGTAGTATTTTTTCTATTAAGGATTATCATTTGGGGATCATATGATCATGTACTAATCATTTTGGTATTAGTTAATGTTTAATGACAAGGGAAATATACAGTTCATCCTTTTTGGATTATGTGATTCTCTATAATTTGAGTGTAGCGCTTCAGGTGTAACCAAGTCATCTTTAATACTCATTGTTTGGAGAAAAGATGAGTTTGGGGTAGAAATTTATTAATGGATGAAACTCTACTTGTAAAGTTAGTATATCTCCTTATACTCTTAGTAAATCTCATAAATAAATTCATCATCATTATGAAAAGGAACTTAAAACAAAAATGTTCTTAGTTTAATTTCCCTACTGGGTAATCAAAGACCTTTTAACCCATCACAAGTTTATGGCTTTCAGATCGTTAACTTCTCTTAATAATATTCTTGATCACTCTCCATAAAAACTTGATGATTAGTTTTCTATTCCATATCCATGTTTTCCTACATGGAACCCTAGTATGTGTTATTTTCGGTAAACTTCATACTTACCTTTATTTATTTTAAAATAGAGGCCTCATTAATTCATTTTCGATGTGGGATTTCAACTAATATATTTTGAAATGTCAAAACCTAAGTTTTCAATCCTGAGCTTAAATTGTGAGGAAGCAATTTATTGAAGGAGGGGAGAATGTAACATCCCAATGTTTCATAGTACATTATCTCCTTAAAGTAATTCAATAGCTTGGACCTCATACAACACCGAGTTCGAGCGCACGACGACTTACCAAACTAGCCTTTCAAAAACAATTATGAATAGTATTAACTGAATTTTGAATTTTATATATTACATATAATTTTAACATCCATATTATGTGTTTCTTAGACATAATATAAGAACAAATTCATTTTTTTTAGATAAAGGAAGTATTTTTCAAAAAATGCAATTTTACCGCCTTTTAATGGAAAACCCTTTTTAAATCCAATATTTGACACTTTTATATATTAAATTTGACAAAATAAAGTTCTTATTTAGAATCAGGACATAAAAATTTAGTTTCAATAATTTTTTGGTGTTTTTTTGATAACTTTCATATTTGGGTGAATAGTGAAAATACTAAATTTTAATTGAAAACAACTTTTTTAATCAAAATAATTTATAGTGTTTAATTATACATTTGAATGGTTTGGAAGTAAAATTAGATTATATTTTTACCATTTAATCAGATTTTGGTCATTCGAATTAATTCCACTTTGAAATTATACATAAACAAGTGTCAATCTTTTGATAGTTATTGTTTCTTAAAAACACGCTATTTGTTTTGATAACGAGAATTAATTTTAAATTAATTAATGAAACTTATATGTTTTAAATTTGGTAAAATATACATCATTTTTGAATTTTTAATATCAAATATATCTTAGGCTGAATTTTTTGTATTTTTCTGAAAAACTTCAATTTTTTATGAATAGTAAAACCACTTAGTAGTAGTTAAAAAACTAACTTTCTCATTTAAATGAAATTTTACCACTTCTGTGAATTGAATTTCAAAAATCCGATATATATTGTTTTTATTAGTAAGTAAAATATGGTTCAATGAGATGAAAATAATTTTTGGTCAATAGTAACTTTTGACTTTTATTTACAACGGTTAAAGGTAAATACACTAGTGGAAAAATTGTTTTTAACATCGGTAGTTTAACGTCGGTTTTAAAAGACCGACGTTAAAAGGTCCTTTTTGGCGTCGGTTTTACAAAACACCGATGCCAAATATCAAAATAAAAGTTTTATATAATTTCCCAAGATTCAATTTGACAGGTCGTGGAGCGAAAACGGACTTACAGATCAAAAGTTATGGGCATCGGAAGTTGGAGATTATATGACTTGATTTTTGGCGTCGGTTTTTTTAATAACCGATGTAAAAAATCCCCTTTTTGGCGTCGGTTTTACAAAAAACCGATGATAAAGATCAAAATAAAAGTTTTATAAAATTTCCCAGTCTTCAATTTGACAGGTCGTGGAGCAAAAACAGACTTACGGATCAAAAGTTATGAGCGTCGGAAGTTGGAGATTACATGACTTGATTTTTGGTGTCGGTTTTTTTCAATAACCGACGTTAAAAGACCCTTTTTTGCGTCGTATTTACAAAAATCCGATGCTAAGGATCAAAATAAAAGTTTTATATAATTTTCCTAGCTTCAATTTGACTAGTCATGGAGCGAAAACAGACTTACGAATCAAAAGTTATGGGAGTCGTAAGTTGGAGATTATATGACTTGATTTTTGGCGTCTGTTTTTTTCAATAACCGACGTTAAAAGGACATTTTTGGCATCAGTTCAACAAATATACAACGCCAAATATCACAATAAAAGTTTTAGATAATTTCCCAAGCTTCAATTTTACAGTTCTTGGAGCAAAAACGGACTTACGGATCAAAAGTTATGGGCATCGGAAGTTGGAAATTATATGACTTGATTTTTGGCATCTGTTTTTTAATAACCGATGTTAAAAGGCCCTTTTTGGCGTCAGTTTTACAAAAACCCAATGCCAATGATCAAAATAAAAGTTTTAGATAATTTCCCTAGCTTCAATTTTATAGGTCTTGGAGTGAAAACGGACTTACGGATCAAAAGTTATGGGCATCGGAATTTTGAGATTATATGACTTGATTTTTGGCGTCAGTTTTTTTAATAACTGACGTTAAAAGGCCCTTTTTGGCGTCGGTTTTACAAAAAACTGACACCAAAGGTCACAATAAAGGTTTTATATAATTTCCCAAGCTTCAATTTGACAGGTCGTGGAGCAAAAATAGACTTACGGATCAAAAGTTATGGGCGTCAGAAGTTGGAAATTATATGACTTGATTTTTGGCGTCGGTTTTTTTAATAACCGACGTTAAAAGGCCCTTTTTGGCGTCGGTTTTACAAAAAACGGATGCCAAATATCATAATAAAAGTTTTATATAATTTCTCTATATTCAATTTTATAGGTCATGGAGTGAAAACGGACTTATGGATCAAAAGTTATGGGCGTCGGAAGTTTGAGATTATATGACTTGATTTTTGGCGTCGGTTTTTTTTAATAACCGACGTTAAAAGGCCATTTTTGGCATCGGTTTTACAAAAAACCGACGCCAAAGATCACAATAAAAGTTTTAGACAATTTTCCAAGATTCAATTTTACATATCGTGGAGAAAAAACGGACTTATGGATCAAAAGTTATGGGCATCGAAAGTTGGAAATTATATGACTTGATTTTTGGCGTCGTTTTTTTTAATAACCGGAATTAAAAGGCCTTTTTGGCGTTGGTTTTACAAAAAACTGATGCCAAAGATCAAAATAAAAGTTTTAGATAATTTCCCAATATTTAATTTTACAGGTCGTGGAGAAAAAAAAGACTTACAGATCAAACGTTATGGATGTTGGAAGTTGAAGATTATATGACTTGATTTTTGGCGTCGGTTTTTTTCAATAACCAACGTAAAAAGGCCCTTTTTGGCGTCGGTTTTACAAAAAACCAACATTAAAAGTTATTTTTTTGCATCGTTTTTTCAAAAACTGATGTTAATACCCCAACATGAGAATATTTTTAGCATCAGTTATATATTTAACCGATGTTAAAAGTAAAATTTCAAATACGCGGTTTCGATATTTCAATTTTTTCCCAACGCGCGTTCCTATTTTCAAAATCCCGCTCAAATTTTATTGAATCTCCGCTGTAGAAATTTTCATTTACACTATATAAAATCTCATCTTCTTTCTTTCAACATTTTTTAAATCTTTGATACAATCCATATTTCAAATATTCTTCAATCAACGATTTGTACAAGGTATTTATTTTCAACATTTAATTTCATTATTATTGTGTTCCTTATCACTAAAAATCTTATTATTCTTGTAATGATGATGAAGGATTATTCTAATCGAGATACAAAAATAAAACTTCTGCATAAGATTCATTAGTTTTTGGGAATTTTTTTTACCACTCACTATTTTCATTACCGCGTGAGTTCTCCCTTAAAACAAAGTGAAATAATGATAAACAGCATATTGATTCAAATGGCCCAATAAAAAAATTAAAGTTAGTTTCAATAATTAATTATATTTTTTTTGTTCATTAGGCATATTCATTTTGGTTCTTTTTTTTCATGTATTCTTTGAAGAATGTTGTATCGATTGACCCATAATGAGGTACAACTTATGATGACCATAACTTTTGATCCGTAAGTCCATTTTAGCTCCATAACCAGTCAAATCGAAGCTTGGGAAACGATCTATATTCCAATATTCAGATTTTCGAGGTTTGGACGTCGGTTTTTTTGAAAACCGACGTGGAAAATATTTTTTTTATAAATCGTATTTTTCACGTCGGTTTTTATCAAAAACCGATGTTAAAACTCATGTAGAAGCCAGATTTAGACGTCGATTTTCTAAAAAAACGACGCCAATGACCCCCGACGTCATGAATTTCAACGTCAATTTAAAAAAAACTGATTCCAAAGACCACCAGGGCCTGATTTTTGGCGTCGGTTTATATAAAAACCAACGCCAAAGATCCCTGAGGCCCTGAAATTTGGCATCGGTTTTTATATAAAACGACGCCAAAGACCCGCGTGGCGAAGATTTTTGATGTCGGTTTATAAAAAATAATGTTGAAACATATATTTTTTACATCGTCTTTATTGACATTGGTTAAAAATCGACGTCAAAATGTAAAAAAAACCGACGTCGAAATACATTTTTCCACTAGTGATAGGGTAATTCAAGGTAAAAAGAATATTATAATAATACAAAATTACCTTAAACTTGTTCTAAACTTATTGAATGATTCATGGTAGACCATGGAAATCCTTAGGTCTATTTTGGGACCTCATGGGGCCACTTAAGAGTGATAATGACACTTTATTTTAATTAACTTAATGTAAAGACAAAAATGACATTAACAAATATCTTTTAGTATATCAATTTTTACATAGGGTTATATAAGTCATATTTTAGACTATAAATATTCATTGGAAATATAATAAGATTTCATACATTAGGGTATTTGTTTTATAATTTTTATACATCAAATAAATAAAATTATTTATGACACAATAATGATGCAGTATTCACCTCGTTAATAAATGATTTAAATAAATAAGATTATTAATATTAAAACAATATCCAAAACCTGTCCAATTATTATTGGATGATTTTATTTCAAACATTATTCATCTTATATTATACTTTAATGAGTTTTGGACCTTTTGAAACTGAATATATGTTTATAATAAAATAACATTTTCAAACATTCCAAAAGAGCCCCTCCTCTCCCTTATAAAAGGACATCACTTATAACCCATTCCTCACACCTCTCAAGCCCCTTGCCTCATACAAACCCTAACCAAATAAGATCTCAAGATCCATATCTTCTACTTAGAAGCCTTACCTTAGTCATAAGTCATTTCAAGAAGTCCTTTTGGTTCAAATCAAAGGGAGTTACCCAAATTAAAGGTAATGGTTTCTCTTAAATTCTTTTCTTTTATTTTACTTCTCCAACCCCTAAAATCTTTTTATTCCTTTTTTTTATAACAACGCAAGTATCCTAAATATACTAGGATGTTTTTATGAGAAGTATTCGAACTACACTTACACACACCTTCATCTAATGGGTAAATAACACACTGTTTCTGTGGATGGCAAACTAACGCCTCACGAAATGATGAATGTTCAATTATCTCCTACCACCTCTCATGGTGGACATTAAGATGGAACTGTATTTATATATGATATATATTATGTTTTTGTTTTCTTTAGGCTTCTATATTTTCCATTTATATCATACCTTTATGGTTTCTATTATGGGTAAACACGATAATTTCATTTGAGGAAGTGTTGACTATCGCCCTCTCAAAGTGATACGACTCGTTAATGCCTTATGTGGGATGTATAAAGGATGAAGTTAATTATATTAGATATGATATTATACTAGAATTATAATATACCCATGTATAATTATGTTTTAATTCCATTAAAATAAAAAATAGAAATTAAAGTAGCGTTCATGTGTACGTACGGCTTACCGTCTCCATGAACGATGCATTTCATTTCTTGTCTCCAAATGTTATGTACTGTTATAAATACATATATATAATGTATATAATATATATATATATATATCTGATATCTAAATAATACATATCATTCTGGAGATAATGGAATTTTTACCACATGGATAAATTGTAATTATAACTAGTTCATTTTTTACTCAAGTTCCGAACATCAATAAAATATCCAATATGAACTCAAATAATTAAATAATTGTTATAGCAATGTACTAAGTGATATAAAAGGAATAATAAAATTTAAAAATTTTATTTATCAATTATAAATTAACTTAAGTTTATTATTCATGAATAACAAGGAACATACAAGACAAGTCGGACTTGAGGTAAGGGGTTTCTTATCTTACTTTTAATTTTGTGAGATTTCCATTGTTCGCCACTTATTTATTGCATGTGGTGTATTTTGTAATACCATTTGATATATATTATCATTATTATCTTCATATTCATGTAATTATATTATTCATTTGGTGTATGTTAAATTTTTTTCATACGACTCGATTGATTACAACGTAGTAATGGGTTTTCATCTCACTTTTATTCCCATGAGATCCATGCTATAATTACCACTATTTCCTTTTTTGTGGTGTATGTACTACCCATGATTGTATTATTTGTGTAGTATACTTTAACTTATGAGTATTTACATCTTCATTATATGATCCTTCTTTCATGGAGTGCATGTTTCGTAAGTTACCAAATCAGTAAGGGAATTCCAAATTTCAATTTCCACTCATTGGGTTTCACTTATACTTCATTGATTATTTTACTCCAAGATTATGTGTGGAATCACTATTTATTCATTTATGTAGTAATTTCCACTCCCCTTTGTGTGGATATACTTTTGATTCACATAATCACTCCATTGATAATTTCTCAAGTCATTGATATGAACTTGATAAGAGTAATCTTAACTCAATTTCCATTCATTGAGTTATACATCCAAGTCATTGGTGTTGTATTTATAAGAATATGTGTGAATTTCCTCTAATTGATTTACACTGAATATATGATCATATTGAGTGTATTTATATTTTTCACACATAATTATGTCGTTGATTTATCCTTAACCTAAGGATATGGTCTTTATAAGGGATTTCATCTCAATTTACATTCCATTGAGACTTCTTTGTTGTTATACACCAATTCACTTTTATATAGTGTATATAATGTAATTTTACATAGTATATCATAAATACATTTATTCTCATGATATTATAAAGTGTTTATTACCTCAATTATTTTTATTCAAGTGTCTTTCTTTTGGTTAGGAACTCTAACTAAAGTATCATTTTAAATGTTTTAGAGATTTATTCTTCTAAATCTTTCTCTTCATTGTCCATGTTTTAAAAATGGTTTTAAGGATTAATTTATATGTAAATTAATGTTTTAAAATTAAAATTCCTTTTAAAAGTTTCAAAGTGGTATGGGACACTTTGATTCAAAAATATATTTTAGACGGCTTCATGATAAATAGTGAGACTTTTAAATGTTTCCAAGAAAAGGGGGGATATTTCTCTCAAATAGTTTTGATGATTATTTTCATCTTTTTCAATATCCTTCATTATTCTTGATTGAGGTTAATTTATTATAATATAATCTTCCATATTGTATTTAATGAGTTATGTTTGACTATGGATGTGTTATTTTTATACCATTCATGGGTTTTGGTTAAATTATTGACATATCGTATGCTAGTTTTAGTACGAATGTCTAGATTATGTTTCAAAATTTTCATATGAGGAATGAATTGGACTTAGTAAGTGACAGGTGGATTCCACTATAGCTCCTCGATGCATCAATAGGTCTCATGATACAATTAGATGTGGAATTGGCTGAGGCCTTTCCCAATTTTTGATATATGGTTTTGGTTGAGGCCTTAATCATTTTTAGACGTCTTGGTTGAGGCCTTGACAAAATGTTTCAGAATGTACGGCATTATTCATTCCATCATTATGAGATTAGATATTGATATTTCATGTGGTTATTCAACTAGTATAATACCCATGACTATGTTTTATTATGGCATTATTTACTCAGCTCATATTCCTGCCATAAAGTGTTCATGTTAATTATTTGTAAAGGCATATGTTTTCAATTATTCACCATGCCTAATGTTTATGTTATCTTTTGTTGTATCTGTTACTCTTACTGAGTGTTTGAGCTCACCCCTTTTTTATGTTTCATTTTCCCAGGATATGAAGAAGTTAGTTATGAGTGACTTACAGGCATAATCTAAGAATCTTGGATGTTTCTAATGGAATAAATTAGTGTTGTTTTTTTTCAAGTTGTAAAGTTCAACTTATGTATGTATATTGTTTCCAAGACTACTAAATTGATTGGTCCTTTGAGACTTTATTCCTTGAAATCATGCCAATGTATTAAAATAATGCACCAGCTCCTAGATTCTGGGGTCGGGGCGTTACATAAATGAATGTTTGGCCTTAGTCAAAACACACACATTGTTAAATTGATAAAAAGGTTCAACATAGAAAACCCTAAAACAGATTTTTACCAATGTTCCAAGTCAAATGAATCTAAAATACATATTTTCTTTGAATATTTGATTAACAAGAATGCCTGAGAAAGGTTTCATATGCTTCGATTGTTGGATCAATCATGTTTTCCATTTTCCATACTCATCCTAGTGTATCATATGCATTAAGTATGATGAGTAAATACCAATAAAATTCTTGTGAAATTCATTGGGAAATTTTTAATAATATCATTAAGTATTTGAGATAATCTAAGTATGTATTTTTAGTGTTTGGTGGTGAAGAAAAGTGAAAGGACCAATCAGGATCTGTATGATCACTGAGAAGGGGAGGGGTGAAAAGTTGATCTTTTCTTTTTATATTTTTATTCCTTATAAAATTACATTCACCTCCTATTAAATAGATATAGATTTTCAAAATATAATCACATAATCACAACCATAGGAACATGGGTATTTACAAGGATCACTACTTAATAATAATAGTTAGTCCTTGGCATGGTTTGGAAATAATCCAATACCACACAAACCACTAGAAAACAATTTTTTCATGTTGTTACAACAATGAGGAAGTATAATTACACTTTAATTTCATTTTAATCAATTAACAGTGCATGTAATCCTCATACAGGTAAATGATGTAATAGAGATTTTTACAATAACTACTAGAACTTTTTCCAATAAGATTCAGTAATTCATTAGTGTACTACTTGTATTTCATCACAGTTTCTCTTCAAAAAAATTATTCTTTCTTATTCACTTTATTGCCTAGGAGTAGGCAAAACATTACTTTTATATGATGTCTTCATAGACCCTAGCACATACATAATTTTTATGATTTTTATTTTATGTACTCTTAATATTCTGTTTTGGGGTACCTCAATGAATATTCATTCACATATGTATGTACTCATGCACACTATCTTATCCACTTCTTTTACTTTCTTCTACACAAGTTCTTCTTCATGCATAGTGTATTATTAGTCTCTTTATTATTGCACGTAATAGTGTGATTCATGAATACTCAAATCATGAAAAGAGAGTGTCTCATCTTCACTTATCAAAGGAGCTTCGTTCAACTTAGGATAATCTGAAGCCTGGTCCTTTCCTTCTTCGTGACCAAGGTGGATCGCATAAGGCTCTTATTCCTCATTCAAGCAGAAGGATTCATAGAAATTTTCCTCATGAAACAACAGTTTCATGATTCTCTATTTTATTCTAAAAAACAATGTCCCCCAATATTATCAATCAGTAGTAACAAGCTCAAGCATTGGTTCCTTGATATTTATAATCAAGGTATCACTACATTTGATCCACATTTTAAGTTGTGCCGAGGTGTCCAAAAATAATATCGTGTCACGATTTAAATATCTATTAATATCACTACATCTCTAAAAAACCCTTATACTGAAAAACCTATCATCATCGCTATACTGGATTTCCTCCATGACTCACTTACATTCCCTTAACACAGACTCCATCATTTTGAAGCTCGAACACATCCATGTATTTGAATGGCCTTCTGTAATATCATTTTCATTCATCCAAATAATATTCTTTGAATATCCACATGCATGTAAGGAGGAGATTGAATGCATAGAGGTTTGAAGCTTCACTATCTCATAAACTTAGCCTCCAAATAACCATTAAGACCTAGGGTTTGATGATGGAAGTAGTTGCATCAATTACTCCAGTGAATTGGAATTATCCAACATTAGGAGGTTGAGGGAGATCCCTTATGGTGATCGGACGGTTAAGATCAACCTTATTGGACACCCTAAATTTATGTGTAACTCATTAAATATTGATGTACAGTACCACATCACATTATGTACCACATAAGATCATGCTTCGATCAGTGGAATCCATATATTGTTCTGTGTTTCTTGGGTTGATCAGTGAGTAGCACGAGGTCTGCTCCCATATCCACACCTGGTCTTACGGGCCGCATCGACTAGTGTTTTCCCACCTTTCTATCTACATAGCATACTTTACTACGGGCACTATGAGTTGTCCCAGTGGGCTCAATGCACCAACTCAATCACCTACCATCATACGATATGGTCTAGTTGGCTCCCTTGTGCATAGTCAATCAAAGCTCCCATAATTCCTCAATTGAGCAGGTTGGGTTGGCTTATGTGGTTGGCCCTCCTTTTTAATATACTCCATTAAAAAAACACTTTGTCAATATCTCATATAATGTGCAAGAAAAAAACTCAAGATTATTCTTATCTCCTCAAATATTATTCGTGTAAAATGTAAATACATTTTACATGGCCTTATTTTAATTCCCCATGAAATAATAAAAGAGTTCATGGTATTCATTTAATTCTTCTTATTATTATTGTAAAAAATGTTTCATCCTTATCACATGTATTTTAGATTTAAGATCAACTCCAACAATAATTATAATTAGTTATGTAATTTATATACTTAACAAAGTTAAGTAAATAAAATTGATAAAAAAATACAACACCTCAAGTAAACTTTCTTACAACCAGCATCTTCAACAATCTTGCTCCCAATAATCTTCCCCTTTGTATTTTTCATCAACCAAGAAACATAAATCATTGGAACTTTGTTTCTCAGGCAATGAGTTATTTATCCAACAATTCTAATCCTACATGAATAAACTCAATATAGGAAACAAGAATAATTGGGCAAAAATATCATACTATCCATAAGTAGTGATTTAAGAAATTATTCTTACACCTTCTTAAGAAACCTTTCCCTTATACTTAGAAATTTCACAGCTGCTTATAAGAAAAAACTTTTTATGCATCCACTTCAACAGATTATTAAAACATTTTACACGCTGAAATAAAAACTATCTCCTTCTTAGAACCCCCCTAAATACATGTTTTCCCTTGAAAGTTAAAGCATATACCAATGGATATATTTATGTTACAACATTATTCTCCCCCTTGAAAACACTATCCACAGATAATATGAGAGAGGGAATAGATTCACATACCTTATCCTTGAATAAGGTGAGGTTGTACAACCATGATCAACCTCATCTTTTGAAATGTTTCCTTCGACAATGGCTTAGTGAAAATATCATCAACTTACTTCATTGTAGGAACAAATTATAACTTTAGTTCATTCTCCTCCACATTCTCTTTAATGAAGTGATATTTGATATCAATGATCATTGAATAAGAATTTTTTACTGGTTTTTTGGTGAGATTTATAGCACTTTTATTATCACATCCCAAGAGAAGGGAAAACTTTACATTAACAAACAAATATTTCAATTGTGTCTCCATCCACATAATTTGTGTTGCAGCTTGAGTGGAAGAAACATACTCAAATTCTATTATACCTAGAATCATTGAATTATATTTCTTTTTATTCCATTCAACACATCTTTATACCAAGAAAAACACTCCATCAGATATGGATTTTTTATCATCTACACTGCATTCCCAATATGCATCTATATAGCCAAATAAATCAATATTTTTTTGTATTATCATATTTTAACCTAAAATTTGTTGTGCATTTGATATATCTAAAAATTATTTTTCTAAGAATGAGATTAGATTATTTTGGAGCACTTTGATAGTTGGAATAGTGTAATAGCATACACTATATCTGACCTAGAAGCTGTTAAATATAATAAACTCCCAACCAAATTTCTAAACTCTTTAGAATCTACCTAATTTCCTTATGTATCTTTGGATATTTTTTTTACCATTGAAATTATTGTGGAAACTGGATTTGAGTCTTCTATTCCAAACTTCTTTAAAATATCATTATTATACTTCTCTTGAGATAAGAAAATACATTTCTTCTTTTTTGAGATTTTTAAGCCAAGAAATTATTTCATTTATATAAGCATTGAAATCTCAAAAAACTTCTTCATCTCCTTGGAAAACTTCTCACAAGTTTCTTCATTATTTCATAAGAATATGATGTCATCGAGATAAAAAATTACAATGAGATAAATCTATTGATTTTCTTTTATTTATATATTACTATCAACCCTTGCTTTCTTGAATTTAGGCTTCCTTAAGAAAGAAACCAATTTAGAACATCAAGCTCTTGTAGATTTATTCAACCCATAAAAATCCTTCTTTAACTTAAATACATAAATTTTACCTTTTTCAAGCATTAAACCACATGGTTGTTCAATTTAAACTTCTTAATATATCTCTCCATTAAGAAAGGATGACTTGACATCCATATGGAAAATCTTATATCTTCATTATGCATCAATAAAAAGAAATATTTTAATAGTTTTAAATCTTTCAATTGGATAAAAGGTCTCATAAAAGTTAATGACTTCAATTTTTGAGTAACCTTTATAAAAAAGTTGTGCCTTGTTTCTTATCACTTCACCTTAGTCATTCAGTTTGTTTTGGAGTACCCACTTTGTACCAATAAAATTCTTATTATTTGATTTGGGTGAAAGTTCCTGAGTATCATTATTCTCAATTTTATCCATATCTTCATTCATAGCATCAACCCACACTTGATTATTAAAAGCTTCATCAACATATTTTGTCTCAAATTTTGAATATAAGGAAGTATGTGAAACTAAACTTAAAGTTCTTCTAGTTTAAAGTTGTTGACATTGATCACCAATGATGATTTGAACTTACACTTGCATCCTAATCCTAGGATGATATGAAAAAAAATTCCTCATCTCTTTAGATTGTTGAGTCAGAATCCTCATCTTGATCATCTTTAAAAAATTTACAAAATTTGTCACATTGTTCAACTAGAACCACATCATCTTTACTTTCTTCTATATTTTCAATCATATATAAACCTTTCTCATCATAATGTTCAATAAATTTCATATATTACAAGTCAAAAATCTTTCTTGTTTCTTTATTATAACACTTTTATTATCTACCATTGGGAGGGTAGCCGAGAAATATTTTATCAACCCCTCTCTGATCAAACTTTATAAGATTCACACCCCTAACCTTTATAATGAAAGGAATTTAAAACACCCTTAGGTGTTTCAAACTTTTGTTTTCTTTATAATACATCTAATATGGATTTATATCACATTTCATCTTATAAAAACATCAATTATGAATATAAACTACTACTTTGATAGCTTTCATACAAAAATATTGAGAAGTATCATTTTCAATCAACATTGTTTGTGTCATCTCCATAAAACTTTTATTTCTTATTTTAGTGATGTTTTTTTATTGTGGTGTATATGGTGAACTAAAAACATGATGAATTACATACATATAAAGATAATATTTTAATTATCCACTTGTAAATTCACCACCATTATCAGTTCAAATATTTCCTTCACAGAGTATCCACATTCTTTTTTTGCACTTCTCCTGAAAATTTTGAGCCACTTGTTTATGTTTTAAAAACATAATGCATGTAATGCGAGTAAAGTCATTAATAAAATAAATAAAGTACTTATCTCTATTTTTTGACAGCTTAATCATGGACCCATAAATGTTAGAGTGAATCGGATCTAAGATATGATTTGATTGCATCCCAACTTTCTTATGAACTAAATTTGTAATCTTCCCTTTATTGTATATAGAACAACACCAATCTATTCTTATTTTCAATTCAGGAATGTCATGAATACTTTCTATTTGTGTTAAATTAATCATATTCCTTTAGCGCATATTCCCTATCTTTTTATGTCAAAGATGATTTTCTCCAATCACACTCAAATATCCTGAACTTTCAGCATCACCAACTTGGAATAAGTTTCCATTGGTTCATTGTCCTTTCAAAAAAACTTTCTCATATTATATTCTCTTAAAAAAACATATTTTGTGGAAAAAAACTTTGTTACCTTTATCACAATATTGTGAAATACTTAACAAATTGTTCTTTATCCCATGAACAAACAAGACTCTTTTAGATTTTAACTTATCCTCCTCAATAATAGTCGATCCAACGTCTTTGATTCTAAGTGACTCATTATTTCCAAAAATCATTGTACCTTCTTTATAATCTTTCACATTTTTCAACAAATTCAAATATCCTATAATATGTGAAAACACCCACTATCCAAAATTTGGGGTCGTTCTCCTTTTGTTTCTTCGAGAGCGGTTTCAACAACTAAGTCTTTTTCCTTAACTTTTTCTTTCTTCTCATGTGTATATAGAGGTTTGTTGTATAAAATTTTTTGAACTGGTATCATAAAAAGACATACTTTTACATGATTTATAGGATAATCTTGTCTTTCACAAATATTTTTCAAGAGTTGGAATATATTTTCAAACTTCAGACTAATTTTATCAGGTTTTCTCCTTTGAGTGGGTTGACTCCTTCTCAAACTTTGCCTCCAGATTCCCATGGATTATCTATGATATTGATGCGTAAACCAATACATATATATTTTATTCTCAAATCCTTGAAAATTATAGCAGTAACCATAAAATTAATATTTCCCTTTGTAACTTTCATGCTTCTTAAATATGTGTTTCTAATTTTCATCAACTTGCTTACCTTCCAATTTCATATTTCGTTGTGCACCAAGGTTTTGGTTATCTTTTGAGATTTTATTCTTACACTCAATCTCCTTTAGTAACTTAGATTTTTCTTCAAGAGATGATACTTGACTATTTTCTATGAGATTTCATTTCTTAAACTTCTTTTATTTCTCTTTCAAATCTTACAATCTTTTCAAGACATTCTTTCGATGTGCTTTTCAGCATGAATTCCATTTTAGTTTCTTCTTCTTCTGAACTACTATTTTCATCACTAGTGAATTTTCCATCATTCACTTTTGTAATAATAATTTTCACTGTAGTATTAATGGAACACCTTCACCATGAGGAGGGAAACTATCTATAAAATCTTCAAGAACTTCATAACCAATGGAAATAAGATAAGTAAAATTCTATCTTTCTAGATATGATAGTTTCTCCCATCAAATAAATGAATCCCCTTACTATTCATAGAGTTATGAACATCTAAGGGAACTTCTCTTTTCATAAAAATTCAACAAGGAGTCAACTAAGGGAGCCTCCCTTTGATACCACTTGAAAAGACCAATCATTATCTTTATGATCACTAAGGGGAGGGGTGAAACAATGATATTTTATTTTTATATTTTCCTTCCTTATAAACAAAACCAACCTGGAAAATCTTGCTGATCAAGACAAATTATAAAAAAGTTTCCCTTTAAATATGTATGGTTAAAGGATTAAATAGGAGTGAACTAGATCAGATTCCACACTTTTCAAACCTAAAATTATAAATCCATTTAAAAGCAACATTACATGCAGACTTCAAAAAACGTTTGGTCCGCATGCGGGCCAAAACACTAAATTTTAAAGTTGGAGTTGATTTTAAAAAATGAATCTTGTTTTCATTTATTTTAGCTATTAAAATGTAATGAAAAATCTAAACTAACATAATTTCTAACCTGTTTTAAAAAAATGAAAGAAAATTTTTTTTCTAAAACCAAATGCATTTTATTTTTCTTTTATTTTAAAATTATATTATTTTCATTTTAATTTCCTAATTTTTTTTTAGATTTTTATAATATAATACATTTTATAATACATGCTTAGAGCGCGGGAACGACAACAATGAATTCAAATTTCTATATAAATTATAAAAATTAAATAAAACAATGAATAAAAATTAAAAAAAAATAAAATGATAATTAAAAAATGATTATAAAAAAACACTAATAACCTATGGGAAAATTAAACGTTGCAATTAAGATGGGAAAATTATAGTTCAGATGGGCAATCCACCGACGAATCTGTAATTTAGATAATTTCTGAAAATTAAACAAAACAATTAAAAAATGATAATTAAGAATGATTATAAAAAAACTAATTACCTAAGTACAAAACACAAATTTCAATTGAAATATCCAAATTATAATTGAGACAGACAAGACAACAGTAAATTAGCGATTCATATAAATTCATAAAATCAAAAAAAAAACAATTCATATAAATAAAAAAAAATAATGATAATTAGAAATTGATCGTAAAAAACTCTAATTATGTATGGAAAACAAATATCAAATTGAAATTAAGATGGAAAACACACCAGTTGATCCAAAATTTATTAAAAAATTTATGAAATTTAAACAAAACAATTAATAAAAATAAAAAATAAAAATGATGAAAGAAATTTGTAAAAAAACTCATTGTTTCACCCACCTGGCCCCCAACAATCCGAAAAAGGGAGGAGGGGGTCGTCCATTGTCGGAAGGAATAGCGCACATGGAACACCAGGGAAAACATGAAACCTCGCTTCTCCTAGTTGGAATTCACCCAATTGAGGGGAGGGCGGCAAGTGGTTAGCAGGAGAGGGAGAGGATAGGGTAGGGTAGTGTGGGTGGGGGTCAGGTGAGACTGCAGCAGGAGCGTGGCGGCGGAGACGGCAGGCAACACCAAAGGAGAGCGTGACGCAGGAGCGAAGAAGCAGATTCGGTGAATCGGCGATGCCAGTGTCGACGAAGCCACCTGGTCCTCCTAGAGAGCATGTGGCATGGGTGAGATGAAGTGTTTAGGGTTAGTAGGGATGGATGGGGGTTTTCATGTGTTTCCCGATGTGGGTCGTTTCCCTAGACCACAGGCTTGCAGGGCTCGCCTGTGGGCCGACCCTGCTTATGAAACAACATTTTCCTCCTATTAAAGAGATATGACTTTGCTAAAGATAATCACACAATCACAACCACATGAACATAGGTATTTATAAGGTTCAATACTCAATAACTATAGCTAGTCCTTGGCATGGTTTGAAAATAATCAAATACCACACAATCCACTAGAAAAAAATATTTTGTGTGTGGTTATATCAAGAAAGGAGTACCCTTAAACTTGTGTTTCACTTTTATCAATTAACCGTGGATGTGCTACTCACACTGGTAAATGATGTAACAATGATTCTTGCAACAACTGTTAGAACCTTCACCTATAGGATTTAGTAGGTTTTCATTGTGTTGCTTGTATTTCTTCACACTGTATCTTCAAGAAAATTCTTTTTTCTTCTTAACTTTAACGCCCAACAGTAGGAAAAAACTTCCTTCTATACGATTTCTTCTTAAACCATAGCACATATATAATTTTTATGATAATTATTTCATGTGATCTTAATATTTTGTTTCGGGTTTACTCAATGAATATGCATCCACATATGCATGTACACATGCACACTGTCTTCACCACTTCTTTCACTCTCCTTCATGCAGACCAAAATAGGTGCTTGATATTCTAGATAAGTTATTATTCACACATAGTGTATGTTTAACCTCTTTCTTATTACATGAAATAGTAAACTTCATGAAAACTCAAAGCATATGAAGATTGTGTCTCGTCTTTGTTTAGAAAAGGAGCTTCACGCAACTTAGGATAAGTCGAAGTTTGATCCTTTTATTCTTCACAGCTAAGGTGGTTCACAGAAGGTTCTTCTTCCTCACATGAATATAAGGCTTCGCAGAGCTTATCCTCATGAAATGATGGTTTCGTGATGCTCTACTTTATTCTAGAAAATGAGAGCCCTTGATACTCTCTATTGGAGGAAACAAGTGCGAACCTTAGTACCTCAATATCTATAGGCAAGGCATTAATGCCTTTGATCTATATTTTAAGTCGTGTTGAGCCACCTAAAAATCATGTCATGTCATGGTTTAAATATATTTGAATATCATTACATCTCTCAAAAACCCTTACGCTAAAAAAACGGGTGCCATGCGATACTGACTTTTCTTTGTGACTTATGTGCATGCCATTAACACATGCTCCATCATTTTGAAGATCGAACACATCCACATATTTGAATGGCCTTCTACAGTGTCATTTTCATTTGTCCAAATAATATTCTTCAAATATCTATAAGCATGCAAGGTGGAGATTGCATTCATGGAGGTTTGAATCCGCATTATCTCATAAAACCAACCTAAGAATAACCATGAAGGCCTCGAGTTCAATGATGGAAGTCATTTCATCAATTACTTCAACATACTGGAACTCTCTAGCATTGGAAGGTTGAAGAAGATCTCTCACTGTGATCAAATGGTTAAGATTAATATTATTGAATGGTCGTGATTTATTTGTGACTTGTTAAATATGGATGAACGATACCATGTCACATTATGTACCATATCAAACCATGCTTCAGTCGGCAGCTTTCATATTTTTTGTGTATTTCCTAGGCCACTTGACAAGTATCACGAGGTCCACTCCCTTACACACACCTGCACACACCTAGGCTCATGAGCCACGCTGACCCTCATTGTACCACCTACCCATCTCTTTGGTGCTCTTTCCTAAGGGTGCTATACACCAGCCCAATGGGCTCCATGTGCCCACTCAATCACCTACCACCATGGGGGATGGTCTGGCTGGCCCCCTTGCGCGTGGTCAAGCCCAACTCCCACAAAGCCTCGATTGAGCTGGCTTGGTGGGCTTGTGTGGTTGACCCTCCTTTTTAATAAACTCCATTAAAAACACTTAGCCAATATCTGATATAATGTGAAAGCCAAAACTCAAGCTTCTTCTTCATCTCCTCAAATATTCCTCATGTATAATGTAAATAAATTTTACATGGACTTTTTTAATTCCTCATTAAATAATAAAATATTGCATGGTCTTCATTTAATTATTCTTCTTGCTTGCTTTAAACAATGTATCCTCCTTATCACATGTCTTTGACATTTAAGATCAGCTTCAAAAATCATCACAATTAGTTAAGTGATTTATTTACTTCACAAAATTAAGTAAATAACATTGATCAACAAAATACAATAGCTTAAGTAAACTTTCTTACAACCAATATCTTCAACAATCTTGGTCTCAACACAAAGATCATTGTTAAGGGTCGCACTGATGCTAGTTTCTAAACTTACAAAGATGACTTTGAACCTCAATCAAGATTTTTATTTCACCCAAATGGTATAGAGGTGATATGTAAAGGTTTCTAGAAACTGATATATATTTTTTATTTTATGACATAAGGTGAATATATCACCACATCTGATGCGACTAAATAAGCTATTTGGATAAAGAAGTTCAACATTGAACTAGGGGTGGTCACAAGCATTATACATCTGATTGAACTATACTGTGATAATATCGGAGCAGTTCCAAAAGATGAGTAGTCCAAGCCTCACCAAAGATACAAACATATTCTTTATCAATTTAATATCATTCGAAATATTATTGATATGGGTTGTATTAAGATACGTCAAGTTCCTATAGAGGATAATATTGTGGATCCCCTAACAAAACCCCTTTTGCAACAAAATCATGAAAGCCACGCCGGTTCTTTGGGTATTATATACACGGGTGACTGTTTTAGTGAAAATTGGATATTGTTAGTGCATGTGCCCCAAAATCTATCTGGTGTTGTTGTCCTGGGGACATTCTATATCATGTAATGTATATCAGTGACAATGATTTATCATTCATTTATGTTTGTTTCATAGAACATGAGTGAAAATGTGATAAAAACCCTTAAAATATATGTATTACTAGGTTATCCTTGGTTGATGGTTATCATATTAAGTTGTGATGGTGTGATAGAATAAGTACGATCAGAATCACTTATATAGAGATACAACTAATCACTTGTGGGGTATAAGTTAGTGAACTTAAATTCGAATTAACCCGCTTAAATTACACCGCATGGATTGCCATATACGTGATATTGGTTTTACTTAAGTGGACATTGGTTATGAATCCTTTGACTTTAGGTTGTCAAATAGGTTCCCAGTCTGTGAGGCTTCATGCTTTGATACCTATCTAAGACATATAAGAATTTGGCTTAATGGAAGGCAATTGGGTGCAACATTAATCTGGAAAAGGGATTTGATTAACCAAGATCGGATGTGTTTGCCCATATGATCAGTTATAACATCATGACCATCAATTGAGTTTTGACTAAGAAAGTGCAAGGTAATGCCGATATAATTACATGTGGTGTTATTATATAAGATTTAGTTAACTCGGAGATTGAGAAAAATATATAAGTTATACGAGATTGGCATTATCCATGCCTTGGGCTTAATCTTGATGTCGAGGGAAAATGAACTTTGCTAATGGACATGTGGTGGATTGGATCACATCTAAGCCCTTTATAATTTGGGTAGCTATGACTTGTTGCTAGATATCACTCTCAGTTTATGATTGTGAATTGGATTCATGGTTATGGCCCAAGGACCATTAGGGCCACACATGAATTAATGCTAGTTGGGATTTTTGGGGGGCTAATGTGGTTAGTTCACGTGAAATAAACTTCATGTTTATTATAAAAACAAATAGGATTTGTGTTTTGCACATTTAAAATATTTAATCAAATAATATTCATTTAATTTAATAATTGATGCGGCGTTATAGTATAAATAAGAAGTTTTTTATATTATTAATACACAATCATGAGGAAGTGATAAAGCTCAAATGAGATTTGGGTTTGGGCTTGGAGATGGGCTTCCAAGGTCCATTAGACGAGGCAAGTTCTTAAGCCCACCTAAAAAGCCCATTTAAACACCTCATTTGGTAGCTTCAACCAATATAGAGACTCATAAATGCACATTCCAAGGTGGTTTTGGACTCAAGTCACTTTTGGATGTTATTTAATACTCCAACTGACCATTGAAAGCTATTTATTGCACCCCCTTTCATTTATAGGAAGTTGCCTGCCTTATAGGTCATTGAATGTCCCTCTTACTATAAATATAGAGTGTTAGTATTCATTCAATTGTGAGAAAACAATTAGAGTTTTCTAGATTTCCCCATATGGGGGAGTCCCCTAGTATTCCTCATTCAAAAGGTTTTCTAGTTTTTTTCATCTTATATTCCATCATTTTCCTTTTTGAGTGACTAATATCACTTGGATATGAAGTGGATCCCACAAAGGCGTTGGCGATTAACATTATCGATGAATAACGAAATAGGCATGTCAAACATGATCTAAATATTCAACATCTTTTTTAAAATGTATTTTTTTTGTTTTATTATTGTGCTTTCCATTTAATTGTTATGATCTTGGATGAGTTTTTTTTACTTCCTCGGTGTTTCAAGTGTTGATACCATTATTGAAACCCTATATTTATCAGTGTAACATAGTTATTAATTTATAATATACAACTATATTTGTGAAATCCTTTGTAATTTACCAACACATCAATTGAATTTAATAAAAATAATAAAAAATAAGACCAATTGGGGTGTTTTATACAGCACAATACTATTTATTTTTTCAATAAAAGGCTTAGAAATATACAATCCAGTCCATTTTTATTTTTGACAAAAATGGCATTTGGCCATTAAAACATGAGGTTTATAACAATGAAAGATTTTTTACAGCGGTGGTGGTGGGGCGGTAAGGATTTGAATGTTGAGAGGTAATTCGTAGGGTTAAGTTTTCGAGTCTGCGATTTATTGTAATTTTCTTACTTGAGTATTCTTCCAAACTACTGTTAAAATGAAAGATTCAATTATAAACTCATTTACAAAAAAATGGATAGTCACTACTACAAATACGACTTTTATCAGCGGTAAAAATGGCCTTTAACAGCGCTATAAATGCCGGCGAAGATAAAGGCCCCCCCCTTTATCAGCGCTAAAACAAAGCGCTGATAAAAAAGTCTTTTATCGGTACTTTCTTTTTAGCGGTGATAAAAGACCCCTTTTATCAGCGCTTTTTTAAAAGCGCCGATAAAAGTTAAAAAAAAATCCCGCCAATCGGGAGGGGCTTTTATAGCGCTTGAGCCCCCCTTTTACAGCGCTTTTCCGCCCCCCTCCAGCACCCCACACGCATCCCTCCACCCTTTATCAGTGCTAGCCCCAGATTCACCCATGCACGCGCGTCCCTGCCTCCACCCGGATTTAATCTCGAGACCTCCCCCTACGCGCCTGAAGCCTTTGCCACTCCCCTATATTGATTTGTTCTCCTATGAGTGATATGTCTATCTATTTATATATATATTTAGTTATATTTATTCGTATAGTAATATATATTTATATTAATATATATATATAGTTATATGAATATAAATATATAGTTATATGAATATAAATATATAGTTATATTAATATAAATATATAGTTATATTAATATATATATATATATATATATTTATAGTGATATTAATATATATATATTTATAGTTATATCAATATATATATGTAGTTATATTAATATATATATATATATAGTTAGATTAATATATAGGTATATAAATATTCATATATTTGTATTTTAAATAAAATGGATATTAGTTATTATTTAGATAGAGCTAATATATTTTATATGTAAATATATTTTATTATTTATATTTATAATTAAATTTTTAGGTGTGAATATATAAAAAATATGTATATATAGTTGTATATTTGATTATAAATAGCAGTACAATATAAAAAACGATAAAATTTCAAAGACATAATATCAATATGAATGTAATACCTTGAAATAAATTCAGTCCCCACAAAAAAAAAGCCAATAATACCCCCTTAAACGAGGCTGAAAATCCACAAAATGTTAAAAAATCGGGGCACCCCGACTAAAAACTCAGTTTTGGAGGCCTTATGAGCTTTTTTTGGCCTCGAAAAAACCTTGACCAACGTCCCATTGAGTTGAAGCGACGTAGAGCTCGTCGTATGTTTCGATTTGATATGTGGTAGAGCTCAAACGGACACTCGCATCAAAAGTTATGGCCGTTTGAAGTTCGAGTTGCGTTTTCAACATATTTTGGATCTTTTTTTAATTTTTTTAATTTTTTAGTCTTCAAATTGTTATTAAATGGCTATTACTCCATAATAATTAGCAAATTATTAATTAAAAATATTTTTTTAATTTTTTTATAAGTTATTTTCACTAAATATCTTATATATTAAGTGTAACTGTATATTTATACTTATCTAAAATATATTTAAAATTAGATTTAAAAAATACAATTTATATTTATATCAATATAAATATATCTATATATTTAAATATTAATATATATTTTTTAATGATTTTTTTTAGAAGTAGACTTTTTATCAGCGATTTTTTTAAAAGCGCTGATAAAAACTCTCTTTTTTAGTGCTACTAAAAAAAGCGGTGATAAAGGGTACCCTTTAACAGCGCTAAAAAAAACACTGTTAAAGGGGTACCTTTATCAGCGTTAAAAAAAGCGCTGATAAAGGGTTACGTTTATCAGCGCTGATAAATGTATCTTTTTTATCAGCATTTTTTTGTTAGCGATGATAAAAGATGGCGTCGGGAATGACCAGTTTTATGATAGTGAGTTATTTTAGTATATTGATAACGAACCTGAGTTTGCATGTTGATACAGGGCAATCCAATCGGCAGCCCTGCCCTACCATATCGGTAAATATTTTCTAACCAAACCCCAATAATAAATATTAAAAAAAAAACACATATAATCCATCACCATCGTCTCCGTTCGGTCCCTCGAAAAATGGCGGGCTTAATGGCCGAATTATGCAATTGCTCGCGTTCCCAAGAGGAGTTGTTACGCCGCGTCGCCTTCACCGAAGGGCCGGACCTTCAGGTCTCCGACGATTCGCCGGACTGGAATGGATTTCCGGTGGCTTCCGTCGGGATTGTGATGGTATCCCTGCCGGATAGCTCGATCGAGTGCGGCGCGCCTCGCGAATGCTTCCAGACTCGCCTCGACGAAGAGACGGTCGGCGACGATCGCACTCATCGGATTAAAACCAAGGGCATTCGTGATGGCCGTGGGAACGTGGCTGTGGATGCTGCGGTCGGTGGCTTAGATTCTGAAGGGACTGTTGGTTTGGGGAAGGACTCCGAGTTAGGGTTTTCGGGAGAGGCTTCGGCAGCGGGGATTCGAGCAGCTCATTTGAGGCGAGTCTCGCCTCGCTTGGTGGAGAAGAATAGGCCTGTTGTGTCTGAGGATGAGGGTTCGGGTGACGCTGCTTTGAACAACTTGAAGCCTGCGAAGGCAAATGTGGATAAGATGATCGCAATCGAGTTTCACGATGCCGATGAGAGAGAGAGAGAGTGGATTCTCTTGCCTTAAAAGTTCTTGAGAAAACCGGGAAGCGTGTTGAAACTGGAAGAGAGGAAGGAGACAATGAAACACAGAGCAGGGGCAAACGACTGCTGGGTGCCAAGAATCCCGATGCAATTGACAATTGCAACCGTACCCGCCTCAATGTGGGCAGGCCGCCATCATCAACCGGTTGTTTAAAATCGCGGCGTCAGCTGCCATTCTCGGTTCCCAAGCCAGCTGCTGATCGGGATTCGGGTTCTACTACCTCATATGAGCTATGGTCTAAGACCATTCCAAAGCTTCTGGAGAGCTTCTCGAGGAAGGGTGGTGGGGATAGTTTGGCAAAGGAATCTATATTTGACATTGCCAAACGTCGTGGCATGATTTTCCCTCAACCTGCCTGGTGGCGTTTTCCTGAAGGCTATAGCCTGAGCAAGAGTTGAACCAAATGTTGGTAGCTGTGGGTTTGGTACTTCTGATTATCAATACGTCGTTAGCATCGGTGCCTGTGCAGGTTAGTTTTCTGCAAGTATTTATTTGCAGTACCCTGTTTGGTTACGCTGTTTATATTGAAATTCCTGTCGGTAGTCTTGATGCCCAATGAGAAGTATCTGTTTATACGCTGCTCTTCTTGTATGTTACTTGTTTGTTGTGAACTTTATATTTTCGGATGGATTGCTTCACATTACAGCCATCCTATTCAAATAAGGAGAGGGGTTCCACTTAATGATCTAGGGAAGTAAGCATTATGAAACTGAAGAAAACATGAACTTTTGTGAACAAACTCTAGCATATTGAAAGTTTGCCTTTAAGAGACGTTGACTGCTGTAAATCAGCATCTCTTTATCATGTTCGTTTATGGTATTTTTAACTAATATTCATTATGAACTTATCACTCTCAGGCAACCTAATCCTGGCTTCAAGACACAATCTTGTAAGCATCATTGAGCACACACCAGTTTCATGTTGTATCCGTATTGGGTATCTGTTTCAGTGCTATCCAGTCCCCTAGGTGTGAAGATTTGGTTCTAAGAACCAAATATGAGCACACAATCTTAATATTGGGTTTTGTTATGAAGCCTTTTATCCGAACAGGGTTGGATTAAGTCAATTGGTTGGAGATAGGGTAAACATACAGGCCCACTTGCCCCGACCAGCATTCATGCCGGATTAGGCGGGTCTAGTTTTGCTTTGTGGCACGGGCCTGACCCGTCATGAAATGGGCTTGCAGGCCTTTTTTACACCCATAGCTGGAGATAAAGGGAGGGATTTAGAAATAATGTCTAGTGGTATCTATGTAACAACGAAGACAGATTATATCATGAAAGATGTCCTGACCTCCCTTTCACTGGTAACCTCTTGAGCCGGCAATGAAGAGAAGTGTCCCCCAAAGCCCGCCTCCATTAGGCCCTTGGGTGACGAGGGTATAAAACATACAATGAGAGGCATTACCCTCACAATATAAGTCAAGGACAAGAGATAAGATGGAAACAACCGATCAACACCATATCATCTAAATATAAAATAACCATCATCTCACAATGCATGTCAAGCGATACTGTAGTTGGCGAATTCCCCCATACCTCAATGTGAGTTGAGGACATTTTTTTATAGATGAGTAAAAAGGATTACATGGTGAAGTATTCTGATGTGGGACTCGGAAATACCCATTATAATAAAACTGAGTTTAACACTCCTCCTCAAGCTGGGCATGCCCAACTTGGACCAAGAGTCCCACAAAAGAAAGATGACAACGAGCAAGACCATACACACTCTCCCTCAAGTTGGGTCGTTGATGTTGTAGATACCCAACTTGGTACTGAGAGAGTTCAGACGAGCTCCTTGAAGGTCTTTGGTGAAGATGTTGGCAAGCTGTTCTGTCATCAGAATGTGGCCGAAACTGATATGGTTCTGCTCGAGGTGATGGCGAAGAAAGTGACAGTTCATCTCGATATGCTTCGTTCGTTCATGAAAGACGAGATTAGAAGCAATCTTCGTGGCTGTCTGATTGTCACACCAGATATGAGTAGTCGTCTGTTGTGGGAAACCAATCTCATGGAGGAGATGACGAAACCAAAGTATCTCAATAGTGACCATGACCATGACATGGTATTCAGACTCCGCACTAGATCTGGAGACGGCAGTCTGTTTCTTGTTGCGCCAAGCGATGAGGTTACCTGTCAAGAAAACGACAAATCCATAAATAGACTTTCGGGTAGCAAGACAACCAACATAGTCAGCATTACAGAAAGTCTCAACATTCAGATGAGCATGATGTGAGTACCAAAGACCACGAGTAAGGTATTTCTTGATGTATTTGGTAATGCGGAGGATAACATCCCACTGAGATTTGGTCAGATGCTCCATGAATTGACTCACTTTGTCAATAATGCAGACAATGTCCGGATGTATCATGACGAGATAATTGAGTTTTCCCACAAGACGACGGTAGCTCTCTGGGTGAGAAAAGAGTTCCGTGTTGTCATAGATAGAACGTTCCCCATGCTCAAGAGGAGTGTCCACGACAGTTGCCTGACTCAAACCTTCATCCTGCAAGATATCCATGGCATAATTTCATTGGCAGAGAAAGATGGTTTCCGTAAAACAGGAGACCTCAATGTCAATGAAGTATGTGGGAGGACTGAGATCTTTGGTGTTGAAGTGGTGGTGATAATGCCCTTTGAGTTGGACGATTCCAGTGGAGTCGCTCTCGGTGATGATGATACCACCAACATACACCACCAACAGGATGCAGTCGTTGGACGTCGTACGGTAGAAGACGGTGTGGTCCTTCATACTGCGAGAGAGCCCAAACGTGGTGATGATGGTGCTGAATTGGCCAAACCAAGCATGATAAGATTGCTTGAGATCATATGGAGAGCGATGGAGTCTACAAACATGAGAGTCGGCTCCTGAGCCACGAAATCCTGGGGGCTGCTGCAGATATATCTCTTCTTCAAGAAAGCCATAGAGAAATACATTCTTGACATCCAGTTGATGAAGGGGCTAATGATAATGAGCGACCAGTGTAATATTTCGAGTTTTAAGAAAGAAACACTATGTTCAATAGCGTACATGATACGCTACATCGAGCTTAAACGAACAACTAAATATTATTATTTAAATGTTACTGTTATAACCTAGTTGTTGGAATGGTGAGAATGAACAATATTAAGTAAATTATAAAAATATGGTTTACACATGTTTATATAATGATTCATTGATTACCAAATTAAATAGGAAATTAAATAAAAACCAATTGAATATAAAAGATGCGTTTTTCTGAAAAAAAAACTATTTAAATGTAAAATAAGTGAGTTTATAAAATAATAAAATCACTCTTGTTGGATTTTATTAATGAAATATATATGTAATATATTCAATGTAATTTTTAAAATTCATCTTATATGTTTTATAGACATTATATAAGAACAAATTCAATTTTTACGGATAAAAGAAGTATTTTTCTAAAAATATAGTTTTACCACCTTTTGACGACGAACCCTTTTTAAATCTAGTTTTTGTCAATTTTAAATGTTCTATTTGACAAAATAAACTTCTTATTTGGAAGTGAGATATCAAAATTTACTTTGGTTGAAGTTTTGGTATTTTTCTGATAAAATTCATATTTTAATGAATAGTGAAAAATAATGTTTTTTTAATTCAAAACTGCCTTTTCGTTTAATTTATTTGTATTGTTAGATTATCATTTAAATAGGTTTTAAAGTATATTTAGATTTAGATTATGTTTTTATCATTTAAAACAATTTTGGTCATTGGAGATAATTTCAAATTGAAATTTGATATAAACACACGTCAATCTTTTGATGATTTTTACTTTAAAAAAACATGTTTTTTCGTTTTGACAATGAGTATTAATTTTAAATTAATTACTGTAACTTTTTTGTTTTGAATTTGGAAAAATGGATTCCATATTTGGAATTAGAAAGTCATAATTATGTAAATATGTTCCTTTTATTTTTGAATATTATGAATAATAACTTTAGTAATTATTTTTATTTATTACGGTTAAAGGGTAAATCAGATAAATAAGGATAAAAATAATATTATAAGAATATAAAACTACCCTAACACTTGTACTAATCCTATTGGATGAGATATGTCCGACCAAGACAACCATTGAGACAAAAATTTGGCCTTTCGAAGCTATTTGAGTGTGATTATGACACTTACATCATTTAATTTAAAGGAAAATATGTTATAAACATAAATCTTCTTAATAAAACAATTTTAATATGAGTTTATATAAGTGATCTTTTTGACTATAAATAGTCATTAGAAATATAAAAAGATTTCACACATCATGATATTTTATTTATAATTTTTAGACATTAAATAATTAAATTTAATTATGAGACAATGACAACGCAATGATTACTTTATTAATGAAGGAATGAAATAAATGATATTATAAATATGAAAATAAATATTATTGGACATAATTTATGCCATCCACTTTTTCTAGGTGAATATGACATGTTAGAAGGCTATTCAATGTTTTGGTTCGAAGTTATCTCTCTATTTGGATTTTATTTAAATTCAATAAAATGAATAGTGTAAAAATTCATATAATTGATGTTTTATAAAAATAGTAATTTATTAAATTATTTAAAATCCTAAAAATCTTTTAAAATCACAAAGTGACTATGATAAGGTTGACAAGTTCATTAAGTGTCCAATTATTGGAAATTGACCCTATATAAGTGAAATTAATAACCTTTTAATAATTAAAATGTTATTACCACAATTAAAATTAAAATATAATAATTAAGGCTAAACTGAAAAGATAAAGTTTAAAATAAAATAAATACATGTCTAAAAATTATTGGATGAGAGGATTTCAACCTATCCCAATTTTATCTTAGACATATCTCAAGTTGGAGCCTTTTGAATTAAAAAAATTAATTTATATTAATTTAACAGTTTAAGTGTTTCCAAGGGTGTCCTTTACTCTCCTATAAAAAGGTACCCTCTCTTTTCTAATACTCACATTTCAAGAACCATTTGGTTTGACAAAATCTTGCCCAAACCTCTTCCTAGAATCCCTCCCCTCATCCCAGAAGCCTCCCTTATGACATAAATCTTCTCAAGGAAGTCTTTTTGTATAAATCAAAAGAAGTTACCCGATTAAGAGGTGACACTTTCTCTCATGCTTTTTAGTTTCATTTACATTCTCCACTCACTAAACTCTTTTTATTCTATGATTACATAACAACACCAACATCCTAAATATACTAGGATGTTGTTATGCTATATTTTTGATTTACACTTACACACACCTCCATTTAATTGGTAACAAACATACTGTTTCTGTGTACGACGACCTACTACCTCATGAAATTATGATTGTCATATTTTCTCATACCACCTCTCATGGTGACCATTATAATGGAAACTATTTTACATATGATATATATTATATTTATATTGTATCTATGCTTCTGTAATTTTTATTTAGAACATACCTTTATGCTTTCCATGTTGCGTAAATACGATAATTTCGTTTGAGGAAGTGTGAACTACCGCCCCCTCAAAGCGATATGACTAATTCCCGCTATACATAAAACGTATAAAGGATGGTTTTATTAAACCTATGAGGCATACACGACATTAATATAATACTGGCATTATAATATACATTTATATCATTTAATTATCATTCTTTTAATAGGACAAAGAAATGAAAGTAGCGTTCATGCGTACGTATGACCTACCGTCTCCATTAACGACGCATTTCCTTTCTTATCTCCAAATATTATGGATATTCTAAATACATATATAATGGATATATATGATATTTAAATCATGAATAATATTATGTAGACTATGGATTTTTGACCACATAAACAATTTAAATTCAAACAAGTTTATTTTCAACTCAAGTACTGAATATTGACAAAACGTCCAATATGAACTTAAATAATTATGTAATTTTTATAACATGATAATAAGTGATATAAAAGAAATAATAAATTTGAAAAAGGTTCTCAAGCAAGTAGAAATTAACCTAAGTTTATTTTTCGGGAACATAACGATTGTACGTGATGAATCAAACTCAAGGTAAGAGGAATCTTAACTCAATCTCCATTCATTGAGTTAAATATCCATGTCATTGGTTTTGTTTTTCCAAGAATATGTGTGAATGACCTCTGAATATTTTACACTGAATATCCACTTATATTGAGTGTATTTATATTTGTCACACATAATTATGTCATTGATTTATCCTTAATCTAATGATACGATCTTTGTAAGGGATTTCGTCTCAATCTCTTTTCATTGAAGCGTATCTTGATATTATGCACCTTTATTATCCTATAATGCGTATATACAAACCTTTTGTCTCGTTATATCATGAATTAGTATATCCTCATGATATTTAAAGTTTTGTTTAATGTTAATCTTTAATGATTTGTATTCAAGTGTTTCTCATGTGGCACGAGTCTCTTTAACTAAAACATCGTTTTTAATGTTTTAAAGATTTATTCTTCTAAAACCTTCTATTTAATGTCTATGTTTTCAAAATGTTTTTTATGAATTTATTTATATGGACATGAATGTTTTAAAATTTCAATTTATTTCAAAACTTTCAAAGTGGTATGTGACACTTTGTTTCAAAAGTCTCTTTATTAAATGTTTTAAATGGTTTTGGAAATGCATTGAATATTTCAATAACTTGAAATGATTTCTTGTGATTGAAAATGAAATTTTATGAGTAAAATGTTGAAAATTGCAGTCTTTTATGTGTTATGATTATATAATGGTACTTTGACATTTGACGGGTGGTTACATGATAAACCAAAGATGAGTGGTTCCGTGATAAACCAAAGACAGGTGGTTCTGTGATAAACCAAAGATGGGTAGTTACGTTATAACCTTCAATGCATTGGGTATGGAAGTTGGCCGTATGACTATTCCATTTAGTGATATGTGTGGAATTCGACCGTATAGTTGTTCCATTTAAGCATGTTTATGTCCCAATATACCTTTATATGATATATATTGCTTTATATGGGTTTATGGTAATCCTTTGGTTACAAAAAGGTTAAGCACTGAGCTTATATTCAGTGAAGAGTATTTACTACTTCATAAAGGTGAAAAATATTACTTTATGATAAGATATTCATAGTTTACATGTTTTTCCAAGACTAACAGTTTTCTTTCTTTATGTATCCCTTACTGAGCTTTTTATTTTCATCCCAAGTTTTGAAATGTTTTTCACAGGACTTAAAGAAGAATAGAGTCAAGGATGAGATCAAGGAAAAGTTATATTATGAAACGAAACCATGTTTCTTTTTAAAAGTTGAGGCCAAAGCCTCAGTTTATTCGGGGAAGGGGCTACAGTACAAAGAAAATCATGCAACAAGCAGTGTCTACTTGTAATATTTAAGTTGTTATGTATGAGTTATGACCTAATTCTCTAAAGCTCTAAACCTAAAAAGATCCTCGATGTGAATTAATGTCAAATTATTGAATTATCTCAAGATTAAGTAATGTTTAAGGTCAAAGCCTTATAGTTGGTATCAGAGGATGATTTAAACAACTTTGGAGATTAGGATGTTTTCTTAAGAGTTAGAGATATCATAATGAGTTTATAATTTTAAGGTGGATCATAAGTTCAATGTCTTAGAAACCCCTTTTGAGGCTTTATGTTCTCAAATATTAAGGCGACTAATGGTATTTTCAGAGACATTCACCTTTGAGGAAATTATGGGTTATTAGTTTTTGGGATGCAAAATGAGAGGTATGAAATAACCTTTGAAGTTAAAACATGTTATGGTTATTTTTGAGGTTTTTATAATATTTTTGGAATATTATAAGAATTATATAGTTTTTTAAAAAGAACAACACGTAGACCGTGTGACAACCCGTCGCGTCGGATAAGGCTGCATGAATCGAACCCACAACCGAAGGGTGATAATGGTGCATCGCCTACCACTAGTCTACGTGAAGTCACTGGTTAGTAAGAATTTTTCTTTTTAGTTAAACTAGTTTATGGAATAAGATGAAGTTGATTTTGGGAACTTACGTTTTATCAAATGGATATCCTTTGTATTAGAAAATGATATGGGGATTGAGTGATACATGTTATTTTGGAAGACATTCGCTATTTTGGGAACCCCATACGCCTAAGGAAAATAGAATACTATAGTATTTTATTTGAGGAGTAATGATTGAATTTTATTTTGGAAGAATATATGTTTTTATAAAGGACTTATGACGATTCAGGTTATTTATGGAAGTGATTAACCTATCTTGGATAGAATGTGATTAAGTTAATTACTTTTTGGTATGAGACATTAAGAGTGTTTGATGTTATTTTGAGATAATTGTTAAAATTTATCTTGGAAGACTGTTATCAAATTCTTCTAATTTTTGGGTTTCAATCTTAGGTTGGATTATTGTGAGGAATATTAAGGACAATTATTTATCAAATGGTCTTTATTGAACTTTGAATATTACTGTTGAATTTTGGATATTAAAAGTAGTTTTTCTTCATACAATGATTTATCCTATTAGCGGAATTATCCGATTTTATCCTAAATTTTTTGGTTTTGGTTAATATTTCAAGATAAAATGAATAAATGGTTAATCTTTTGTGGATTATGTGATTCTCTAGAAGTTGATTCTAGTGCTTCAAGTGTGAACAAGTCATCTTGAATACTCAACATTTGGAGAAAAGATGAGTTTGCGGTAGAAATTTATTAAAAGGATGAAACTCTACTTGACAAGTAAATATGTTTCTTTATGTTCTTAGTCAAGCTTATAAATAAATGCCTCAACTTTATGAAAATGATCTTAAAACAAAAACGTTTTCTGTTTACTTTTCCTACTGTGAAATCAAAGATCGTTTAACCCATCACATGTTTGTGGTTTTCTCTAACTGTTAAATTTCTCTTGATCATGTTTTCTATTACTCTCCATCAGAACTTGACAGTTAGTTTTTCTTCCATATCCATGTTTTCCTACATGGAATCCTAGTTTGTGTTATCTCAGGTGAACTTCGTACCTTCTTTTCTTTTAAAGTGGATGTTTTGTTAATCCTTTTTCTGATGTGGGATTGCAATAAAAGTATTTTGAAAATTCATACCCTAATCATCGACTCCAAATTCAAATTGCGAGGATGCAATTTGAAAATGATCTCAAAATGATCTTCCATATCCATGTTTTCTTACATGGAATCCTAGTTTATGTTCTTAGTCAAGCTTATAAATAAATGCCTCAACTTTATGAAAATGATCTTAAAACAAAAACGTTTTCTGTTTACTTTTCCTACTGTGAAATCAAAGATCGTTTAACCCATCACATGTTTGTGGTTTTCTCTAATTGTTAAATTTCTCCTGATCATGTTTTCTATTACTCTCCATCAGAACTTGACAGTTAGTTTTTCTTCCATATCCATGTTTTCCTACATGGAATCCTAGTTTGTGTTATCTCAGGTGAACTTCGTACCTTCTTTTCTTTTAAAGTGGATGTTTTGTTAATCCTTTTTCTGATGTGGGATTGCAATAAAAGTATTTTGAAAATTCATACCCTAATCACCGACTCCAAATTCAAATTGCGAGGATGCAATTTATTAGAGGGGAGAATGTAACATCCTGAGTTTTAAGAAAGAAACACTATGGTCAATAGTGTACATGATATGCTACATCGAGTTTAAACGAACAACTAAATATTATTATTTAAATGTTACCATTATAACCTAGTCGTTGGAATGGTGAGAATGATCAATATTAACTAAATTATAAAAATATGGTTTACACATGTTTATATAATGATTAATTGGCTACCAAATTAAATAGGAAATTAAATATAAACCAACTGAATATAAAGGATGTGTTTTTCTGAAAAAAACTATTTAAATGTAAAATAAGCGAGTTTATAAAATAATAAAATCAATTTTGTTAGATTTTATTAATGATATATATATGCAATATATTCAATGTAGTGTTTAAAATTCATCTTATATGTTTTATAGATATTATATAAGAACAAATTCAATTTTTACGGATAAAAGAAGTATTTTTCTAAAAATACAGTTTTACCGTTTTTTTGATGGCGAACCCTTTTTAAATCTAGTTTTTGTCACTTTTAAATGTTATATTTGAAAAAATAAACTTTTTATTTGGAAGTGAGATATCAAAATTTACTTTGGTTGCAGTTTTGCTATTTTTCAGATAAAATTTATATTTTAATGAATAGTGTAAAATACTGTTTTTAATTCAAAATTGCCTTTTTGTTTAATTTATTTGTATTGTTAGATTATCATTAATTTGGTTTTAAAGTATATTTATATTATGTTTTTAATAATTTAATCCAATTTTGGTAATTGGAGGTAATTTCAAATTGAAATTTGATATAAATACATGTCGATCTTTTGATGATTTTTACTTAAAAGAACCCGTTCTCGTTTTGACAATGAGAATTAATTTTAAATTAATTACTACAACTTCTGTGTTTTGAATTTGGAAAAATTGATTTCATATTTGAAATCAGGTCTTAATTATGTAAAAATGTCCCTTTTATTTTTGAATATTATGAATAGTAAATTTAGTAATTATTTTTATTTACTACGGTTAAAGGGTAAATTAGGTAAATAAAGGTAAAAATAACATTATAATAATATAAAACTACCCTAACACTTGTACTAATCACATTGGATGAGATATGTCCGATCAAGACAACCCTTGAGATGAAAATTTGGCCTTCAGAAACTACTTGGGTGTGATTATGACACATCTTTTAATTTAAAGGAAAATATATTATAAACATAAATCTTATTAATAAAACAATTTTAATATGAGTTTATATAAGTGATCTCTTCGACTATAAATAGTAATTAGAAATAGAAAAAGTTTTGTTACGTCATGGTATTTTATTTATAATTTTTAGACATTAAATAATTAAATTTAATTATGACACAACGATGACGCAGTGATTACTTTATTAATGAAAGAATCAAATAAATGATATTATAAATATTAAAATAAATATTATTTGACATAATTTATGTCATCCACTATTTTTCTAGGTGAATATGACATGTTAGAAGACTATTTAATGCTTTGGTTCGAAGTCATCTATCCGTTTGGATTTTATTTAAATTCAATAAAATGCAGTGTAAAAATTGACATAATTGATGTTTTATAAAAATAGTAATTTATTAAATCATTTAAAATCCTAAAAATCTTTTAAAATCACAAAGTGACTATGATAAGGCCGACAAGTTCATTAAGTGTCCAATTATTGGAAATTGACCCCATATAAGTGAAATTAATAGCCTTTTAATAATTAAAATTTTATTACCACAATTAAAATTAAAAGTGAATAATTAAGGGTAAACCAAATAGATAATGTTTAAAATAAAATAAATACATGTTTAAAAATTATTGGATGAGAGGATTTCGACCTATCCTAATATTATTTTAGACATATCTCAAGTTAGAGCCTTTGGAATTAAAAAAATAATTTATATTAATTTAATAATTTAAGAGTTTCCAAGGGTTCCATTCCCTCTCGTATAAAAAAGTACCCTATCTTCTCTAATAATCACACTTCAAGAACCATTTGGTTTGGCCAAGCTCTGCCCAAACCTTTTTCTAGAATCCCCCCTTATCCTAGAAGTCTCCTTTAGGGCAGAAAGCCTCTCAAAGAAGCCTTTTGGTATAAACCAAAATAAGTTACCTGATTAAGAGGTAACACTTTCTCTCATGATTTTTAGTTTCATTTACATTCTCCACTCCCTAAACTCTTTTTATTTTATGATTACATAACAGCACCAGTATCCTAAATATATTAGGACGTTGTTATGCTATGTTTTCGATTTACACTTACACACACCTCCATTTAATGGGTAACAAACATATTGTTTCTTTGTCTGGCGAACTACTGCCTTACGAAACAATGATTGTTCAATTTTCCCATACCACCTCTCACGATAGCCATTATAATGGAAACTATTTTACATATGATATATATTATATTTATATTGTCTCTATGCTTCTGTAATTTTTATTTAGAACAAACTTTTATGCTTTCCATGTTACGTAAATACAATAATTTCATTTGAGTAAGTGTGGACTACCGCCCCTTCAAAACGATACGACTCGTTTCCGCTATACACGGAACATATAAAAGATGATTTTATTAAACCAATGAGACATACATGACATTAATATAATACTGGTATTATAATATACATTTATATCAGTTATTTATTATTCTTTTAATATGACAAAGAAATGAAAGTAGTGTTTATGCGTACGTACGACCTACCGTCTCTATGAACGATGCATTTCATTTCTTATCTCAAAATATTATGGGTATTCTAAATACATATATAATGGATATATATGATAGTTAAATCATGAATAATATTATGCAGATGATGGACTTTTGACCACATAGACAGTTTAAATCCAAACAAGTTCATTTTCGACTCAAGTACCGAATATCAAAAAAACATCCGATATGAACTTAAATAATTATGTAATTTTTATAACATGGTAATAAGTGATATAAAAGGAATAATAAACTTGAAAAAGGTTCTCAAGCAAGTAGAAATAGACCTAAGTTTATTATTCCGAAACATAACGATTGTACGTGATGAGTCAGACTCAAGGTAATATAAATCTTAACCCAGTCTCCATTCATTGAGTTAAATATCCATGTCATTGGTTTTGTTTTTCCAAGAATATGTGTGAATGATCTCTGATTTTTTTACACTGAATATCCACTTATATTGAGTATATTTATATTTGCCACACATAATTATGTCATAGATTTATCCTTAATCTAATGATACGATCTTTGTAAGAGATTTCGTCTGAATCTCCTTTCATTGAAGCATATCTTGATGTTATGCACCTTTGTTATCCAATAATGTGTATATACAAACCTTTTGTCTTGTTATATCATGAATTAGTATATTCTCATGATATTTAAAGTTTTGTTTAATGTTATTCCTTAATGATTTTTATTCAAGTGTTTCTCATGTGACAAATGACTCTTTAACCAAAACATTGGTTTTAATGTTTTAAAGATTTATTCTTTTAAAACCTTCTATTTCATGTCCATTTTTTCAAAATGGGTTTTATGAATTTATTTATATGGACATGAATGTTTTAAAATTTCAATTTATTTCAAAAGTTTCAAAGTGGTATGTGACACTTTGATTCAAAAGTCTCTTTATTAAATGTTTTAAATGGTTTTGGAAATGAATTGAATATTTCAATACCTTGAAATGATTTCTTATGATTGAAAATGAAATTTTATGAGTAAAATGTTGAAAATTGCAATCTTTTATGTGTTATGATTATATAATGGTACTTTGACATTTGATGGGTGGTTACATGATAAACCAATGATAAGTGGTTCTGTGATAAACCAAAGACAGATGGTTCCGTGATAAACCAAGGACAAGTGGTTACGTTATAACCTCCAATGCATTGGGTATGGAAGTCGGTCGTATGACTATTCCATTTAGTGATATGTGTAGAATTTGACTATATGGTTATTAAATTTAAGCATGTTTGTGTCCTAAGATACCTTTATATGATATATATTACTTTATATGGGTTTATGATAATCTTTTGGTTACAAAAAGGGTAAACAATGAGCTTATATTCAGTGAAGAGTATTTATTACTTCATAAAGGTGAAACGTATTACTTTATGATAAAGTATTCATAGTTTACATGTTTTCGCATGACTAACAATTTTCTTTCTCTGTGTATCCCTTACTGAACTTTTTATACAAATCCCAAGTTTTGAAATGTTTTTCACATGACTTAAAGAAGAATAGAGTCAAGGATAAGATCAAAGAAAAGTTATGCTATGAAATGAAACCATGTTTCTTTTTATTTTTTTTTGTTTTATGAAAAAAATGGATAGTAAGTAGAAGTGTCTACTTGTAATATTTAAGTTGTTATGTATGAGTTATGACCTAATTCTCTAAAGCTCTAAACCTAAAAAGACCCTTGACGTGAGTTAATGTCAAATTATTGAATTATCTCAAGATTAAGTAACGGTTAAGGCTAGGGCCTTATGGTCAGAGAGATGGATAATCAGACTGATGCCATCTTTGAAACCAGAGAGAAGATATGAAAATAGTCGATACCATATGTCTGAGAAAATCCCTTTGCTACAAGTTGAGTTTTGAGGCGATGAAGAGTGTTATCGCCATTGGGACGAATCATACAAATCCATTTGATTCTGACCGCTTGTTTGCCTGCTGGAAGGGGGACCAGATCCCAAATATGGTTGTCGTCCAGAGCCTGCAATTCATCCTGCATCGCTTGTAGCCATCCTGAGTGAGATTTGACATCGCCAATCGTGTGGGGAATAAATATCATCTCTAGAGCTGACAGACCTATGTATGAAGATGTATAGAGAGGAGTATTCTAGAAAGAACGAGTACCTTTCCGAAGTGCAATGGGAAAATTGTCTGGTGTCGGGGTAGGAGCATCAGATGAAGTTGGGATGATGATTTTCTCGGCCTGGACGGGGGACACAATCGATGGACGACTAAAGTAGACCATACCAAACCGGTGATCAGCAGAGGGAGTCACCAGAGGAGGGTGAATGATGAGAGGAAGACAATCGTCGATGGTAGTATCTGGATGAGGAGAGGGAAGAGAGAACATAGAGCTCTCAATAAATGATACGTCAGCAAAGATGATATACTGTCGTAGGTCCGGAGAGAAGCGTCGATATCTGCACTGAGTGTGAATATCCGAGGAATATGCAACAGAGGGGTTTATGAGAGAGCATATAGATGTTGAGAGGAGTGTCACGGACATAACAAAGACATCCAAACACACATAGTCGAAGTGAGTGAGGAGGGAGAGAGGAGAACAAAGTACGAAAAGAAGTCTCTCCCTGAAGAATAGAAAAAGGAAGGCGATTGAGGAGATATGTAGATATAAGGATGATATCCCCCCAAAAGAGGAGGCACCTGCCAGTGGAATAGGAGAACACAAACAGTCTCTGAAATATGTTAGTGTTTCCGCTCAGCCACTCCATTCTGCTGAGGTGTATTAGGACAGAAGGTTCGATGAATGATGTCATTCGCCTGGAGAAACTACTGAAAGGGAGTGGACAAATACTTTCACCCATTGTCCGAGCAGACACATTTAACGGAGATGGAAAACTATTTATGAATCTCATGGTAAAAAGTCTAAAAAGTAGAAAACACCTCATACCGATCTCGAAGAAGGTACAACCAAGTCATCGCAAAAAATCATCAATGCAGGATATATAATATTTATACCCTAAGTGACTCGAGACGACACATGGACCCCGTACATCTGAATGAACCAAATCAAAGGGTTTGGAGGCCTATGCAACCACTCAAGGAAGATATGAAGTACGATGATGTTTCGAAAATTTACATGACTTGCAATGAAAGGAAACATGTTGACTAATATTAGGAAAAAGTTGATGAAAGGTGAAGGCGGGTGGATATCCTAATCGGGAATGAAGGTCCAATGCACGAGTAGAGACAGACGTGCAAGCAACAAATGTAGGTTCATCGAACATGTACACCCCGTTCTGAAGCTGACATTTACCAAGTTCTTACTTCGTCATCCGCTCCTAAAACACAACGAGAGAAGATGTAAATATGACACTACAGTTGAAATCCTTTGTAAGTTACTTATGAAGATAAGGTTAAAAGGAATACGAGGTACATGTGTCACATATGACAGCTGAATAAATGGATTCAGGGAGCATGCACCAAAGCCCGCAATGGGGATAGTGGATCCATCAACGACAGTGATGGCTAAGGAACCAACATATGGACAATAGGTGGATAAGATACCTACATCACCTGTGAGATGATTTGATCTACCCGAGTCAAACATCTAGGCATGGGAGCGACGACTGACAAAAGTAGTGGAACCACCAAAGTGAGCAAGAGATGCCAAAAATGAACCTGGTAGAGAGGTGTTTCGATGATCGTGAATCGGCTAGAGCTCAGCCATGGAGAGGTCCAGAGAGGGAGGAAGAGTTGCGGTTGACGGGGAAGCATTCTGGACCGCAGCCTGACCTTGCCGAGGTTGCTGTGATGAGCGCCCATGAAGAACCCAACAATGGTCAATCAGGTGGCCAAGCTTGCCACAGTGCTGACTAAGGGTGTAATTTCGGCCTGACTCGACCCGGACCGGGCCGGGCCTGCCCCCGAAAAAAGTCGGGCCGCGAACCACTATTCGGGTCGGTCGGGCCGGCCCAAACAACCCATGAGGTGGCCCGAGCATGGCCTCGGGCTGGCCCAAACCGTCGGGCCGGGCCATGGCAGGCTTTTATAATTTTCAAAATAAAATATATAACGAGTTAAAAACATTTTTTTTCAATGTTTAATGTAAAAAGTTTTTTTTAAACTTAATTTTAAAAAGTTTTTTAAGCTTTTATTTAAAATGTTTTTATTTAAATGTTTTAAAACATTTTTTAAACGTTTGTTTAAAACTTTTTTATTTACACATTTTTTAAACAGTTTTTTACATTTATTTTTAATTGTTTAATTTAAAACGATTTTATAAACAATTTTTTTTTAAAAAAAATAAAAACATCATTTTTTAAACGAATGTTTTTACATGTATTTTTTTTGAAACGTTTAACAATTTTTTGTAAAAACATTTGTTTTCCTTTTTATTAACTTTTTACAGTGGGTGAATATGTTATTTTTTTTCTAAATAGATTTATATATGTGAATCTATATATATTATGTGCAAGTTGTAAAAAAAAATCAATGAGGGTTTGAGGGGGTGCGCACCAGTGGATGAGTTTAAAGCGTTTTTTTAAAACCTTGGTATTTAAACGTTTTTTAACATTTTTTTAAAACATTTTTTTACATTTATTTTTAAGAGTTTTTAAATGATTTTTTAAAATGTTTTTTTAAAATTCTTTTTTTAAACATGTTTTTATGTATTTTTTTAAATGTTTTAACATTTTTTTGTAAAAACGTTTATTTTGTTTTTTTATTAACATTTTACAGTGGGTGGTTATGTTTTTTTTTCTAAATTTATTTATATATGTGAATCTATATATAATATGTGCAAGATATAAAAAAAATAATGAGTGGTTGGTGGGTGCGTAGTAGTGGATGAGTTTAACACGTTTGTTTAAAATCGTGTTATTTAAATGTTTTTTTAACATTTGTTTAAAATGTTCTTTTACATTTATTTTTAAACATGTTTTAAATGATTTAATATATATTTTTTAAAACGCCTTTTTTAAACTCTTTTTAAATGTATTTTTTTAAATGTTTTAACAATTTTCTTATAAAAACATTTATTTTATTTTTTATTGGTGGTTATGTTATTTTTTCTAAATTGATTTATATATGTGAATCTATATATATTTTGTGCAATTTGTAAAAAAAATAATGAGGGGTTTCGGGGGTGCACAATAGTGGGTGAGTTTAAAGCCTTTGTTTAAAACCTTGTTATTTAAATGTTCTTTTAACATTTGTTTAAAATGTTTTTTTACATTTATTTTTAAAAGATTTTTTAAAATGATTTTTTTAATCGCATCTTTTTACATGTATCTTTTTAAATGTTTATTTTATTTTTTATTAACATTTTAGAGTGAGTGGATATGTTATTTTTTAAATAGATTTATATATGTGAATCTATATATATTATGTGCAAGTTATAAAAAAAATTAATGAGGGGTTGGGGGGTGCGCAATAGTAACTGGGTTATTTTTTTTTGTTTTCTAAATAGATTTATATATGTATATATAGTATATATAATATATGCAAACATACTTAAAAAAAATTAACGAGGTTGGGGGGACACGAACATCAGTCAATGAGTGTTATTTATTTGTTAATATATTATGAGTTATAATATATATAATGTTAAATCATTAATATAATTATGTAAATATAAATATATATATATATATATATATATTATCCCTAAAAACATTAAACATTATTTAACAAACAAATATATTATTTGTGATGAAAAAAGTACATAACAATTAAACATCAAGAAATTACACTATTTATTTGTGCAATGACAAAAAATATTTTTAATAAAAAATACATTAAATTTAGATATCTATTCCATTACAAAAGTTCATTACATCAAACATAAAAAAATCAATCATCTGATTCTAATGTTGTGTCTTCGGTAGGGTTTGACAACATATCGAGCTCATTATCAACATTGAAATGTAAATGATATATAATAAAATGAATTAACATGCATTCATTTAATTGAATAAAATGAAATGTATTTAATTAATATGTTTGTAACCATAAAAACAAATATTTCAAGTGATTTTTTTATTAATAGATTTGTTTATATATATATATATATATATATATATCCAGTCGTGTAGTTTTTATTCAGGCGCACTGTTTGAACCAATTGGTCCAAACGCAGCCTTGAAAGCTTGTGGTAGGGGGTTCGAATCTCCCTATTAGCAGTTTCCCTGTTTTTTAGAGCAGCCCAAGCTTTAGACGGGCTAGCAGGCCGGACTGCAGACGGGCCGACCCGTGGGTCTGCTTTGATAAGCGCATGCTTGACTCTGGTTTCGCTGGGCCGAGCCAGGCCACTCGGGCCATAATTACACCCTTAGTACTGACAGAGGGGATGAGGACGACCCTCCCCATGACCACGTCCATGAGTGCCTGAGGAGCGGCCACTTCCATGACCCAAGAGGGCAGTGTGATCGATGCTGGGGGTGGGTGGGGCTAGTGGTCGATGAGCCTTTCCAAGGCGATGATACACCCGGTGTTTGGGGAATGTGCCACAGCTCAAACAATTCATCCCAGAGAGTTTTACATTCCATGAAGTACGTCGGAAATGGACGGACATGCTGGCGGATGAGTGACAGACGCTGAAGAACATCGGAGACCCGAACCATATTATTTGTCTTAGAATACATGAGGTTTAAGGAATTTCAGAGTTCTTTAACCGTATTGGCGGTCCGAGTGACGTCCTTGATGGAGAGATCCATAGAATTGACCAGCAATGCAAAGATCTTGGTATCAGCAAGCTTTTATGGGCGATATTTGGAATCAGAAGGTAGTGGCGGAGGAGCCTCGAGGTGGGAGTCGAGGTCCATGCTCGTGAGTGACATCAACACCGTCTTCCGCTAGACCGAGAAATTGGTTGAATCGAGCCGCTCATCAACCTGGCGGGTGGAGGCGGTGATCAGTGGAGACAAAACAAAAGAGTCGGTCATTGGATGGGCAGGGCTGGGACTTGTCAAAGAGAGCTGGATCAGGAGTCGTCGAGAGAGGTGGGGCCGGGATGTCGCAAGGGAGGCGGGTGATGGGAGGTCGCGTCGAAGGCGGGCCGGTCATGAAGCCGGGAGGTCGTGAGCAAGCGGGGTCGGTAGAGCGCCGCAGGAGGGGTTTCACCTGGAGCGTTGTGCTGGACATCCGTGTCAGGAGTACAGTGGGAGGGAGGCGACGATGAACGCCAAGAAGTCGAACGGAGGGCGGGGGTTGGGAGATCGTCCCGGGAGGGTTGTCTCGCGTGGAAGAGGCAGACAGACGGTGAGTGCCGTCACGATCAAAGGGTTCTGTCGGGAAGGACGGAGGGCCGCCTAGTCCGTCCTGCATAGAGCAGGAGGCCGTCGGAGGGCTGGGAGAGTGCGTCGACCGTGATGGCTCCGCCTAGAGGGAGTCAAGAAGGAGGCAGGCCGGTCGTAGCCGAGAGGGCGAGGCCGGACGACACCGGGTGGCCGCAGGGAGGGCGGGGCCGGACATAGCTGAGAATCCGCTGGGAGGGAGGGGCCAGAAGCGCCCGCAGGAGGGATTCTCCTGGAGGAATGAGGGCAGTGAAAAATTTATTGGGATTTTTCCTTTGATACCATGTAGTTGATGAATTCTCCCTTACCCCAATGTGAGGTGGGAACATTCTTTTATAGATGAGTAAAAAGGATTACATGGTGGAGTATTCCGATGTTGGACTCGGAAATTCCCATTATAATAAAATTGGGTTTAACAGATACAAATATAAACTCTAAAATAAAATTGCACCAAGGGAAATCCTAAGACACCAACTCCAACCTTCAAGATAGTAGTGTCTAGCTAGGTCCCCAAAACCCTTCTCAAAGCCTGAAAAAATAGTTTATATATACGGAGGGTGAGTATAACATGTATACTCAGTAGGATCATGTCCATAGTCTCTCATACAAATGTCAGAAGAGCATACTAATGCTCCGGTGAATAAACAACATAACTAGCACGCAAAGGCGCTCCACAACCGCTTTCCCATTGATCATATATCCACAACCTCATCGTCATATATGCATCTTATATTTTAGGTAGTAGAGTATCTTGAATATAAAGGACACTAATCTCATGCCTTCCTCCTACCATGCATGACCCCCACCAAGAATCACATTAATTACTGCCATCAACCAAAATCCATCATCATCAGACCTCGCCACCAACCAATCCATCAACACTAGACCTCGCCGCTAACTAATCCATCAACACTAGACATCACCACCAACTAAGAGACCATCATTAGGCATCACCACCAACTAAGCGACCATCATTGGGCATCACCACCAACTGAGCCATCATCACTAGATATCACCACCAATTAAGCCATCATCACTACCACCGAAGAGGGAGAGAGAACACTTGGAATCCAAAACCTAGTGGGTGTTGGCATGAAATGCCCGAGTCAAGTGGGGTGTGTATATAAATCACATGGAAATACCAAAATTACAAAACCCAGCCTAAAGTTCTATGTCAAACATCACTAGCGCAACCCAATACTACCACATCATCCCACGACATTCACCACCAACTGCTGCCACCACTAAATGCAATTCACGACACAAAACAACCATACACAACCCAAAATTCCCTTATTTATTCACATATTCAACCGTTTCCAGGTTTTCCAATTTACTAACCAAGCCTCGTTTAACAACCATTCAATTCCATATTTAATGACCAACCAATCTCAAGAATACCTCGTATTTAATTTCACCCACTACCCTTTAGGTTCCAACCCATTTATCGTCATTCAATTCATTAATCAATTTCCATGTGTTGAATTCCATTCCACACTTATTTAATTCCATCCCATGCCATTCCCATTCCATCACTAGCAATCATATTCCATAGCCACCTGGTAACTATTGCAACACACCTCCACACAGCAACCCAACCACCTCGCAACATTACCCATCAACTTTCCACCACAAACCAACTCTCAATATACCTCATGCCAAACCAACTGTAGCCTCGTTGCCTCAACACATTTCACATTTGAATCGGTCACCACCTTAATCGTACAAACCCCACAATACATAACAACACATTTTAGATCCCATAGTTTCCCCTATTTCAGTTTCAAGGGGAATTTCACGACATTTCATCATCTCTTGCATGAGTGTTTTTACAAAATTTTCAGATTTATGAACAACCAATTCACAACCATATGTAAGTGCTTAACTTTTTATGAATGGTGAGTTCAAACACCCACAACAATGGTTCACAAGCATGGAAACAACAACTAGAAATTTCAGCTACATCAAGTTATTCAAAAACAGAATCAAAGATAACCAATAGCATGAAATCTAGAGAACACATATGAAAACAACCCCCTTCAATTTCATTTAAACTGGTTCATTATCTTGTTTAGGCTAGTCCTTATCATCCACCCAAAGGAAAAAAAGACATGCTAATATCACAGATGCACCAAACAAGGAGAAAACAAAGATCCCCTCCCTCAATCAAGGATTTCTAAAATCAGTGCGTAAGATCCAAGCAAGAATAGGTTGATCACAAGATCGACATCTCACCAAGAAACCCTCAACAACCTAAAACCCAACATCTCCAATCAATCTCTAGCCGCAAAATCACCCATACCAGTCATTCCCACAACCACTGTCTTCTTTTGATGAAGAATGAGAAGAAAACTGAGAAAGGGAAGGAATGAAACACACCTTAAGTTTCCAAAAACTAATCTCTTGAAGCCGGGGATCAAGGCCATTAAAAAGGGATTGGCAGACCTTCCAAGGATGCACCGAGGCCACCCAAGATTCAAAAGAAAAGTTGGGCGAGTGATGAGTTTCAAAGGGTTTTTGAAATTTACTCCCATCAATTTTTAAAGAGGATACGACACATCACCACATGCCACGCTATTGTGAATAGGTTTTTACTCAAAACTACGACACAACACCATGAGCTACGTCGCAACCACCCTTGGTCCAACCTCCTCCATAATCCACGCTGTAGTCTTCAGCCAGATCTTATAATATCAGGCCAAGGCTATGACACAATCCACGCACCATGCTGCAGCTACCCCCAAATCTACAGAGACATCAACACTAACCGCCCTGAACCTCCACACTGCTAGAACGTTTTGTCCCAAGGATGCAATGACAAAGTAAATACAAAGTTTGTGTGTGTGTGTGTGGGGGGGTATGGTAGTTTTGAAATAAACATACAAATTTTATCCTTTCCTCATGTTTAATGTTGATTAGAATTGCGAAATACCGATCAATTCATAATCAGAGTAAAATAGTGAATGCAACAAAAATATAAACTATATGAAATGTAGATAGAATAATGAAAATAAGTCTGTCAGAAGTTCATGAAAATCTGACAATGGTAATATAAGAGGCAGAAATAAAAAATTTAAATCAACGGAAGTTTAAAAACTAAACTCAGAGTATTGGGTTATAAACCAAATACTCCTTTAAAGGATATATTTAAAACACACTTTTAAACCAATGTGTAAGATAAATCTTTATACCAGATCTAATGTATTAGCTACTTTCAATATGTTGTAAGGTATCCCCGATTTTATAACCTATCAGAAGGTCTGTCTTTCTATCCCCTAAATTCCTCGACTAAACCTGTCAGTAGCTGCTCTCTTTCACACTTGAAGTTTTCTTAGCTCCATCTTCCTAGCCATAGAGGCCCTCGACCCCGACGATCAAAAATTTCTTTGTCTTCTTATTCTCAGAAGTCCTTGATCACTCAGGATTGGTAAAACAACGATTACAAAAAAAATTGGTAAGATCTTCACAAATCAAACCTTACAATGATAAATCTTAACAGAAACACTTTGAAAGAAAAAGATTACACTAATTGGAAGCACTTTCAACAACAAGAAATTGTAAAGCTTCAAAATAAACAACTTTTAGAATGCTTGATGTGCTATCAATCGTCATTCTTTTGACGCTTGAGGTGAAACTCTATTTATAGACACAATTGTAACACACTTCAATAGTCGGATTCCGAAAAAACTCGAAGCCAGTTGTAACTTCATCAGCAAAAACTTATTCATCTACTGATGAAATTAGTAAGCTTCTTCATCTACCGATGAGTTTATTAGGCACTACTACAATGCTTAAAAAACGATGAATGTAATCTGGCATGCAAGTTCAGATCATTGGATTTTTGTAAAACCATTTTAGTTCTTCGGTATTTTAGTTTTTGAAAGTTCATTCTGTACAAACATAACAACTTAAAAAAACTCAAGTTAGATCATTTTCATATAAAGTGTATTGTGATTTCCAAAATGAAGAAATGAAGTGAGTCATTGACTCAACAATGCCACTCTTTTCGGAAAGCATAAGACACACAAGGAAATTCAAAAAGAACATTTGAATTAAAAAATCAAATCTCCCTGTAATCTTTCTAATTGAGAATTTATCCTCCTTTTCTTTGAAACAAATTTAATCAAACTTCATTAGATAAAAAAACTGAGAAAATCTAAAATTTCCTCCCCCTTTGAAAAAGATTGATCAGAACAAATGAATACTCAAATTGAAAATAAATTTTTTTCTTAAATTTATCCACCTTTGTGATTTTCAAAAAGAAATACATAAGAAAAGAAAAAAAATAGTGGAAAGAAAAAAAATTAGAAATTAAAAATTTAGTTCTATTTGAAATTGTCCGAACACGTGTTTTGGTTTTTTGAAACTTTTGCAGTGCTTTGGATCTTTAAGAAAAAGCCTTTTTAGCATGATTGATGAAATCAAATTTGTCACATCAATTCCATTTCGACCTTGCTTTCCTTTTTGACAATATCTACCTATGATGAGTTCATATGTTGAACTTCATCTTCTCCCACAATCTTTACGATCTTATCAGGAATCTCCATATAATAGAAGACATGATTATGCATTATCAGACATTTAACTTCATCTTCTTTACCATTGATTAGTGATAGTGCTTTGGTTGCATCCAATGTTCTTATTTATTTGGCAAGGGAAACTTTAAGCTTCACAGGCGACCTTATGGGTTTCTTTAGATAAAATCTTGTAAAGATATTTCTGATAAAAAATATTTCAGTATAGAAAAGAGAAGATAGAAAACTGAATGTGAAAAAGACTTGAGATTGCAATCCTTTTAACAACATTTAAGATTGCTATCATCCAAAAAGTTTTCCTTTAATGTATAACTGAACCTAAAAGACTCATGTGGAATTTAAAGGGCAAAAACATATGCTGTAAAAATTATTTTAAGAATTAAATTTAAAATTTCTTTGAACGGGGAGAGAAAAAGTTACCATTTTTTGAAACAATAAAGTCCCCCTATAAAAAAAAATTAAGAAAGAATACAATATTTTTTTAAAACCTTTTATAATTTTTGATCATCTCCCCGTATGATAAACAATAATAGCATAGGAATTTTAAAACAGTAAAAGACATAGTAGAAAAGATTAAACCCTCTAGAAGTTATCTTCCAAAAGCAATGGATGATCTTCCTCTTTTGAGGACTGTTCAAGGAAAAGTTCGGCAGAAATTGTAAATCTTTCACAAAAATATAGAATGAAAGCAATATAATATTCATGTAAATCCGATGAGAAAATAGAAGAAAAAAAATTAAAAACTAATAAAATTTTGAAAAACCAACAAGATTGAAAAATTGATAAAATTTAAAAAAACAGGAGAATTTTTTCCCTTTTTCACTTAAAGAGTTTTTAATGTAATGAGATATATAAAACAATAAGTGGATTGAAGATCAATTTAGGTTGATCATTTCCAACTTCTGTTTAATAAATTTGAATATATCAGAAGTTAATGGTTTTGTAAAAATATTAGCAAACTGATTTTTAAATTTGAGAAAGTCAAGAACAATATCTTTTTTTGTGTGATATGTAAGGAAATGATGTCTTACATCTATGTGCTTTTCCCGTGAGTGATGTTCCGAGTCCATAGATTATAAAATAATACTAGTGTTATCACAAAGAATTGGAGTTTGGGTGAAATTCAAACCAAAATCCATGAGTCTGTGTTGCATCCACAACACACAACTTCTGGCTGCTACATGTTCTGCTTCTGTAGTGAAAGACTTAAAACAAGTAAAACATTTGAAATTAAAGTTTTATTAAGAAAAGAAACATCACCAATACCATTGATTTCACCATGTGCATTGTCTCTAAATGTGACTCGTCATTCGTTCCACTTTTTCAAATTTCATAAAGTAGAGTTGTCTCCAGTCATATGTCGAGAACAACCACTGCTCATTTACCATTTTTTTTCATTGTTGATATTCAACCTCTTTTCTTGAAAATGATAAAACTAAGTTCTTGGTACCCAAACTTTGTTTGGGTCTTGTTACGTTAACAAAAAAAATTTCAGGAACCCACATCTGCCCAGCTCTTTTATGTTGAACAACTGTTAGTTCTTCAGAAATAAATACTTTGTGAAAACCAAATGATTTAGCTTTTTTTAAAGATAAATATTTATTACACCGACCTATTTGACATTTAGTATAAAAAGGTGCACTTTTAGGTATAAAATAATTTGATTGAAAATGAGTTTTTTTTCTGAAGTAAAACCAACTTGATTAGAAGTTCTAGAGGGTATTATTTGTTTATACATTTTACCAAAATTTTCTTTCCCATAAGCAAAGCTTGATAAAAGTTTCTTTAAACTATAGACTTGAGATTTATTTTTTACAATCAAATTATGATCGTCTAAATCCTGATCATCAAAATTCCAATTATTGATTTTTTGATCAGCTGAATTCATATATGAATTAGTTTTATTCCAATTTAGTTGAAAGATTAGAAATTTCAGTAGTTAATTTCAAAATTCTTTTACTGGATTTAATAATCTTTGCTTCAGCAAAATCATACACTCTTCAAATTACTGTTTTCTCTTTCCATAGGAGTTACATGTTTTTCCATTTCATTAATAGTTGGTAAAGCTACCTCATCTTCCAATGTATTTACTATTTCATCTTCCAATGGATTATATTTTTCATCATTTGATGAAGTTGAATAGTCATCTTCGAAATTATATGAAAATTTAGAATCTAAAGTTAGATTTTTCAAAGATTCAACTGTTACCTTTTTCCATGTACCATTTTTCATTCCATCGAATATTCGAATAGAATCCAACTATTTTCTAACTTTTAGTTCTACTATATTTTGATGAACTATCAGAAGATGTATTACTTTCACTGGCACTCCACATGTTCAAATCTTTCAAAATTTTCTTTCCTTTGCTTTTAAAATATCCTTTTGATTTTCTATCTTTCTTTTTCAGTTTAGGACAATCAAGTCTAATATGGTCTTCCTTCTTACATTCATAGCAAATCACTTTTGATGATTACTTCTTATCATGTTTGTATTTCTTGTTTTTTTCGATAAATATTCTGGAAGTTTTTATTACTGGAAATCTTATTAATTCTTCTTGCAATTTGAGTAAGTTCATTATCACCATCGTTTGAACCACTTATATCTGAATGCTTACATTTCCTTTTCGAAACATGAGATTTAGAAGTATTAGTACAAAAATTAAAAGTGCTAGAAGTAGGATTACCAGATGTGGAGTCAAATGCTACTCCATTCTTCATTTTATCTTTCTCAACATCTCTTTTGAGTCTAGTTTCATATTACATTAAGATTACAATTAAGTCATCCAGACTTTGTCAAATGCTTAGTATCCTTTATGGATATCCTCTTCGATTCTCATTCTTTAGGAATAATATCAATAATCTTTTCAATGAGTTGATCTTCCAACAACTCTTTCTCACTCAAAGATTGTAAACTATTTACAATAGTCATAAAACATTGATGCATTTGAGTTACTATTTCTCCGGGCAGAAAATCAAAGACTTGATAATATGCTCTCAACATAGCTCTACGAGTTTCTGAAACATTAAAAGTTTCTATTTTCTATTTCACAAGATGATATTTGACTAAAGATGTTACTGGTCATAGAACATTACAAACTTTATGATTTAATTGATATTCAAGTTTTTCCTCTTGAGAAAATGAACAATCTAATTCAAAAATTTTTAATTTCCAATCATCATGATAAAGTGAGTCATTGAATCAACAAAACCTCTACTATGATGCAAAAGCACCATCGATAGACTCACCACGTTGCAACCCAAGGTCACATCGAAACCAACCTTGAAACAACATGAACTCCAAAATCGATATCTCTAGGACTCCACGTTGTCTCTCACCTCTATGTCGCAGCCATGATAGAAATGGAATAACCACCAAAACCCTGTTAGGTACCGGGACGGGCAGTGGAAGCCGATGGGCCGGGAAATTAAAATTTTTCGAATCACCAGAGCAACGTTACGATGTCGACTTTGGTGAGCTATCCCGGTACGGTCTGAGGACCATGCGTGGATTTGACAGAGCACAAAATATAAAACGAACAAGTACGTTGTTCGGATATGACGTGCGCAAGTGTGTCGTAGGTTTCTGGTGACTGTTGCTTGAAAACTTCGACATCAAATTCCTCTAGATCGTCCACACACGCCTTTCGAATCTGCACACGCGTCGTTCGTTGGAATCTGGGTGCTAGCGCGGTACACCAACAATCTCTTTGACGCAGCATTGATCACTGCAAGGCAAGAAACTTTGATCCAAGAAGAATGATCTTGAAGTTCTTCCTTTCTTGAGAGGATCTATCTCTAGAATCCAAGAGTAGAGATAGGCTCTCAAATTTGACACATGAATAGTTACAAGGGGAGAGCCTCTCTCTTACTTATATAAGGAATATCTAAACTACCCGGTATGGGTTCCCGACCCTCATGTAATAGATATTCTCTGTATAAGTATTATAAATATTTATTTATGTCAAATTGAATTATTCTATAAATAATATTTATAATTTTTATCACTAATTTCAATATAAAATAAATATATATCACGTAATAAACTTGAGTCTATAACTCGACTCACTTCTCCTGAAAATATTAAACGAACCCTAAATTTTTAAATTTGTTCGAATAATATTTTATCTTTGTATTTACTTAATAACTTGTAAATACATGTTATAAATAAATTCAACATATTATTCCAAGCTTGAATAATTAAAGAATTTATTTATTCCTTGGTAATCCATAGAACTCGGATAGTACTCGGACCCTTTGGCAGGGCCCACCAAGTTCTATATTCCTATTCCCAGAATAGGGTGGATTCTCAAAGCGCTATAGTGTGTGACCCTCTAGGCCCTTATCTCAATAGCAATGAATAATATCCACCGACCAAGAGCAGGGTCTAGAAACTCATCGAGGCCCCTATAGAGATAAGGTAAAGTCAAAGCAATGACTACTTTCCTATGAACATGGTCTGTGTAATATAATCTTTTGGTCATCGATATCTCAATAAAGCAGAATGCACACTATTGTCATAATCCTTTATCTTGCTTTATTTTATTTTTTGATTTGTCCGGACGGTCTTACCTTCCACTACCATGACCATAGATTTAATGAAGGTGCAACCATCCTAATCAACCAGGCCCGAGATATTTCTTCCTGAACTCAGAAGCGACAAACCCTATCTTGATCATTCAATCAATGCCATGTCACCAATGACGTACCCAACACAAACTACCTCTCCACGACTTTATCTCCATGGTTTTCGCCTTGTATCAAAGTACGTAATTAAATGACATCCATTGATAATGATCTCAAGTCAGAAGACCATTACATATGTCCGTAGATAGAAACAACCAATGACACTTGTAACATGTGGTGTTCCCATTATGCGGGTCTGTACTCATGATCTCAACTACTATGGATCATAAAGTGAGAACTTCATGAGATGAAATCTCAATTATTATGAGCCTCCAACACCTAATGGTCACACACTATCCGTGTCCTTTCAGAATGATGTAATTGGACCATAGGACATTACTTTAACATTACTGTCATGGCATCTCTGGGTTCTCATTATAGTCTAGGATCTGCTATAACCCTTTGATACGACATGTAATCTAAGGACATTGCCATAAACAAAGTGGATGTAGAAGTATCTACAGTATTATGGCAAGATAAACACATGTATATAAAACAAACTGCATACATGTAGTGATAATTAAAGTACAATACAAGTTGGGTCTAGAGCACCCACTTTCAATAAACCCATCATCTCAAGCCTCTACACCTCTAGACCTCCACTACACTACAAGGGCCTCCACTACACCGCAAGATCCTCCTCCAACTGAGATTTCAGACCAAAACACCCCTCTTCCTCAAGAATCCTCCCGATGCTTCCATCACCCAAACCCACACAAAGTAACAGACTGAAAGATTCAGACCATTACATTAGATATCTCTCAAATGATTCTCTTCCTCAAGAATCAAAACCAAACCCGGAAAGGAAAGGAAAGAAAAGAAGGGGAAGATCTGAACAATCATTGTACGAGATACCTTTCAGGGATCTTTTTACAACAAGAACACGACCATCAACCAAACACAAATAGTAAGAGGTGTAAACCAGTCTCATAAATCAGCAACAAATCTATCATTACATGACCTAAGAAAAAAAAATCATAATTCAAAACAACTCGGGGTATCGAGCCCGCATCTACGTCTCATACTCCTAAGTGTTCCCTTACAGATCACTGTGCCTCTACAACACACAAACCGGGGGAATGACATGTCCATGAAACACCTTCTCCTAATGATCCTAGATCTTGATTGACCTCTCCATGAACGTTGCATTACCCTCGATATCAAACTCTCCCCATACAATGACATGATAGTCATCAGGAAGATGCTGAATAAGATGATACACATGGAATACATTGTGGATTGTAACTTTATATCATTTTAGAGGCAAGCGTTGAGTAAATCAAGTTATGATTTTAGAAGATGAGGCTTCACTCAAGAGATCAAGGAACCACGAGTTAATGCGGATGGTCGACCAAATGCCTACCTTGATCCCTCTGGTAGTGACGTAGCCATAGCTTGTAGAATATGAGAGGAGGTTCAAGGGTCCTTTCCACTAGAATAATCAAGCGACAAAGTATTATTATTCTAGCATAGCGGTTTCCTAGAATTCGATAAAATAGTGGGCGACATTTAATGATTTAATTAATTAATGAAAATATCAAAAAAAGCAATCAAGATAAAAAGTAAAAATCTGTTAGAATTTTATTTTTTTAGAAAATGGAATGTAATACCACAATAAATACCACGATAACTAATAGACAAAGTAAATGTCCACACTATCATGGGTTTTCAGAAGTAGTATAGGTGTTTGTGAAAAAATTCTATGATATTGGAAATTCCAAGTGCTAGTATCCTCAATACCTGTTAAGCTAGCTCAGGAAGCAAGGGTGTTTAAATATTATTATAGGAGACTCATGTATGTAGAATATGATGGTTATGTTATAATGATATCGTCAACATCTGATGCTAATTGTGGTCGCTACATCAGGATATGGGTGATATAACATGAAGTCTCATCTCCAAAAATTTTGTGAGGAGAAAGTGAAGCAAGATATAAATAAGGTGGTGATTAAACTGGACGTGTGTAAAATGAAATATGAATCATGATCATTCAATGTATCCCTTTCTCATATCAATTTCACTCATTTACTTTAGTCTCGCTTTAGGTTACAAAACAAACTTTTATTTAGTAAATGCTTCATTACCTTTTTAGGTAATGTTTTCCAAGTAAATAAGAATATAAAAGACAGATTAATCTATAATTCTTATGGAAAACAAATTTAAATACAAGGTGAAAAGGCCTTTGGAAAGTAATGATAAAAGGACATTTACAACGTCCTTCAATACAATGAGGTTGGATTTAAATAGGAGGTTATTTGCATCACATGACATGAAATAAAACTATGGAAGTTTAATCACAATAATTTGAACTAAATAAGTAAGTTATTGATTCTTCTTCAGGAATATTCATCAATATAAAAGTTATGTTTCAATCTTACTTATTGGTTTTTAAATATAATAATCACATATGTGTATTTAAATATGGTAGCCAAGTGAGTATAGGAATGATACTAGAAGTCAGGTGTATTCTCCAAGTGGCTGAGAAATGGTGATTCCTAAGTCAGCGGTGAGAAGTGCACGACTTTTATATTTACAAGAGAATGATTCTTATAGAACTTTAATTGAGTATAACCAAAAATACTTATCTCTCATGTCCTTTGGACATAAGGAGACATTATTCCAGGTTCCAGAATGAATGTTGTTTCTAGTGTTTCATACCCAACCAATAGTTCAGTGATACATGAATCATAGGAAATATCCGATGAATATAGAATGTATGACTCATTTAACTAGTTGTGGAAATATAAATATTTTCTAAGAAAAACCCAAGTGGACGTTAAGGATATACTGTAACGTCCCGACCTGACTGACCACTAGAACGGTAGCCGGAATGGTCGCCACATGGCATCAAGCACACCTCCTCATATGCTAGAGGCTTCCGACTTTCAGCAAGGGTCTAATGGTGGTACAATAGGGATACTATACCATAAAGATTAGAGTAACACAATGATATATCAGGTGTAGATCAATAGACAATAGAGGAAGCTGTATAAAGGAATGAAAAAGCAATGAAAGAATAAATGCAATAACTGAGTAAAAATGGCCAATTCCAACTATACAATGATGCATATATGTTCAAGTGGTGATACATGTATAAGCAGTAAGAATTACAATAAACAATACAATGAAATAAGAGAAGAAAAACCCAACGACTAGCTCAAGAGAATCTTGAGAACTAACTCGATCCTCTACCCCAATTCCATCCTAGAAATGTAAATAAAAACATTGGAAGCTAGATGATTTCCTATATCAATACCTACAAACATAAAGTTTACTTAGATACTCATGGTTCCCAAGTAGGGTGTGAGATACAATATCATTAGTCCGAAACCCATGGTGTCTAGCCCAATTCATTTCATTCAATATAAATTAAGTAGTGTTCCTTAGTGAATAGATACAAAATAGAAATAAATAAATTAGTGCATTGGATTGGGTCCCACTTGAACACCTGTCTAATCTACCTACTTCAGCCTAAACTGATGATTTTGAACCAAAGGATCATGAAATGGTAAATTGGGTGAGATAATATAATAGGAGATGGAATGACCCCAAGTTTGTGGTTTGGCTTGGAGGACATGTCCCTATGTCTTTAATACCAAAGGATCATTTATATTTTTGAAACAAATAATTTTCCATTTTCTTCAATTCAATTTGAAACCAATTTCAATATATAAAGAGACGCCCTCAGCCCGTCCATGACAATCTGGTAGGAATTTCCAATTATTGTGTAAATGGCTCCAGATATGACCAAAGCTAAGGAGTCCATCCATGGTGACCCAAAAATTAAGTCCCATGTGTCACTCAAATCATTGTGTGAAAATTCAAGTCCTAACAGACCTCTGAGTCCGTACCTAGTGCCATACATAGGGGCACGAGTCTCTCTCGAGGCATGGTACAACCAATCTTGCCATCGAGCCCATCCAAGGGGACTCCCTTAGGGAACTGGTGTCACTCGTCTGGAGGAAAAACAGATAACACCCGACAAGCCCGTCTCAGGAATAGCTGATATCACCCCTGGCATGTTTACTAACCATCAACAAATCTAACCGGAAGGCATGAGAGTCCGTCCAATGGATCCTTAATTTGGAACCCATTGTTTTACCCTCGAATCTAAGATAAAATCATTAAACAAGCACTTCATTTATACCAAGACAAACAAGATGCAATTCACTAAACATCACTTTGTAATTTTGAAAATAGCGCACCTCATCTGAGGGGTTTTATTATAAAAACATAACATTGCTAACCAACAATTCTTTTATCATAATTAACCATCATTTCAAGAGTCATACTCAATTCAAGTTAAAGAAGCATTTCAACCAATTAAACCAAGAGGAAAACACCTCAATTCACCTCAAACATTTATTCTAAAAATCAAAAATCACTAACTAGTATTAAATAAAAGTGATATGGGAAAGTAATCAAGACATTCCTAAATTTAAAGGGAAATTGCAAAGGGATCCTACCTCAAACTCAAAGTGTGCTACTTTTGACGATGATAACATGAGCATTCCCTTTATCGCTTGCACGCATATGCACCTTCAATTAAATATAAGGAAATCTAGCCCCTATGTACATATTTTCATGGATAAATATATACAATGGGATCCTTACATATATTCTTATACGTGCATATGCCCCTTTTCACTTACATGCATATGCATATTCACATATATACAAAAGCACACATAACCCCATTATATATATTCATCCTTCCATGGGTGAATATATATATAAAGGGGGAACATACATATATCTATGCCTACCCATGTATACGTATATAAGACTTCGAAAAAGGGTGCCCAAAACCACTTCAAGGATGACCAAGACACACTAAAAAAATATTAGAAACCCTAAAATTAAAAAAAACACTAATTAAAATTGGTCCAAAAGCAAAGGCAGATGAAAACCTACCTTAAATCGATGGCGGACGAACTAAAATGACCCCAAGCACTTCGACTTTGGCAGCGGATGCCGAAACATGTAAGAAGAAGTCCTGAGAGACCCACCGCATGCCCTAACAACAGAAGAAAAACCAAAAATCTGGTCAACCCAAGACCTATGGTTCTGACAAACAGGACAGGGTGACAGAAGAGAGGAAAACTGCTGGAATAAGGGGAGAAGAGGGAACCAGAGATCATACCTTGAAGAATCGAACGAGAAACCCAAGGAAATATGGGTGAAATTGACGTGAGGAGAGGAGGTCGAGGAGGGGTGTCGTGCATGACTGAGAGGTCCAAGGGGAGTGTGTCACACGAGTTTGGAGGGGGGGGGGGTAGATTAGGTTTTGTTTTGTTTAATTTTAATTTTAATTTAATTTTTTTAAAATAAATTTGTGCACAGTTAGCCTAACTGTGTGCCAAACATGCAATGAATAGTGTACTCACACTACCTAAAAGGAACTACCTGTGTGGGCTAGGCACATGGTTTGGGAAACCTTTCACAACCCGTACACACCACCTTTGTCCACCTTCTGTAGGTCACACGGTTTGAAAATGGGGTATGCATGGTTTCAGACAAACCATGCACGCTTTGCAAACCACCCAAACATGAGATCTTCGGGGCTCGGTGTTCCCAAAACTCAATTAGACATCCGAGGAACCCCTCGGGCCTTTACCCAAGTCTCAAAACAACACTTTGAAGTGTTCCAACTTTCAGAATTATGTTCCAAAGAATGGTTCAAGGAACAACCTCTCTTTAGCCACCTAGACTATGGTTATTCCACCATAGGTTCTGGCATTTAAGAGCCAATTCCAAATCACGGTACAACTACCATTGTAACTGTCTTTCAAGATACGACCGTAGTGCTCCAAAGATTCTCACAACATTCGAAACAATCTGATTGAATGGTTGATTATAAACTGACCTTATTTAAACTAACCACATTGAATCTTGCCTGAAAAACTACAACTAACACTTACATCACACCCATCTTACTAGACAACGTCAAGAAGCGGTTCCTCACCAACTACATACAACAAGTGAGGGGTATCAAGTCACAGCATCCTCGGTTGACTACCCTCGAGGCACCCAACTTAGTTGGATGATGCATTTCAAAAGCCAAACTTGATGCCTCTAGATGAAGGTACCTCAGGACTTCTTCGAGCATGATCATCAAGGCTTGAAACCTATTTTCAGTGATGCCTCTAGCAAAAAAAACTCATTTGAACCGTTTCCCCCCAGCATGAACATGGAACAACACTCGATCAGTCATATTTGGATCATCACGGTAAAACACCGCTTCTGAGCCCGACTAAAAACCGGGGTAACCTCCAAGTCAATAACTAGAATCCAAAGAGATCATCCAAGGTAATCCACATTTATAGCTCACAATCGAGATATCGTTACATGCCAAAATTCCACAGAACAGGAACACCGATTGACCCCAAAGAGGCATCTGCCTGGTGATCAAGTAAACAGAAACATCTGGTGTCCATCGGTCCATCTAAGACATTCTCAATTGGGAACCCCAGTATTACTCAGGACTAACCATGACTTTAAGAGAAACCATGCTTCCAAAGCACAACTATAATCAAAACCACCCAAAAAAACCCAACAACGTTTTAAAACCTTAGCATCGCATAAGACCAACACTCTCTCAGCACACTCAAATGATACCAAGATAGGGGGCACGGTTGCCTTAAAGCTGAGAGTACACTAAGAGGTTTTTAATGATCTACATAATGGATGTGAGACACTTTCACCATAAAGTGAGTAGAGTGATCCATACATTTTCAAACATAACTTGACCACAAAAAAGTTGAAGGCTGTCAAGCCATTATAGGTCGACTTACTTAAAAGAGATTGACTATATTTGCTGATGCATTTCCATTACCCAACCATGATTCTTTTTCCACACAAGGCATCCCATGGTCACCAAGCACAACATCGTCCTGATTCAAGAAAGCACTGACTTGAACAGAAGATATTACCTGCCAAAATGAATTTTGAGAAAGTCAGACCAGTTTGAAATGATCCTCTAGGTTGTTCTCATTCTACTTGGAAGGACATATTTAATCAGAGTCGATGTAACTCTTCCTACCTTAGGAGTGTCCTTAATAATAGATTCAACCGAGAAAAGGATCTCATTCCACAACACATGATCCATCGAGCACTGATTGTAGTTATAGAGGTGTCCATCACACTTAAAAAGTGTTTAACTAAAGAGATAGAGACAACCAAATGCTTATGAGTGCTATATTAGATTCACACTAAGACGTACATGTGATGCTTCTCTGATTCACATTCCCACCCATCAAGGCATTAGGCGTAAAGTCCATACAACCAACCAACATGCCAGACACCTGATTATTCTTAAAACATCATCCAAAACATTGGGAAGAGCCATGAAATTTATCAATTCCCATGTCACTCTACTCCAGAGCTGACCGACGATGTTCAAATCATAACAGCTCAAAGTTTGATTGTGTACCACTGAACTTAAGCGGTTCACTGCATGATTATCAAGATGACATGTACCGTGTATATCAACGCATACTATCCTGAGATTATACGAGCAAAATACACATCCTTGATATTATTCATAGGCTTATCAGCTATATGAATTCAAGTATCTGATGGTCCATACTAAGTATTTACTCAAGAGTCACATCACTCATATGACCGTAGAACAAGCTGAAGACCTCCCAAGTCACCCCACACTAAAAATCAAGGATAGAAAGGGTCACATGACCTACAAAGTGGTCAACCAAGCCCTTGGAATGTCTATCCCACTTGAACTTATCATTTCAGAATGCTCACACTCAGATCAAGGGTCAAACAATGCATGCCAAATCGTCAAAACAAGGGTGTTATTTTAGAAACTAAGAGTCCTACACATGACTATAACACCCGAATAATACCACTTAAAAGAAACTTCTCGCAAGAAACAATAAAGGGTTATAAAGATCTTAGGGTGCTACTTGAAATGGGCTATCCCCTTACCAAAGTTGAGAGCATCGACACAAAAGAGGTCACACCTATGAAAGGTCATTAGGCTTAAAGTCCTATCATTTAGATTTAGACTTAGGAAGTAAGATGGAAATTCTAGTGTTCCGTTTCAAGGAACAAATCAAGAAGGATTAAAACTACCCTTACACAAGAGTTAAGGACAAGAAAACCTCTTAAGGATCTATTTTTTAAGGCATTAAACTGGGAAACGTTTAATTCTTTAACCCTTTCAAGGTGTTGTTTTAAAGGAATACTAGTACCAATTATAAATCAAAAGAATCTAATTACTACCGCAAGGAGAAATCGGTAAGTTATATTAAACTTTATTTTTAAGAATTATTATTTAGTGACATACCGTTATAATTAGGCCATTTTATCACATAAACCCCATTTTAAACACTATTTATTTAATTATAAGGCCTCACCCAAAACAGCTCAAGCAGATTAAAAAAAGATCTTCTAATAATTAAAGGTTGTACTTTTCAAATGAAAATCCACCATACGCTCACAAGTAATACCATATAGGTGGCTTAGACACTTTAAAAGACCCACAATACAAGGAATGTGTATACCCCCATGGGGTTAGGCACTAAGGAATATAAAAGAAAAGGCGACCTACTAGGGTCCCGCTGAGCCATTATAGGTTTATAAAAACAACCTGAACAATTTAAGCATTTAGATTTTGAAATCACCCATAGTGGTTCCATTTTATTAACAGAATGCTCCAACTAACCTACTTGGGTCCAGTTGTGATTTTATGAAAAAATCCACACGGGTCATTAAGCCCAAGCAAAAGAGGTATGAGCCTCAAGGAGGCAATTAAAACATTAATGGCCAAAAGCTTTTATATTACTCATCTTTCTCCAAGGAAAGGCCCATAACAGATGGTTTGACTTTATGTGATACCGCCCCTCAACTTATAAAGTGCCCATACACCTTACAAGCTAGAGGCGGCTCCCATCTAACCACAACCATGCTTTTCCAAAATGAGAAGAAAGTTTCAACTGCTTGACATTCAAGCCAAAGTCTTTAAATATAAAAGGTGCAACCACTACGGTTTGATTATATGGGTCACCCTGTTCCAATTCATAAAGCACCCATACACTTTACTAATTGTAAATTGGTTCCCATTTAACTGTATCCAACTTAATTAAGATAACAATGAAATTTTAACAGCTTTAACATCCATACAATAATATTTAAGTATATAAAGCGCATCAGTAATGGTTCGACTATATGGGTCTTCACATTCCAACTTGAAAGGCACCCATACACCTTATGAATTAGAAGTTGAATCCCATTTAATTGAAACCATAATGTTTCATCCTATGATAAACAACATAGAAGCATGGGAATTTTTAAGCAAGCACACTAAATAAGCACAAACATGTAAAGTAACATGACATGCTAAACAATTACCTAAGTATGTGAAAACTAAACATGTTGCCGAAATCCCTAACATGGCATGTAAAGGAAATATACCAAAACATGCAAGGCACATAGACAAATTTCAAATAACCTAGCAATGAAATCTACATGGAATGACATATACATGGAATGTGAATCCCTATGTGCCTATAATGATGCATGTAATGCTTCTCCATTACTATATCAGGCCAATGGTAAATTATAAAAATCTCATAATCAATAAGCAGTGTAAATACTTCAATGAATAAAGGTGAAATCACAGTTAACTTAAATAGCAAACAACATGAACAACAATTCCATCCCTGGCCATTTGGATTTTTCCCCGTACGTGGGTTGATCACTCCCGGAAATGACTATTTACCAAGAATCAACACACTCCTAGTATCCTTTCTACTAACCCAAGACAATAATAAAATGGAAAAATAATCCTTTAATAACACTTTGTAACATCCCGCCTCGACAGACCACTAGAACAGTAGCCGAACCAGTCACCACATGACATCATGCGCACATCCCCATATTCCAGAGGCTTTCGAATAGAAGCGAGGTTCTAATAGTGGTATGATGGGGAGACTATACCCTTGATATCATAGTAACACATTGGTATATCATGTGAAGATCAATAGATAATAGTGGAAGCAATATAAAGGAATGACAAAGAAATGAAAGAATAAATGTAATAACTGAGTAAAAACGTCCAAGGCCAACTATACAATGATACATATATGACCAAGTGGTGCTAAAAGTACAATAAGTAATAATTAAAAAAAGTAATACAATGCAATAAGAGAATAACAGCCCAACAACTGTCACATGAGCATCTCGAGAACCAGATTGGTCCTCTTCCCCAATTCCATCCTAGAAATGTAAATCAAAACATTGGAAGTTAGATACTTCCCTGTATCAATACCTATAAACATAAATTCTACTCGAGTACTAATGGTGCTTGAGTAGGGTGTGAGATATAATATCAATAGGCCGACACCCACGATGTCTAGCCCAATCCATTTTGTGCAATATAAATTAAGCTATGTGCCTTAGTGAATAAATACAAAATAGAAATAAATAAATCAATGCATTGTATTGGGTCCCACTTGGACACCCGTCTAATATACCTTATTTGGCCTAAATTGGTGAGTCTGAACCAAAGGGATCCTAAAATGGTAAATTGGGTGAGATAATATATGAGGAGGTAGACTGACCCCAAGCTTGTGGTTTGGCTTGGAGGACACGTCCCTACATCTTTAATACTAAAGGATCATTTTTATTTTTGAAAACATTCATTTTCCATTCTCTTCAATTCAATTTGAAACCAATTTCAAGATATATTGAGATTCCCTAATCCCGTCTATGACAATATGATAGGAATTTCCATGTATTGCTCAAGGGGATCCATATATGATCAAAGGATTCCATCTATGGTGACCTAGAAATGAAGTCCCACATGTCACTCCAATCATGGTGTGAAAAGTCAAGTACTAACAGACCTCTGAGTCCATACCTAGTTTTATACATAGGGGCCCTAGTCTCTCTCAAGGCATGGTACAACCAATCATTCCATCGAGCCTGTCCAAGGAGAATCCTATAGGGAAATGGTGTCACTCATCTAGAGGAAAAAAAATAGATAACGCACAACGAGACCTTCTCAGGCATAGATGATATCGCCCCTGACATGTTTACTAACTATAAAAAAATCTCACCGAAATGCATGTTAGTCTGTCCAAGGGATCCTTACGTCAGAACCCCTTATTTCACCCTCAGATCTAATATAAAATCATTAAACTATCACTTCTTTTATAAGAATCCAAGCAATATGCAATTCACTAAACATCACTTTGTAATTTTGAAGATAGTGCACCTCATATGATGGATTTTATTATAAAAGCATGACATTATTTACTAGAAATTCATTTATCATAATTAAACATAATTTCACGAGTCATACTCAATTCTTGTTAAATAAGTATTTCAACTGACTAAACCAAGAGGAAAACACCTCAATTCACCTAAAACATTTATTCTAAAAATCTTACTCACTAACTAACATTAAATAAAGGTGATAAGGGAAAGAAATCATTGTATTCATAAATTTAAAGGGAAATTTCAAAGGTATCCTACCTGTTTTTGACTCTTTCCTTCGGGGTACACTGTCCACGCACGTGCTGTCGATGGTGACAATTGCATTGTAACCCGCATTCCCGCTTTCCAAAGGTGGGCGACATTCATCACTTCTTCAATGATGTTTTCTCCTTGATTGAAATGAGATGATGAGATGTCAGTCTCTCCTTTCGTGGATTCCTCCTCAGAATTCGTCGCCTAGTCCAGGTATCCCTTAGAGATTAAGACATTGTTCGTGAAACTCTTCTAGGTTCCATCACTTTGTGGAAATCGGTTAATTATGCTACTTTTGTTAGGACATTCCAAAGGGTAAATTCAGGGTAGCAACCTTCAGTCAGGATATTAGACGGGTTGGAAATCACGAGCATGTTTGAACACTTGAACATTGGTACACCTGAATTCTCCCTTATTAGAGGGATTATTGAGGGTGAGGAATCCCGAGGCACCCCACATTGATTGCGGGGTATATTATGCTAGAGGCATGCATTTGAGGTTTTCCTTGGCTTCCAATGTTTGACACAGGGCATGCCACGAGATTAAAATCTTGCGAAGATAGATCAGACTGACCATAGAACTGATGAGAGTGGATTAGATGGGTGCATCCCTAGGTGAGAGAACCTATAAATTTTACCGGATGGATGGATCAAAATGCCCGATAAGAACAGACCCATGGTGGTATGTCTCAAAAAGAGAAGGTTTCACACCGTGAAGGTTGATCTGGACATCACAAAGGACATATCAGGGAATCGTACCCAAAAAAGGGGAATGCCAAGGTTCACCATTGTCTAGGATTGAACCTCCAGGAAGCTTCCTACATACCCTTTTTAGAAGATAGGGATCAAAACCCATGTAGTTTGAGGGGTTATTTGGGACTTACACATTGTTAGCTTCCCATCAAAAGAGGGTAACTCTTCATTGAAAAAATATGATGTGTGGGGCTTATGCACGGTTAGCTGCCTGAGTGGATGATGTGATCCCATCGGGATGTGGAGGCCTGGGTAAGAATCAGTATGGATGGTGGAGGATTGGGTGAAGTGGGTAGAATGAATGAGATGAGACCGACATGAAAGTGGTGGTTGTGGGATTGAACCTCATGGAGGCTTCCTACGTATCCCAATGGCTGGGAATCAAAGTCCACATAGTTTGGGATGGGGGGATGAGGCACCTGGGGTGGTAGATCATGAGGATTGGAGCACATGGATAAGGACTTGAAGAAAGTAGAACCTTCAGGTTGGGGCATGATCTTCCCGAGACACAAATGCTCAAAGGAAAGGCCAAGATGAGAAATGGGTGATGGGATTGGAACTCGGGGAGGCTTCCTACATACCCTGTATAGAAGGCAGAGATCAAAGTACACATAGTTCAAGATGGAGACATATAATTGGGGTGTACACAAAGGACAATGATCTGGAGATGTGCTAGGGGATTATGTGTGGTTAACATCTCTTCTCAAGAGGATCACTCTTGGTTGGAGGAGTACGACGAAGTGCGGGGATTATGCATGGTTAGTTTCCCAGGAAGATGGATTAGAAAACCTCAGGGGGAGGATCCGAGAGATGTGTCCCAAAAATGTAAGATTTCACTTTAGGAGGGTACATCCCTAGAAGGGAGCACCCGAGTTTACCATTGGTTGGGATTGAACCTCAAAGAGGCTACTTACATACCCGAAAGGGATCAAAACCAGTGTAGTTTGAAGTACAAAGTTTAACGTCATGTAGGACGAGTGAAAGGATGTGAAATATATGAAACAAATGGGTTGTGGGGAGTGATGGTCTTGAACCTCAGAGAGGCTTCCTAAGTACCCTTTTTAGAAGACATGGATCAAAGTACACATAGTTCGGTAGAGAGGGGCATGGGGCTTATGCATGGATAGCGACCCAAAGTCGTGCTGGGGATTATGTGTGGTTAACATCCCAAAGAGGATTTCATGGTCACTGCTTACTATAAACCCACATGATTCATGTTCGGCGGGAGAAATAAGAGGTAAGAACAGACCATATGATCGTGTCACGAAAGGAGCGGCCACAAGGGATGGTGTGGGTATTACACATGGTTAGTGGACCAGAGAGATGGAGATTGAAACTTAATCCAAGAGGGGAGACAAAGGAAACAGTTCAGGGCTTATGTGGAGACTCCCCGAGGCACACATGGATACAAATCCCCAAGGGAGAGAGGGAGCGGGAGGGCGCTAGTTCTTATCCCCTTTCTAACCCTCTCAGACTTTGCACGAATGTGTTGATCAAATTTTAACATCATGTGTTGAGGTCATGATTAATTGGAATTTTAACGTCCTAAAGCTCGGATGACGAGGACTCACTCCTCATCCCTTGGACTTAAATTACTCGCACAAACCCACACTTGGGGAAGGTAAGGAACAAGCAATTCCTGATGGGAGAGAGGTGGAGGAGTGGCCAATCGAGGGTTCTATGTTAGCGTAGCTATGAAAAAAATAGTTGTTAGCATACCTATGTGAAGAAGCATTAGGTAGGGAAACACAGCCTGAAACAACAGTCTGAGAACCAGGAAATCACTACGCGCAATCCGGGATGGCCTCACGGAGGATGTGCGTGCAAGATAGGGATATTGTCTGTAAGAGGATCTCAAACATGGTGACTTAGGATAAGGAAAGCCCATGGAGTATAAAGGAAAGGGTGAACACATGATTAGGGACTTGCACGCAAGATGAGGGGGTCTGGGAAAAAGAGGCACTACACAAGGACAAGTCTTTCATGCAAGAGGTATCTTTTGTAGGAAATCACCTTCGAAAAAAAAGAAAACGGGAGAGGGTAAAGCCCCTATGGGCCCACTCGAAGGGGGAGCCATGGGGGACCTATCACGCAAGATCCAATACCTTAAATCCATGACTTCCGTGCAGTCGCATAAAGTGTTTTATTATGCATGCGAGAGCGATTATTCGACTTCTAGAGCATTATCCTGAAAGGAGGGGGTACCCCTTATATATAGGTGAAATTCTCGACAGGAGCGTATAAGCAGGCCGACGCAGAAGAGGCCGGTTGACGTCGCATTGGGAACGTAAGAGGTTTGCACGCGAAATAGTACTTTTTTACGGCATTACATCTTATTTAGTGTATTTGACTTGGTTGTTTTTAGGAGGCCGGAGTGGAAGATGGTATTTGATGTCGCATTGGGTGCATAAGAGGCTTGCACATAGAATTCAGTCTTACGCATAGACTTCCAATCTTGCGCGCGTCTCCCTTGGGAATATTAGGATCCTCCACTGAGTCAAATTATGGCAGTCAGTTGTTCAAATATGTCTATCTAGGACATAAAGTGAAATTCGATGCCAAAAAATTCCACCCTTGGAATCTGAGCTGAAAGAGGACCAGTAGGTTGGGTTCCGAGGGAAATGCCGAAGAGAATAACAATTTTAAGTCGGCGCACAAAAAATATCCCATATGGCGTGTAAAGCATCTTGTGCCCACACAGAAGACCCGAACACACCTATAAATATGCAGAGGGGCCCAAGGAATAGTACCTTGACTTTTTGTATGACAGGTTCCTTTCTCTCGTGCGTGTAAGTTTCTACCTTTTGCGTGAAAGAACTCAAACTCATTTGGTACCTTACACGTGACCTCTAGATCTTGAGCGCTTTGGAATTAACTAGATTTTTACCATAGTTGTCTTCCAATATTTCACAGAACCAACCGTCTTACATTCCAAATATCAATATTTCACGCCAATCCCTTTATGCATTCGATAATTAACTGAGATGACTGGTGAACAGACTGCTGCTGAGATAAAGGCTGCTTCAGCTGCACAAAGGGCTGAGATGATCACAAACCCTCAAATTCTTCATGAGAGAAGGTTATTATCCGACAATCAGATGCTTTTAGGTTTGATGATGCAGGCTTAGAAGGATTACATTCTGAGTGATAGCCTCTTGCTATGTAATTTTGGCATCCTAGAGAAAGTGATCATTCTAGGTTTTGAGACTGACTCACCATGCTTGTGGGTAATGCAGAGGATAACCTTCCGCGGTTAAACATCACAAACAATGGCTACCCCACCAGGGAGACTTGGGATATGGGTGTTTACATCCTGAATTTGAGAACCTGGACAATCATGGGGGATGAACCAGTTGGTGAAGAATTTCTCACCCATTACACAAGCACTTTCCGGAGCAGTATCACTAATGAGAGTAATGGCTAAAAGAAGGACTGTGATCTATAGTCTGGGGGGACTTTTACTAGTGAGTGGGCATGGGAGTACCGGGTACGCCAAACATGGGATGAATTCGGGGAAGTGCTTCGACACATCAGGCTATTTGAAGCTGTGTGGACATCAAAATTTCACTTCTATCGTTAGCAGGACTTGGTGCTAGAGCTATTCAGCTGGTGATCCCCTAACATGAACACCTTCTACCTCCACCATAGAGAGGTCAGTATCAGCCTTTGGGACATCCACTACATCGGAGGCATTCCTATAAAAGGGTTACAATATGATGAATTCCTAACAATGAAGAACGTCTGGGGAAATAGGGCATGAACCCCCATTTTCACATGGCATTTGCTGGACTTGGCCAAGGATAGGCTGGGGATGAAATACATCTTGAAGGAAATATATTACCCAACATGTTTCAGCTTATTCCTCAAGAGGGATAAGGCAGTGAGGATTCTAGGCCAAGGGAAGTCGTGTCCAAACACATCACAAAGGGGAAAAGATGGATCATATTCGTTGGTCCCGGAGGTAGGTGAATACCAATCATGGGGCTTCAGTGTAAATAAAAGTCGATATCCACATGTGTGATACACTAGTTTACTTCCTTCCTAAGTGGGTGGCTGCTGCCAGTGAGGGGAGGGACATGAGGATGGGGGTCCGTCCAGTGACACTGCTGATGGATAGGATCATGATAGCTTGTAACAGGGTCAATCTAGGGGTTTCTGTATTGGCGAGGCTATACAACATCCCATGGTGCATTTTAAGAGTAGGGATTCCCAGGAGGATTTGCAGACTGTTCCAAATCCTTCATGGTTGGGTTGCAACTCAATGCTGAGGGTATGATTTTCCAAACTCCATCCGTCCTCCAGACGATGGATTATGACCATCTTTATTGAATATCTCTAGGGTCCTACCACTAACGTTCAACGAGGAGGGGATTATGTTCCATATTGGAAATCACATGAACTTCAAATTTCACCCATTCCATACCCTGATCAGTCAGATAATGGATGACCTGTGAGGTTTTCTGGAGCAGAGGGAGTATCTACAGAGCATCAGAGGTGGTGTGCTAGTAGCTCAGATTGATGGGAAAATATTTTTCGAATCCTAAGTGCCATCACAGTTCTCCAGACAGTTTGGGTGCATGTAGAAGATGCCCAAGAAAGTGTACAAAGAGGTTAGGGAATAACAAAATCCCTGTACCCTTCACCAGTTGTAGCTCAAGTTTATAACTTCCGACTTTGGTGAAACAATCACGCTACCCCCTACCGATGTTGATGCTGACCTGTTGACTAAATATGCTGACCATTGGGTGGCGGCATACCCGGAAGCAATTTTACAAAAGCGCATTTGGAAAATCAAGGTGGAAAGTATAGATTTCATGTCATTTAATTAAATTCCTCTCATCTAAATTTAATTAAATAAAGACTCCAACTCATCACCATTTAAAATAAATTTAATTCTTTTCATCTCAATTTAATTAAATAACTCCTCCATCTCAATGCCATTTAATTAAATTCCCTCAACTATAATTTAATTAAATAACTTCTCCATCTCAACTCTATTTAATTAAATTGTCTCAACTATAATTTAATTAAATAAAACCCTCATTTAACTTTATTTAATTAAGTTATTTTCAACTGAATTTAATTAAATAAATTCTCCAATTCATCATCATTTAATCAAATTCTCTCAACCTCAATTTAATTAAAAAATATCCCCCATTCAACGTTATTTAATTAAATTCTCTCTAACACAATTTAATTAAATGAATTATCCATTCTCCATCTCGTTCTCATTTAATTAAATTCTCTCATCTTTAATTTAATTAAATAGAACCCTCATTTCACTTTATTTAATTAATTTTTATTTCAACTGAATTTAATTAAATAAATTCTCTAATTAATTATCATTTAATTAAATTATCTAATCTTTAATTTAATTAAATAAAACCTCTATTTTAATTTATTTAATTAAATTATTTTAAACTGAATTTAATTAAATAAATTATCCAATTCATCATCATTTAATTAAATTCCTTTTAATTCGGAATTTAATTAAATAAATTAACCGAAACATAAAACTGGGTAAGCCACACGGTTTGACTCGCATGGTCTGATAGACCGTGCATCCGCTACTGAACACCCATTTTAACACACACGACTGACCCACATGGTTTGACTAACTGTACACAGCCTGTGCGTACACCTCTGCCGAGCCCAGTGCTCCCGAAACTCATCCAGCCATCCAGGAAACTCCTCTAGGTTTTACCCTAGCCTGATATAAACATGTTTAAAAGATCACAACTCGTGAAACTTAATCCTGAAACTTTGTTTTAAAACCAACTCATCGTTATAATGAAAAAGTTCAAAAACTTTCGTGTTTTAACCCGGTTCAAAAAGACATGAGACTTTACACACACCATTGGAAAATTGGAAAACTAGAAATGTGAAAAACTGATGAAAATGACACACTGTTGGAAAACTGGAAATTTGGAAAACTATTAGAATGTCACACCATTAGAACATCTCACATGTCCCAAAAAACACCCTAGTTTCCCTCCATACATCTAAATTATCAATTTTTTTACAAAGTAACATGCTAGAAGGTATGCGCCATTACAAGTGAGCAGTGAGATGACCAATGGTTCAGACGAGACTCGAGTGAGTGAGTTTTGTGGATATAAGGAGACCTCACGGTGATTCCCTCTGATGAGGTCAGAGAGGTTTTGTATACCTTGTTAGGTCATGATGGTATGTTTTTTGTCTATTATAGGCATGTGAGTCATGTCCTAATGGTTGGGTAGTTCCAGTATTAGTCTTCAAGATGTGTGTCTTCTAACCATGCTGGTGCGAATATGGTTTTCATGTGCATCTTGTGTTGTGATTCTGGGTGGGTGAGTTTTATGAAGAATTAACTTGAATTATCCTAATATTTTTCATGCACATCAACTTCATCACCATCATTGAATGTGTTAGGGTGAGTAAGGGGATCCTACTTGGTCATTAGGCTCACCTCCTACCTGAGTACACAATATGGATTTCAATGTATGTAGTTAGACTTCATGTCTTCTTTCAGGAGAAGGTATTGCTTGGAGATAAACAAGAGGTTCAGGTCTATCGGGTTGTAGAGGCTGATGAGTTAGTAGGAGGTATATTATGAGTTATGTCGAAGTCCATTGTATCATGTTTATTTTAGTTATACTAAATGTGTATCAATCGGCGTGTCAGTTGTTTATTGTTATGTGTTGTATCATACTTGATGCTATGTATGTGTGTTTTTGCTACTACTATATCACGGTTGATGTATCATATAGATTTTTTACTATTTTATTTCATATTCTCGACTGTGGGGTCCCTCTTGGATCTCTATTCATTTTCTATAGGTTTTTATTTTTTCCACCACATGAATGGATAATGCCGAATTTTTGGTAGAGTCGGGTATAACTGTAACACCCCAAGTTTTTCTAAAAATAAATAGAAATGCATGGAACTTTGTTTTTAGTAGTTATTTTTAACCAGCCTTTAAAACATAACTTTTCTACTTCTATGTTCTGAATTTCAAGAAACTTTCATCTACAATTGTGTTCAGTATGTTATTTGGAGTCTATTGGAACTAACTCGTTTTTTGGTGAATAGTAACATACCCTCATGAATAGTAATATGAATAGTGATATGACCCTAATGAATAGTAAATTTTATTATTATTTTATTTTATTAAGGCTTCAAGATAATAGCATCTAGGTTAATTTTTCATTGTGATAAAGAAGTAGTTGTAGAATTAGAACTGTTGAATTTTGAATTAAGTATGCTTTTATTTAAAAATTAAATTAATAATATTTATATAATTATTTTTCAAAAATGGGCTTCATTTTTGAATTCTACACATCGAAAAATGGTTAGGGTAAAGTTTTGGGATTTTTCTGAAATTCAAGAATTTTTGATGAATAGTAAAATACGATAAAATACGATAAATGCTAAAGACTTGATTTACTGCATCATAGGTGATGCAAGGATGATGTAAGACCAATTGGTTCGAACTCACATGCCATGTTTACTATTTGGGGTCACATGAATTAAGATTATTTATAGTTTAGAGCAAAAATATAATAATAATGATTAAAATAATGAAAAATACCCCCTCCTCCACTATAAATACCACCCTCACTCCTCTCTTCCTCCCACACCTCTCAAGCATTGATAATTGTCTAATTTCTGCCAAATTCCCTCCCCAATATTCTTCCCCACGTCCTAGAGTTTCTGGTCTCACCAAAAGACCGAAACCAAAGCCCTTAAGGAGGATCTCAAGCAGAAAAGATCAAGAGGTAAACATCCTCTTTTATTTTCTTCATTTTCTTTCATTTTATGTTATTCTCTTCCACTCCCTTTGGATTATGATGGGATATTTAATTAAATATCCCCCCTTACTGCCCATATTATGTATGAATGATGAGATATCTCCTTCCTCTCATCAAACTATTTTTATGAAATTTTAAGAGACGCCGTTAGACTTCCGAATTTTCGTGAGAAATTTATCAAGTTTTCTTTTATTTTAAGATTCCTTTCTTTTCTTCTTCCTTCCTCACCTCCTCTTAACCAAGAGGCATGAAGGCTCCAGAATATTGTATATTCTGGATGCTCTCATGTTCATGGAGAATTCATCATCATTATTTTTCTCCTCCCCCACTTATTCAAGGAATTAAAATATTGTCCGTGATGTGTCGAATTACCGACATCGTGGACGATGTGATTTCAATTTGCTTTAATTCCTTCAAGTATGGTCATAAAACCATTTTTATGATTGAACCAGGTTATAATATATGTGTTATAACTCACCCATGGTTTTGGAATTCTTTTTTACTCATGGTTCTAATTTATAATACAAAACGAGGTTGTTTTTATCAAAGAACCACTAAAATGATCTAAACGAAGATCATTAATGTTCTAACTTATGAATCATCCTTATATAAGAATTCAAAATTATAAATGGAATAATTTATGTTACTGGATATATGTAAATACTACTCCATTCCAATTCTGGAGTTTCACTTCCAATCGACAAGAATGTCCACCATGAACTAATCATAGAAATCATGTAAAGAATTCACCCAAAAACAGTGCAAGGGGAAAAATACTAACAATTAAGGGTGAAATGATGTTATGAAATGATCATATAAGATGTTATAAACATGAAAATATTTCTGTAAAATATTAATAACACTCTTTTAACCATTATACATGAGGTTTAAACAAGTTGGAAGTAAGAAAAACCCGAGGTAAGGTAATTCTTAACCTCATTTCCATTCTTTGGGTTAACCTTCTACTTCATTATTTATGTGCTATTTAAATTGGTTTTGTGATGATTTCTGTTTATATTATGTTTTATTATGTGTATTTACAGTATATATACATACTCCATCCACTCTATTAGGTCTCTCTCTAATTTTATGATATTTATAAGGGGCTTTTCTTTAAAAAAATCCTCTTTTTAAATTCGGTTTTACGAAATTTCAAAGCAATGTTTTTATGGAATTATTCATGTTGTATGATTATTTTTTGGTTCTTGGGAATTATTTATGATGAAGGGTGGGACCTATATCTCCCTCCAATGCATTGGGTATGAGTAAGTTGGAGGTCAGTCGTATGGTTACTCCAAGTGTAACTGCGATGATCACACAAAGTAAGGTAGCCGTGAGGGTTACAAACTATAAGGTAGTCAAGAATGGTTATAAGATTATGTAAGTAATTACCCAAGATACCTTTATGATTATATTTATATTCTAATGTTTTGTGTGGATCTTGTGTAAATCTCATGTTACACAAAGTAAGTGTATATGGGTGACAAGAATGTCTTTTGAAAATGCTTTCACATGTTACAAGTATTCATGGACTAATGTGATCTTTCCTTCTTTTCCATCTCTTACTGAGATTTTGTGCTCATCCCAAGTTTTTAAATGATTTTCCACAGGTTAATGGATGTGTAATATAAGGAATGAAGCCATGTTAAATGTTTAATAATTGTCAAGGATTCTTGTTTTAAGTTTTAATGTTTTATATTTTGAGAAAATGGAAACTGTTTTTATGGTGTCCACTCTGTAATAATGTGTAATGTCATGAATGTATTGTCCTAATTCTCTAAAGATCTAAACTTGAAAATATCTTCAATGTAAAAGGAAGTGTTTTTTGACTAAATTCAAGATTATGTATGTATTAAGGTCGGGTCCTTATAGTTGGTATCATAGGATGGTTTAGATAACTTTAGGGGTTAGGGTGATGTTAATAGAATACCATAAATGAATTTCACTCTATGTTTAATTTGTTATAGAATTTAAAGATTACCATGTTGATTTATCTAAGACATGTTTGTTCAGAATGGTTGTCCGCAGAAGGAACATGGATGCTGAAGAGGAGAGGCACCGACAGAATGACATCCTTCTAGAACTACATCCCGGAATGGTAGGGATTGGAACTGAGCAGTTTGTGACAGTAATGGCTCAGCTAACGCAGTAAATAAATGGTGGTGACATCCATAAAAGATAACCAATAAAGGTACCACAACAGAACATGACAATAGTGGAACATTTTATGAGACAACATCTTCCTGCATTCAATGGATCTTCTAACCCAGTAGCAGCTGAAGGATGGATCAAATCCCTTGAAAAGATATTCGATGATATGGGATTTTCATACAATCAAAAGGCAAGTCTTTCCATTTATTGTTTTGAAGGGGAGGTTGATCAGTGGTGTTCAATGGTAAGGAATATCAGGGGTAGAGAGGATTTTTATGCCTTAGAGTGAGATGAATTTAAAAGTCTTTTCCTTGAAAAATATTTTCCTAAGGTGGTGCGACTTAGAATAGAGAATAAATTCCATGAATTGAAACAGAAGGAGGAAGACTCAGTGGCTGTGTATGAAGCGAACTTCACCTGACTGGCGAGGAATGCTCTAAATCTTATTCTGGATCTTGATAGAAAAATCAACCGCTTTTACTCAAGATTCAAGTAAAGGTATCTAAGGGCGTTGGCCTCTCGTGAATTTAAAAGTTATGAGAAACTTTTCTGATGTGCTGAGAGGGTAGAGATGGAGTTTTCTGATGATCACGTGCATTTTGGAAACAAAGAGAAAAAGAGGTCAAGTTGGAAAGCAATGGGTAAGAATCAACCAAAGAAATCTGATGGTAAGAAAATCCAATTTCTAGTTTGTGAAAAGTGTGGCAAGAAACACCATGTGGAATGTCTTAGCAAAACTGGGAAGTGTTTTAAATGTGGTAAGTTTGGACATATGACCCGAGATTGCAATGAAAATGATCCTAAGAATAATCCTGATAAGAAAACTGTAAAGTGTTTTAAATGTGGTGAGATGGGTCACTATGCAAACGCCTGCCCAAAGAGAGATCCGAATGATGAAAAGAAGCCAGACTACAAGCAGAAAGGTGTAGTGAGATCCTTTGCAACTACGTCAGTAGATGTTGGGCCATCCAATGAAGTTGTATCAGGTAATTTGTTTGTTCACTCAAATTTTGCTAAATTTTTGTTTCATACGGGGTCTACACATTCCTTCATCTCTGAGAATTTTTTTGGTGAATTGGAAATATCACCTCAACAAATGAGACCCAAACTTTTTGTTAAAACACCAGAGGGAAATGTTATAGCAAAGAGGAATTATAAGAATCTTTCTATTGTGGTCCGTGGAAAGACTTTACCTGCAAACCTTGTTGTTTTACCCTTAGTTGAGTTTGATGTTATTCTGGGGATGGACTGACTTTCTGATTATCATGCTAAGATTGATTGTAGAGCTAAAGAAGTTGTTTTTCAGAAAGAGTTTCAGTTTGTATACAAGAATGAACCCATACAATTGATAACATATCATGAAGATGAGATACTATTGAAATATGGAAATGAAATTTATCTTGATCATATTGTTGAAAACAAGGGAACTATTCAAATTAATGATGTTCTAGTGGTAAATGAATACCTTTATGTTTTTCCTGATGAGTTACCCGGTGTCATACCTGATCGAGAAGTTGAATTCACAATTGACTTAGTTCCTGATGCTAAGATAATTTCAAAACCCTCATATCATATGGCTCCAATAGAAATTATTGAATTGAAAAATCAGTTACATGATTTGCTTGACAAAGGTTTCATTCGCCCTAGCACTTCACCATGGGGAGCCCCTGTTTTGTTTGTTAAAAAGAAAGATGGTACCATGAGACATTGCATTGATTATAGATCTGTGAATAACATCACTATTAAAAACAAGTATCCTTTGCCTCATATTGATGACTTGTTTGATTAGCTCCAGTGAGCTCAATACTTTTCCAAGATTGACTTGAGATCCGGATACCATTAGCTGAAGGTGAAGGAGGATGACATCCTTAAAACAACCTTTCATACTAGATATGGGCATTATGAATTTTTTGTTATGCCATTTGGATTAACTAATGCACCTGTTGTATTCATGAATCTTATGAATAGAGTATTTCATGAGTTCTTGGATAAGTTTGTGGTTGTATTTATTGATGACATTATAGTATTTTCTAAAAATAAAGAGGATCATGAAAAACATATAAGGGTTGTTTTTCATACATTAAAAGAAAAGAAACTATATGGAAAATTCAGCAAGTGTGATTTTTGGTTGCAACAGATTTCTCTTCTTGGACGCATTGTAAATAAGGATGGAATAACAATTGATCCTGCCAAAACAAAATTAGTTGATGAATGTCCAAGACCCACAAATGTTACATAGATTCGTAGTTTTTTGGGCTTAGCAAGTTATTACTGACGGTTTGTTAAGAACTTTCCACGGTTATCTAGCCCGATAACTAAGTTAACATGAAAATGGGTTAAATTTGTTTGGACAGAAGAATGTGATGTTTTTTTCAGGAATTGAAGAAGAGATTGGTGAATGCTTCAGTTTTGGCCTTACCTTCCCGAAATGGCGAGTTTTTCATTTATAGTGATGATTCTTTGAAGGGACTTGGTTGTGTTTTGATGTAGAATGATCAGGTAATTGCCTATGCTTCGAGACAACTTAAACCTCATGTGATAAATTATCCCACACATGATTTGGAATTGGTAGCTGTGGTTTTTTGCTTTGAAAATTTGGAGGCATCCTCTATACGGAACCAAATGCCAAATATATACTGACCATAAAATTCTAAAGTATATATTCACTCAGAAGGAATTAAACATGAGGCATAGAAGATGGCTAGAACTGATAAGGGATTATGACTGTGCGATCAATTACCATCCTGGAAAAGCAAACAATGTAGCAGATGCCTTAAGTAAAAAACATCATGCATCATTAACCATGTAATGTTTGGAACATGATCCCTTGATTAATGATTTGATGAATTTTGGCTTATAAGTTGTTGGTGCAGGGAATACCTCTGTTTTGTTTCAAGTTTCAGTGAAGTCTTCATTGTCAGACAGAATTAAGAAAGCATAGAAGGAAGACCGTGAGCTATAGAAAAAGGAAGAATTGGTTAAAATGGGTAAGTTTCCAGAATTTAATCTTGATAAAGATTTTGTTTTAAGATTTGGAAAAAGGTTGTGTGTGACTAGTGATTCTCAGTTGAAGAAAGATTTGTTGTGTGAAGCTCATAGTTCTCTATTTTCTGTTCACCCTGGCAGTACTAAGATGTACAAAGACCTTTGAGAGTATTATTGGTGGGAGGGAATGAAAAGAGATATTGTTGATTTTACCATGAAATGTTTGACATGTCAACAGGTTAAATCAGAGCAGTAGTTACTGAAGGGGATGCTTCATCCTTTGCCAGTTCCATAGTGGAAATGAGAGAATGTATCCATGGACTTTGTGGTGGGACTACCAAAGACTTCTTGAGGTAACAATGTGATTTGAGTTATTGTTGATCGACTAACAAAGTCTGTACATTTTCTATCAATTCGAGATACAATGCCTTTAGATCAACTTTCTCGATTGTACCTAAAATAGATTGTCAGGTTACATGGAGTTCCTCTTTCCATTGTATCTGATTGAGATCACATGTTCACTTCTAACTTTTGGAAGGGAATTCAGAAGTCATTGGGCACATAATTAAATTTCAGTACAACTTTTCATCCTCAATCAGATGGGCAGTAAGAACGAACGATTCAAACTTTTGAGGATATGCTTCGATCTTCTTCAATGGACTATCAGGGAAGTTGGGATAAGCATCTTTCTTTAGTTGAGTTTTCTTATAATAATAGTTTTCATTCCAGTATTCAGATGACACATTTTGAGGCCTTATATGGGAAGCGGTGTCAGACTCCGGTGTTTTGGGATGAAGTTGGTGAAAGAAAGTTGATGGGGCCATAATTAGTAGAATAAGTGGCTGAGAAAGTGAGGATGATCCAGCAACACATGAGGACAGCTCAGAGCAGGCAGAAAATTTATGCAGATAACATAAGGAAAGACTTCTCTTTCGAGGTAGGTGACCATGTTTTCCTTAAAGTCACTCCTTGGAAAAGTGTGATGCGTTTCCTTAAGAAAGGAAAGCTAAGTCCATGGTTCATCGGTCCTTTTGAAATCTTGGAGAAAGTTGGAATAGTTGCATACCACGTAGCTTTGCCTCCGAGTTTGTTTTAGGTACACAATGTTTTTCATGTTTCGATGTTGAGAAAGTATGTACCAGATTCATCACATGTCTTGAGCCCAGAAGCAGTTCAGCTGGAAGAGAACATTTCTTATGAAGAGAAACCGGTTCAGATTCTTGATCGAAGGGAACAGGTATTGCGGAATAAGGTAATCCACCAGGTAAAGGTTTTTTTGGAGAAACCACATGGTTGAAGAAGCAACATGGGAGTCTGAAAATGATATGAGGGAAAAGTACCCCCAGTTGTTTAATAAGTAAATAAAATTGCGAGGACGCAATTTCTAGAAGGTGGGGATAATGTAACACCCCAAGTTTTTCTAAAAATAAATAGAAATGCATGGAACTTTGTTTTTAGTAGATATTTTTAACTATCCTTTAAAACATAACTTTTCTACTTCTATGTTCTGAATTTCAAGAAACTGTCATCTACAATTGTGTTCAGTATGTTATTTGGAGTCTATTGGAACAAACTTGTTTTTTGGTGAATAGTAACATACCCTTATGAATAGTAATATGAATAGTGATATGACCCTAATGAATAGTAAATTTTATTATTATTTTATTTTATTAAGGATTTAAGATAATAGCATCTAGGTTAATTTTTCATCGTGATAAAGAAGTAGTTTTAGAATTAGAACTGTTAATTTTTGAATTAAGTATGATTTTATTTAAAAATTAAATTAATAATATTTAGAAAATTATTTTTCAAAAATTTATTTCATTTTTTAATTATATACGTCGAAAAATGGTTAGGTTAAATTTTTGGGATTTTTCTGAAATTCAAGAATTTTTGATGAATAGTAAAATACGATAAAATACGATAAATGCTAAATACTTGATTTGCTGCATCATAGGTGATGCAAGGATGATGTAAGCCCACTTGGTTCGAACTCACATGCCATGTTTACTATTTGGGGTCACATTAATTAAGATTATTCATAGTCTTGAGCAAAAATATTATAATAATGATTAAAATAATGAAAAATACCCTCTCTCCTCTACTATAAATACCACCCTCACTCCCCTCTTCCTCCAACACCTCTCAAGCATTGAGAATTGTCTAATTTCTGCCAAATTCCCTCCCCAATATTCTTCCCCACGTCCTAGAGCTGCTGGTCTCACCAAAAGACCAAAACCAAAGCCCTTAAGGAGGATCTCGAGGAGAAGAGATCAAGAGGTAAACATCCTCTTTTATTTTCTTTCTTTTCTTTCATTTTATGTTATTCTCTTCCACTCCCTTTGGATTATGATGGGATATTTCATTAAATATCCCCCTTACTGCCCATATTATGTATGAATTATTAGATATCCCCTTCCTCTCATCAAACTATTTTTATGAAATTTTAAGAGATGCCATTAGGCTGCCGAATTTTCGTGAGAAATTTATCAAGTTTTCTTTTATTTTAAGATTCCTTTATTTTCTTCTTCCTTCCTCACCTCCTCTTAAACAAGTGGCATGAAGTCTCCAGAATCTTGTATATTCTAGATGCTCTCATGTTCATGGAAAATTCATCATCATTATTTTTCTCCTCCCCCACTTATTCAAGGAATTAAAATATTGTTCGTGATGTGTCGAATTACCAACATCGTGGACGATGTGATTTCAATTTGCATTAATTCCTTCAACTATGGTCATAAAAAAATTTTTATGATTGAACCAGGTTATAATATATGTGTTATAACTCACCCATGTTTCTAAAATTCTTTTGTACTCATGGTTCTAATTTATAAGACAAAACGAGGTTGTTTTTATCAGAGAACCACTAAAATGATCTAAACAAACATCATTAATGTTCTAACTTATGAATCATCCTCATGTAAGAATTAAAAATGATAAATGGAATAATTTATGTTACTGGATATATGTAAATACTACTCCATTCCAATTCTATAGTTTCACTTCCAATCGACAAGAATGTCCACCATGAACCAATAATAGAAATCATGTAAAGAATTCACCCAAAAACAGTGCAAGGGGAAAAATACTAACAATTAAGGGTGAAATGATGTTATGAAATGATCATATAAGATGTTATAAACATGAAAATGTTTCTTTAAAATATTAATAACACTCTTTTAACCATTATACAGGAGGTTTAAACAAGTTGGAAGTAATAAAAACCCGAGGTAAGAGAATTCTTAACCTGATTTCCATTCTTTGGGTTAACCTTCTACTTCATTATTTATGTGCTATTTAAATTGGTTGTGTGATGAGTTATATTTATATTATGTTTTATTATATGTATTTACAGTATATATACATACTCTATCCACTCTATTAAGTCTCTCTCCAATTGTATGATATTTATAAGGGGCTTTTCTTTAAAAATCCTCTTTTTAAATTCGGTTTTACGAAATTACAAAGCAATGTTTTTATGGAATTATTCATGTTGTATGATTATGTTTTGGTTCTTGTGAATTATTTATGATTAAGGGTGGGACCTATATCTCTCTCCAATGCATTGGGTATGAGTAAGTTGGAGGTCAGACGTATGGTTACTCCATGTGTAACTGCGATGGTTACACAAAGTAAGACAGCCGTGAGGGTTACAAATTATAAGGTAGCTAAGAATTGTTACAAGATTATGTAATTAATGCCCCAAGATAACTTTATGATTATATTTATATTCTCATGTTTTTTTGGATCTTGTGTAAATATCATGTTACACAAAGTAAGTATATATGGGTGACAAGAATTTCTTTTGAAAATGCTTTCACATGTTACGAATATTCATTGACTAATGTGATCTTTCCTTATTTTCCATCCCTTACTGAGATTTTGTGCTCGTACCAAGTTTTTAAATGATTTTTTATAGGTTAATGGATGTGTAATACAAGGAAGGAATCCATGTTAAATGTTGAAGAAATTTCAAGGAGTCTTGTTTTAAATTTTAATGTTTTATATTTTGAAAAAATGGAAACTATTTTTATGGTATCCACTATGTAATAATGTGTAATGTCATGAATGTATTGTAATAATTCTCTAAATATCTAAACTTGAAAAGATCTTCCATGTAAAAGGAAGTTTTTTCTTGACTAAATTCAATATTATGTATGTATTAAGGTCGGGTCCTTATAATAACCCCTTGGGTTTTATGTCAAGTCTATAGTATCGCATAAAGTTTTTAGTCCCTTTATTTTATCAATGGGATTTAGAGTATGAGGAGGTGTGCCTGAGGTCTAATAGCATCACTAGATCAGTTGTCATTCAGGTGGATCAAGTCAAGGAATTGTATTTTGACTTTATAAAAAAATGAAGATAAAACTATTTTTTTATATAAATGGATTAGTGGGAGGATGTTATATTTCTGATGTTGTATGATGATGAAATACATCTCATAGGAAATGACATCCCAATATTGCAATCAGTGAAAAATTTATCAAAACATTTCTTCTCAATAAAAGATCCTAGTGAAGAAACATACACACTAGATATGAAGATCTATAGAGATTGGTCTAAATGAATGTTTGGACTTAGTCAAAACAAACACATTGTTAAAGTGATAAAAAGGTTTAACATAGAAAACCCTAAAAAGGGTTTTTACCAATGTTCCAAGGAAAATGCATCTCAAATATATAGTTTCTTTGAATATTTGATTAACAAGGATTCATGAGAAAGATTTCATATGATTTGATTTTTGGATCAATCATGTTTTCCATTTTACATACTCATCCTAGTGTGTCATATGCATTAAGTATGATGAGTAGATACCCATAAAATTCTGGTGAAATTCATTGGGAAATTTTTAATAATATAATTAATATTTTAGATGATCTAAGTATGTATTTTTAGTATTTGGTGGTGAAGAAAAGTGGAAGGACCAATCAAGATCTGTATGATCACTGAGAGGGGTAGGGGTGAAACATTGATATTTTCTTTTTATATTTTTATTCCTTATAAAATAACCTTCACATCCTTTTAAATAGATATGGATTTTCAAAATATAATCACATAATCACAACCATAGGAACATGGGTATTTACAAGGATCGCGGATTAATAAGAATATCTAGTCCTTGGAATGGTTTGGAAATAATCCAATACCACACAAACCACTAGAAAACAATTTTTTCATGTTGTTACAACAACCAGGGAGTATCCATACACTTTAAGCTCATTTTAATCAATTAACAGTGCATGCACTCCTCGCACAGGTAAATGATGTAACATAGATTTTTTACAACAACTATTAGAACTTTCGCCAATAAGATTCAGTAATTCATCAGTGTATTACTTGTATTTAATCACTGTTGCTCTTCAAAAAAATTCTTATTTCTTATTCACTTTCTTAGGAAAAATATTCCTTTTATATGATGTCTTTGGAGACCCTAGCACATACATAATTTTTATTCTTTTTATTTTATGTGCTCTTAATATTTTGTTTCTGGTTACCTCAATGAATATTCATTCACATATGTATGTACACATGAACACTATCTTATCCACTTCTTTCACTCTCTTATGCACAAGTTATTTTTCACACACAATGTATTATTATTATTTTTATTGTTGTGCATAACAGTGTGCTTCATGAATACTCAAAGTATGAAAATAGAGTTTCTCGTCTTCGCTTATCAAAGGAGCTTCGTTCAACTTAGGATAATCTGAAGCCTGATCCTTTCCTTCTTCATGACCAAGGTGGATCACATAAGGTTCTTCTTTTTCATGCAAGCAGAGGTCTTCGTAGAACTTTTCATCATGAAACAATGGTTTCATGATTCTCTATTTTATTCTAGAAAACAATGTCTCCCGATATTATCAATCGGTAGTAACAATATCAAGCATTGGTTCCTTGATATTTATAATCAAGGTATCACTATGTTTGATCCACATTTTAAGTTGTGTTGAGGTGTCCAAAAATCATATCGTGTCATGATTTAAATATCTCTGAATATCACTACATCTCTAAAAAAACCTTATGTTGAAAAACCTAGCATCATCGCTATACTGGATTTCCTCCATGACTCACTAGCATGCAAGGTGAGCACACGAGAGAGCGGCAGAAGTGCAGACTCTGAAGAGGAACTGGACGAACATCTCTAGGTAAGAATCAACTCCTATCTATCTTGGTCCCTTTTTCTTTCATAACCCATATCCACTAATCAGACTTTATCCTATTTAAGAACACATTGCTGATGATTATTAGGGAGCTCCCACTACAAGGGGTGAAAATGTGCCAATGGGTGCAGAAAGGCATCTCCCTGAGCCCACGTTTGGGGATGAGCAAGGCGGAGGACCAATAATGGATGAAGCGACCAGAGGTAAACCAACGGGATGGGCCAGAATGATGGCCTCAGAATCCCAGGCTGTCCCCACTGTTCATAAGGAGTTGGCGCTGATCATTGAGTTAACAAGCACTGAGGGATCTCCCATGGTGGAAGCTCTTACAGCAATTCAGGCACTTGACCTAGTGGCACTTAGCTCTTGTAAGTCTATTTTTATAGACCCACATCTATTATTTGAGGATCAGACGGACCAAGGTACCCACTCTGTACGCAGTGATCACAATACTGGAAGCCCAACAAACTGATGAGTTCCAGGACATCTACGGGAGATCCATTAGTGGATGTACTTATCTGTGAGAAACTGTCCATTTAAGATTATCCGACCTTAGCACTCGGTGAGAAGGAAGTGGTGGTCACAGGTGATTCCACTGATAGGGAGGAGCCTGAAACTAGTGAGGGAGAAGTTTCTAAAGAATAGATGGTCAAGGAGGGTCACCTATATATCATAGACCCCAACCCCTCAGAAAGGATGCCAGAGGAAGACCCTGTTGCTGAACTCCTAGCCGTCTTCCTCGAATATAGAACTACAGATCCTGAAGAACTGGACGATTCTGAACCTAACACAGCCGAAGAGATCTGTATGACACAGTGCAAGGCATGGAAGTGTATCAAGCGCTTCCTCAATCTCTTAGAGGCAGAATGGATGAGTCGGATGGGGTCAATTCACACTTGGTTATGATTTCTCTGTTTCGTAGTGGTGGATGATCGCCATCTCCATATGATTATCCATGACTGTCTTGATCAGAATATGTGGGGGATAATCCAACACTTAGACGACGAATGGTGAAAGAAAAAGTCTGAAAACATCTAGAAGATTAATGAGGATGAGTAGAAAATCTGATGCCTTGATGAGAATATAGGAGAACATGCCACATTCGTCACCCATCAATCTGTGCTCATTAAATGATTGAGGGTCCAGTTGGCAGAAGCCCAGGAGAAGCTAGTGCAGGTGAGCCTTCAAATGGATGAACTCTGAGCTGAGTGGGAAAGAATACAGACCAGGGCTAACAAGCTTCACTCTGTGGCTGTCGACGAGGAGAGAGAGCTTAGGAAGTGGTAGGGGACTCTGGAATCCATGTGCCAAAAGGTGGCAGCATTGAAAAATTCCATCAAAGGAGTAGATCTGTGAGGGCCGTGTTTTTTCCAAACACATGAAACATATTTTTCTTTCATGTTTTCTTATTTTGAACTGCATGCACGAACATATATATTTTCTAATTATCATTTAATCTCAATCATAACTGTGAAAAAACTAATGATCAATCCCTAATCTCATACGGGTCATACCCGGTGCGAGAAACAAGGTAAGATCACATAATTATCCACTTTTTATATTAGAGTGCCAGCTTGCCATTGAATACTCGGGGTCTGCTATTGTTGACTGACCACCCAGGGTATTTGGGTTGAGTGAGGCCATGATTGGAGGACATGGTTCCCAGGGCATCCAAATTGCCTTTCCCAACCCACTCTAGTACATGAGTGGGATAACGCCAAGGGCATTGGGATCAATCCGAACAAAGAGTAATGAAAAGTGTGAATCACAATACCCAATATTCTGAACACATTGGTGGAGGCATCACAATATGTGATGTCTGGTAACCGTATTTGAAACACAATACCCATACCACTAGCCTGAAATGGGGACGAACAAACGAGGGTCAACCGTTGACCAAATTTGAAAACACAGGGCCAAACTAAAAATTTCGTCCTATGTATTTTGGGACGTTGGCCCAGAATGGTAGGTGAGCCAAAGGGGCATGGGACCAGGCCGTTAGGGGGTTTCTTCAGACGTGAAAGAGGATGAGGATCCAAAATAAAGGGCATGTAAAGCGTGGAGGTGGAGTGATGGAATTTTCAAAAGGATTCCAATACTCTTTAAATTATACCACCATGATGAAAGCACATTAGTGTGAGCACATTGGTCTGAAAAATTATCAAAACTTTCTTCCAAGGGGAGCATCACCTCATATATTTGGAAGACAACTAAGGAGATGAGAAATGTAGTGGGTGACCAGTACTGTGGGAGATGGGATTCTTTGCGGTTTCACATCATGAAATCACGGATGATGTACACATAGTTTAACGTCGTACGGTAAGGATGAAGATGCATGACATAGTTTAACATCATGTAACTAGGATGTTACACAAAGTTTAAGGTCATACTTCCTAGACCCTGACCAACAGTTTAAAGTCATGTAACATGGACAATGAATCCTAGTTTAAGGTTGTAGGGTTTGGACTGTGATTGGGGCCAAAGGAACAGAAAGGTTAGTGAACCTGTGGCTGGGCCCAAGGAAAAATGTCTGGGCATCGCTATATATCCCATAAGGATGGAAATCAAGCCGTAGATAGTTCTTAAAGCCCATTCAGTTTAACATCATGTGGTAAGGAAAAATATGATTCGATATAATGGGGGAAATAATGTTGCGGCTGGACCTAATATAGATGATCCGGGCATCACTACGTATCTCATAAGGATGGGAATCAAGCCACACATAGTTCTTGAAACCTGTTCAATTTAACTTCATGCGGTAAGTACGAAGATGATTTGACAAATAAATGGAAATAATGTTGCTAATGGACCCAAGATCGATGATATGGAATCACTAAGTATCCCATAAGGATGTGAATCAAGCCACACATAGTTCTTGGATAAAGGGAAGATATTTGATATTTCTTGTTTGTTCATTTGCTGTTGATGTGTGTGTTGTATTCTATTTGGAGCGACTGGCTGAAGATGAAAAATCTGGGTGTCGCTATGGGAATCAAGCCTCGTATAGGTATTCAAAAGTGGCATGGTGGTGACCAGTTCCAAGGGTGATTCTCCTTCAAGTGAGAACACCAAAATGCTACACTATTTTTCATTGTGTGTCCAGGACGATGGTGACACAGTTTAAGGTTGTATGACAGGACAGAACCATGAATTTTGACATTGAATGGTCAGGTTGCAATAGTTTAAAGTTACGTGGGACAAGGTAGTGTAGTTTAACATCATATGTCTTGGACAAAATAGATCTTAGTTTAAGGTCATAAAACTCAGATCATAAGGTTGTGCAACTTTCCATGTGGGTATGGCCCTACCAAAAATCCTAAGCCCACATGATCTATGCTCAGTGTGGGAAACAAGGAGTGATGTCAGGCCTTCCCCATCACATTATAGTGTACAAAAATGAAAGATAAATTTTGGGTGGGAAAATCCAACCATGCCAAAATTCTAACTCGACGTGCGCAGATGCATAAAGGAACAATACTAGGGGTGTTGGAGACCCATAAGAACAAAATGGTAGGAAAATGTGAATCATTACACCTGATATTTGGGAGATAATGAAATGGAGTAATGATGGAGGATGGTTTCTAACCATATTTGAAACACAACATCCATATCGTGTGACTTGGGATGGGAACAGAAAAATGAGGGTTGACCAATGACCATATTCGAAATGCAGAACCTGTCTCAAAATGTCGTTTGAAATCTTTCAGGATGTTGGCCCAATATTTTAGGCAATCCATGAGGCCGAGCATCCATACTGTTAGGGGGTCCCTTCAGATGTAAAATATGATGGATACCCAAATAAAGGGGCGTACAAAGTGAAGATGTACCCATGTATTTTAACGTCATGCGGTAAGGATGTGTATGAGGGGGAGTTCTCCCAAGGGAGGTACATGATGCATCTATTTTAAACCCGATGTTAATGAGAACTAAGGAGTTCTTAACCACACCATATACTTCTGGGAGAAACTCAGACCAAAGGCCGGAGAGATAAAAGGATTTATGGCTGGACCATGGGTGAAAGGTCTAGGCGTTCCTTTATATCCCATAATGATGGGAATCAATCCATACATAGTTCCCAAAGGAAGGTGTGACAAATGGACACTGCCAAAATGGGGTGATATCCTTTGAAACAAGAAAATTGAGGGTGTTATACAGTTTATTTTCATGCGAACTTGGATAATAAAAATATTAGTTTAAGGTCATAGAGTTTGGACCAGATAATAAGGCTTTAAAAGGGGAAATGTGTAGTGTGATGCCATGAAGTAACCCGATGTTAATGAGGATAACTGAAATCCACACCACACCGCACACTCCTGAAAAAACTCCCAGACCATGACAGGGAGAGAGAAACAAGAAGTTCATGATTTTGGGGCTGGACATGAGAACAAAATGTTCGGGCATCACTACATATTCCACAAGGGTGAGAATCAATCCAAACATAGTTCTTGAAGGAAGATGTGGTAAATGGACAACACCAAAAGGGGAAATGTCTTCTCAGGTGAAGACATCATAGGGCTGTGTAGTTTATCATCATACATCTTGGATGTAGAACATGTATTTTAACGTCATACGCTGATGACGTTGGGGATCTTAGTTTATGGTTATAGAGATCATACCCTAAGTGAGGCTTTAGAAGTGGAAGTGTGTAGTGAGACGCTATATGGAAACCCAACATAAATGAGGACCAAAGAGGTCTTAGCACAACACCATATACTCCCTCAGAAAAACCAGTGCACATTATAAAGTCATGATGCCTAGACTTGAGACGTGAAATCATAGTTTAAGGTCATAGAGTTTAGACCATAGGATGGGATGATTCTTCCATGCATGTATAAACCTTACCAAGATCCCTATACCCATGTGAACCATGCTTGGTGTGGTAAACAAGGTAATTGATGATCTTTATAGCACATGGAAACACACGGTAGGGGAATAGAGGTGTCGAGTCAAGGATGACCCCATGACGTCGGTCCGCCCTCTCAACGCGTAAAGGTGCACAGAGGGGTAACAATTAGAGTGTTGAAGTTCCTCCTAGACATAAATATGTGGAAAAGGACGTGAATCATGGCACCTGATATTAGGGATGCAATGGGTTTGGCATAACGATAGAAGACAAATGATGACCATGTTCGAGACATATTATCTATATTGTGTAACCTAAGATGGGAACAAACACCTGAGGGTTGGCCACTGACTATATTCAAAATGCGGAATATGTCTCAAAATTTCATTTGAAATCCTTTGGGAAATTGGCCTAGGATGATAGGTGATCCATGGGGCCAAACATCCATACGTTTATGAGTTCCTTTCAGATGTGAAATATTATGGAGACCCAAATAAAGGGTCATGTGAAGCATGGAAATTGAATGAGAGAATGTCCATGCAGAATCCAATACTCTAGGATTTACACTATAGTGCACTCGAGCACATTAATGGGGAATAACATAGGTTGATGGATTCAATTAAGGGTAGGTGACTTGAGAAGATGAGTGGAGGAAAGATACAAAATAGGTTGACGAACCTTGGTATGAACCCAAAGATAACATTTTTGGGCATTCCTATATATCCCATAAGAATGAGAATCAATCCATACATAGTTCTTAAAATTCTGTGCAGTTTAACGTCATGTGGTAAAGACGAAGGAACCATTTAACGTCATGTGAGACGTGGAAGTTTCTGTGTTGTATAGGACAAAGGGGGAAGTTTCCTTTTAAGGTCACGAAGAAAGGACCATAAAAGCTATGTAGTTTAATGTATTTTTGGTGGGACACAACAGTTTAACGTCGTGTTGAATGTGAGAGATATTAGTTTAAGGTCATGTAACTCAGACCATAAGGTGGGGATAAAAGGGTAGGAAAGGATAATGAACCTAGAAAACCTGGGTATGGACCCAAAGACAACATGTCCAGGTGTTACTACGTATCCCATGAGGATGGGAATCAAGCCATACACAGTTATGGAAGCCCATACAGTTTAACATCATGCAGTAAGGATTTGATAAAAGAAAGTGCCTAAAGGAGGGGACATGTGGCTGTTGCAAACCGGATGCGAATGAGGACCAAAGAGGCCTTATACCACACCACATGATCTCTAGGGAATTCAGGCTAAAAATCTATAAGGATGAAAGGATCTATGGAACCTAGGCTGGACCCAAAGACAGCATGTCTGGGCGTTCCTACATATCCCATGAGGATAGGAATCAAGCCATACATAGTTTTGGAAGCCCGTATAGTTTAATGTAATGTGATAAGGACATTATACAAGAGGATATATTTGAGGGAGGAACATGGTGTGACTACTATAAACCCTAAATTAATGAGGACCAAAGAGGTCTCATATTACACCACGTTCTCCCGAGAAAGAACCTAGGCCAAGAGGATGAAAATGTGAAGTCCTATCAGATGAGGAAATCAAGGCGCTACACAGTTTATTTTCATTCCAGATGAAAATTCACTCATGAGAATTATTGCTTGAGGAACTTGGTATTGGTGGGAGGAGTGATTCTATTACTATCCATGGTGATCAAAGAGTAGGAACTATTGGGGTAAAACTTGTGAATGATGTAAGGCCTCTCCCATCTGAGCTCTAACTTTGATATCTTCTTACTAAGTATCATCGATGTTCTTAGGGATAATACTGTGTCACCCTGAAGGAAGGATTGGAGGTAAAAGTTTTTATTGAAATCTCTATCTATCTTGTTCTGGTGCCTCTCCAGATTGTGCAAGGCTCGAAGGCTGTTCTCATTGAGGGCCACCAGTTCATCCAGATGGACTTCTACTACCCTTTCTGATGTCTGTTGATTGTATACGGCTATACGGAGTGATGAAAACTGAATCTCAATGGTTAGGACTACTTATGTTCCATACACCAGGGAATATGGGGTCACCTGGGTGGAATTTTTATTCATCGTCTGATTCTGACAATTTTTTTTTCTGACAAACCATATTTTGAGAAATGTTAGATAGGGTCTTGTTGAATGCCCTGATCTTCCCAGTCTCTTATGCATGGAAGTGATAATTATGGTTAGACAGGGTGTTGTACTTAGCGTACAATTTATTCAGCTCAGCTGCTCGAAAATTGGTACCGTTATTTGTGAGGATGGCGTGAGGGATTCCGAATTTATGGATGATGTTGGAGCTCACAAAATCAACGATATAACATTCCTTGACTTCCTTGAGTGGAATCTCTTTTTCCCACTTGGAGAAGAAATTCATGGTGGTCAGAATGAACCTGCACTGACGAGCTGTTGCTGGTGGATATGGTCCCACGACATCAAGTCCCCAGATCGAAAAGGGATAAGAGTACTTGGTAGTATGGAGAGGATTTGGCGGTTGATACACAAAATTGTCATGGATCTGACATGTGTGACACCTCTTTTCGAACTTGATACAGTCGTGAACCATGGTGGGCCAGAAGTAGCCCAACCTTCAGATCTGGTGGGAGAATTTCAACCTGGGCTAATGATATCCACAAGAACCATCATGGACTTCCCTTATAACCCAGGGAACCTCATCTCCTTGAATAAAAAAGAGGATAAATCCATAAAAACTACATTTTTAGAGGATTTTTTCAAGGCTAGGACCACTCTAGAGGGTGAACTGCACTACATTCCAACAAATTCGCTCACATTTGGCTATATCTGTCAGGAGATTTCCATGTTGGAGGTACTCGACCAAAGGAGTTTTCCAACCAGGGATCTCTTCTGTTGTGGTAGGGGGGCCTAGGGGTCTCGGTGTGGAAGCATCGATGGTAATATATTTTACCTTCTGGCTATCATCATCATCTGGAGTGATGGGAGCGATGACCCTTCGATGTGTCAAATGGACAATCAAATCTTCCTGGTCAGGCTCTGCGAGAGATGTGGCAAGGTTTTCCACGGCATCGGCTCGACCATTATTTGATCGAGGAACATGAGTTATTTTTGGAAGATAAGGGAATTGGGCCATCAAATAGAGAGTATTCCCTAAAAGGGGCACAAGTTCCAGCTTCTCGACGATGTAATAATCACCATTGATCTACTTGATGAATAGCTCGGAGTCCCCCTTCACATGTAGGTGAGGAACATCAATCTCTAGGTCCATCTCGATACCAATGATCATAGCCTAATACTCCACCTAGTTTTTGGTGCAGCCTTCCAACAATAAGAATGAATAGGGAAAGACAGTCTGTGTAGGCATGATGAAGACTATACCCAGGCCTAATTTGTTGAGTTTGGGATCATTGAGCCTTTTGCCAATGGGGCTCTGTAAGGCACCATCAAAGTAAATCTACCAACACAATATGACTTGATACATTGAGAGGATGACCTTTTCTAGAAAATTAAGATCCAGAGACTGCTCTACAAGGGATGGATGGGTGGACAGAAAATCCTCCAACCCTTGACCCTTAACATCTTTCTACGGAACGAACCTGATGTTGAACTGCTAAAGGATCAATGCTCGTAGATCTAGATGTACTTTCAACATAGGGTTTTTTGGAATATAATTTATCAGATCCACACGGGACACCAGATGTATCTTGTGATGCTTCAGATAATGCCATAACTTATGCACTGTGAAAACTAGCGCGAGGCAGCTCTTCTCGATAGAGGAATATATGATCTCGGTGTTGAGGATCATGCATATGAGATAGTAAAAATTGTTCTCTGATTCCTCATTATTCTTATGGATGATAAAGGTGCTAAGGGATCATTCTAGGGTGTTCACATAGAGGATCAATGACTTTCCAGAGAGAGGTGGTATCAGAATCAGAGGCTGTAACAGATACTACTTGATCTCCTAAAAATCGGTCTAGCACTCTTCATCCAAATGATAAATTCCACCTTTATTCATGAGTATGGAAATGGATTAAACTTCCTGATGATATTCACGATGAATCGGCATATGTTGGCTAAGTGGCCTTGAAAGCCTCAAAGCTCTCAAAGGTTTCTTGGAGGAGTCATCTAAATGATGGCCTTGATCTTATCTTGATCGATCTCGATGCCTCTATATCTGAAAACAAAGATGAGGAACTTTATAGAGGTAACCCCAAAGGCACACTTCAAGGGGTTCATATTCAGATGGTGGGAACGGAGGAATCCAAACACTTTCTCAAGATCTTTGATATGGTCCTGATGCTGGCGGGATTTGACCACCATATCATCTATGTAACAGTCCACTAATGTACCAAGGATTGGTTTGAATATGCGGTGCATAGAACGCTAATATGTGGAACTAGCATTATTCAGACCGAAGGGAATTACCTGATAGAATAAGGTTCCCTACGGTGCCCTAAAGGGGGTAAATTATTCATCCTTGGGGGCCATCCAAAGTTGATTATATCTGGAATATGCATCCATGAAGGAGAGGGATTGGAATCCAGCAATGGCATCGATAAGCAACCCTGTCACAGGAAGGGGAAAATAATCCTTTAGACAATGATAGTTTAGATCCCGAAAGTCGATGCAGAATCTGATTTGTCCATTATTATTTCTAATGGGGATGATATTGTCCAACCATCTGGGATACTGGACTTTCTTGATGAAGTTGTCTTTGATGAATTTATCAACTTCAGCCTCGACTATGGAACCATGAGAAGGGTGTATTTTTCTAGGAGTATTCTTGAACCTGCAATGGCTTACTGGGAGACCAAAGTGGTGGACGGTGACATGAGGATCTAGCCCTGACATCTCGTCATAACTCAAAGAAAACACATCATGATGCTGCTTTAGAAAATCCACATACCATTGATGTTACTTAGTAAACATAGCTATGCTGTTTAGTGTCGATCTCGAGTCTTCCATGGTACCAAGGATCACATGTAACAACTCATCAATGGTTGTGGAGAAACCTTTTTTAAATGTGGGAGGAGCATCTTTCAAATACTCATCATCATATGAGACAAGAGGATCATCAACATGAGGCAATTCTTTCAAGTTATCTGACCCTAGAGGAATGCTGGTACCGACCTGAGTGGTGGTGGAATCTTCATTGGGAGACTCCTGTACTACTGATACCATGGAGATGAAAGCTGTCAACCCAATTCCATTAGGCCTTTGACCCAAGGGGCCATGCTTGATAATATCAAAGCAGTAGTGGTGCATTGGCCTAAGTCAGTTTAACCCAACCTGACAGAACAAGAAAGTATGGCGTATTTTTATTTCTATGGGGTGAATGTCCTGATACCTTATAGGTGTAAGGGGATCTGGAATCACTCGATCCTAATTCATGTTGGAGTATGATGTGATCTTTAAACATTCCTTGTACCTGGGAACGTGCTTACCCCGTTTCTCAGAATAAACAAAGTAGTGTCCCAAGTTCGGGGTTGTGGCCTCCAAACAGTGAATCAGGAGAATGAAGGCATCATCTAGGTCCATCTAGGTATCGACTATAGTAACAGTGTGCTCAAACTCAATGGTTTGAACTCACATTTCCATGATCTAATAATAGTCGGTGTCTAAATAGAGGTCTTCAAAAGAGGTGAAGAGAGATGAATCACCTTGGACCATTTCCACTCGACCATTAAGGGAGAACTTGAGGCACCTGTGATATGAGGAGGGAACTAATGAAAGCAAGTGGATCCAGGGTCTACCCATTAGCGCATTGTAGGAGGTGTTCTATGAGATGACCATGAACTCAGTACTGGGAATCAGGCCACCGAACTGGGTCTTCAGGTGGATCTTTCCACATGACCTCTGCTTGGTTTGGTCATAACCTTGAATCTTCAAGTCATAGGGATTAGATTTTCTTCCAACAACCCTAGCTTGTAGAGCATTCAGGTTTGGATAAGATTAATCCTAGAACCAGTGTCGATAAGACAATGGCGGACTTCCATGCTATTGAACTATCCAGTGATGTAAAATGGACAAATGTGGCCCTATATAGGATAACCTTCATCTTCTCTTGAGAATGAGATGATGTCTTAGCATTCTACTCGCTCAACTTCCACAACATGGAAAGCATCTGTAACTACTACCTCTACTTCGAACTGGAGGGGGATTTTCAGAGCCTTTGTGAGAGATTCTCGCATATCTTCGGATATATGGAGAGATTCAAGGATTGAGATCCTTAAATAATGTTGGAAAGGTGCTTAAGAACATCATATTTCTATGTTAGGTGCACATTCCTGCCGGCATGGAGCTGCTCTGCGGCAGGTGGTATGACATGCATTGCTGGTCAAGCTGGCAGATTTTGGCTAGTTTTGGGAACATCCCATTGCTCACTAGATGAACCCTGAAAAATGATTGGATGATTATAAGATGACTAAGGCCTTTCCAAAGCTAGGCGTGACTGGGGATAATGCGGTTGCGGTGACTCTGCCTGATCAAGTTGCTCAAACAGTGGTGGTAGTGAACCTATCAAGACATGATAGGGGGGATGCACATGCTGAACTCTATGATGAGCCTGCTGTCTAGTCTCGGTAGCATGCACGGCTTGGATGGAGGCGCTGGCCGATGCATTCCAGTGATTTACATATCCATGGCTACGTCGACGATGGCATCAACGAGGAACATTAAGAGGACTTTCCTGACATTCCACATCGTCGGGGACCATGTATGGGTCCACTAAATCGAGGGTATTCACTGAGGAATACTCCAAATCATCACTTGAGGAATCATCCATTTTTTGGTGAATTATAGTGGTAATCCCTATCTCTGAAGGCATAAAGACTCTAAGAGTGTGGGATGACTACGACACCAATGGGGGGCTTTTCTTTACCTTGCGTCGAAGGCACATGCACTTCTAGGAAGAAGAAGGGTGAGACGTAGATGCAGAAGTGGTAGTGGGAGGAAGCACAACAACTTCAGAAGGCTCACTCTGATTCAAATGGGAATGAATAATATCATGGGTGCAAGCGACTACCCTGAGGGCCAATCTGTTGTCATACTTCTGAGATCTGTGACTGGAGACCTGCTGCCATTCACCCTTGTGATCGTTGTCAAGCTCTGCAGAGATACATGCCACTTGTGTCGGGGCAGGACCTAACCTGAATACATTCTTGTCTACCTAGTCCCGATTCCAGTCCTTGAACACATAACACTTCTTGAGAGTATGTATAAGGAATCAACGATAGGGGAAGTATTTAGGGTGATTAGTGAGATCAACCTCTTAGATTCTTCTGTAGTCTAACAACTTTAGAATCCCCTGATCCAGGGTGCTTCAGAAATAGTCGGGGACCTGAGGCTCACCGAATAAATAAGTCTAGTTTCTCATGTTTGGGAAATGGGCTCTAAGATCCTGGTGAGGAGGTGGAAACTGATTATCTCTCCTGGGTGACGGTGGTGCATTATGCGACGATGCCTGTCGATCATGAGACATGCGATGCTAAGACTAAGGCTTGGATTAAGGCTATGGCCCTCGACGAGGATTTGGACACGGCTCTGCTGGTAACAACTCCAAAGGCCTGGGGGCCTATACTTGTACAACAGTACCAATCTCATCTTTGGTGGCTCTTCTTGCAGGAGTTGTGGGAGGCAACAGGGTTGCCTGCTTGGCTTGCAGAAATCCTTCCTCTAGGTGCTGATCCTTATCATAGAAATCTCAGAATCCACCTGAGAGGTTCTGAGTGATGAGGGAGGGAACCAATTCAGTCTTCACATTCCCCCCACACATCATCATCAACCTTTCTTGAGTCATTGTCATATCGAGTGATATGTGAGGCCTTTCCACCTAGCGACAAAGTATGAAACATGCTTATCTGACTGTTCTTTTCACTTGAAGAGGTCGTAAATACTGGTCTTTCATGTAGTGGAGATGAAGTGATAAAGAAACTACCTATGAAGATCCTCCCAACTAGCTATAGACATGATGGGAAACTGGTTGTACCTAATGAACTCAGGCCCTTTTAGTGTCTGTATGAAACACCAGAGCTTTGCGGCTTCTTGTTGTGCTAGAGTTCCCAACATGGGTCCACATATGGAGATAAAATGGGCTAGATGCTGAAGTGGGTCACCCATCCCATTTAAGGGGGGGAAAGGTAGGGTTTCCAAAATCCAGGGGTGCTGGCATATCATCTAACCATGCCAGATACAACTTTCCATCAGGCGGGATAGCTACCTGTCTTTTTTCAGGAGCCTCAAGGCGAGAAATGAGAGTAGCCATCAGATCGACCTGATGGTTATTCCTATCTTAGTGGTTATTCCTAACTACCAATGCATTGGTAGGCTCTTCAACATGGTTGGAAGGACCTGTGACTCGTGGAGTGGCTAGTGGATCCACTGGAGAAACAACCTAAAGAGCTCAGATAGATTCGGCAATGCATACCATGACCATTTACCATAAACTCTATCCTCTAACATGTTGGGATATGCAGGGTTTTCATGATTAATGAGAGGAAACTTGCTAAGGGGAACCTGTAGTTGCCCCTATTGCCTCGGTGGAGGGTGAATGGGATCATACTAATGATCACCATAATCCAGGAACCGTTCTACAAGGTGTTGAGCGAGGATCTCATCAATGATCTTATTCTATTTTGTGATATTTTGAAGTAGCGCGACTATCTTGAGATCGTCTTCTGTCTTCTGTATTGAGAAAGATGGGTCAAAGGTCTTAACGGTCCTAGTGTGTCCTTTTCCCTTGCTAGGGTCCCTACCGAGAGGTAATGACTCAGTAGGTTCATCAAGGCCAAAAAAGTGTCTTTGCTGGCAAGTGACAATGCCAGGGGGATCCAGCAAATCTGGAACTATTCCTAGGGGCTTGTTCTCTTTAACAAGACCTATCTCAGTGTCCTTATCCTTAATTGTATTGAGGTTAAACATGTTTACCATGACTACACCTAGCGTCATATCCTCAATATCACCTGATAATTCGGGTTGACACATGAGAGTACTGAAGTGGAGAGTTGCATACTATCCCCAACCATAGATCTAAACATGTGGGGATGCCTCGAAAAGTATTCTAAAGATTACAATGAAGATATGAACACATTTTTGCTGGAGGGTCCAGTGATAACCAGGTGATGTAGGGTTCTGATCCACGGGAATCATGGATAAGTCAACCATGCGACATTGTCGGCTGATATCGTCATAATGCTTATGGCTCTTCAGATAAACCAACCGCCGATGATGGAGGTGTAAATGCGTCATCTAGAGAGTCCGATGGAAACAAAAGACTTCATCCTGGGCAAGGGACTCTGGGATGTTGAATTCTGAAGTCATGATCATCTAGAACATCTTAGGGAAATGATTCACCGTGAGAATGTACCACAAGATTATCCATTAAGAAACAGGATCCGATGTCTGGTTGCCGCATTCCTCGACTGGGGGAGGATGAGGGACTGACAATGACACTAATTTAGACCGCTATGGCAATGGACTGGTTGGGGGAGAGAATGGTGTGTGAACTGACAGGTCGCTGCTCACTGGGCCATCTCTTGGGGATAGTACAGACTGTATTATCACGTCCCTGTAGGATGGAGTGTCAACCACTGCCTCCTGTGTGAGGGTGGTGACCATTGGTGATAGATTGGTCTGGTGATCATCATATACCTAACCCAATAACAATTCTCCATGATCTCATGTTGAGGTATAGAATGAGTCTGGTGATGGTAGAGAAGTCTTCAGAACAAGACCTTGGAAAGGAGCCAAATCTTCCTCCTCCCGCAAGTACCTACAGAGGGCTTCAGGGATCAGGTGCATTTTACTTTCTGGAAGGATGAAGCTCACATGCTGGGTTCCTTCCCTAAACCCTAATGTATAGGACCTGGATGAAGGAATCATTGAGTCACACTTCACTTTAGAATCTAAAAAGCTGATATGATTGACTACGATCTAGCACATCGCAAGATTCTTCCTTTTGCGGCGACCATTCTCCCTCTTGCCCTGGGATGGTTCTTCAGAGCAGAGTAGATTTTTGACACGAGGGGGGGGGACCTCCATGTGAATTAGAATTGGAGTAGGGAGGACCTCCTCCTGGTCTGGATGGGATACATGGAGAACCTCTATACCTATTGTCATTGAAGTGGGTAGGAACTCTGCTTTGGTGAGCTACGGTGCGAGGAGCACCTAGACAGATGTCGAACGAGACATGGGGAGGACCTCCATGTCGAGAAGCTTGGGTATAGAGAGGACATACATACTATTCACTGGGCATGTAGGGAGGACCTCTGCTGGAGCTAGTGAGAACATGGGGAATACCTCCATGTCGTCTGCCTATGGCATAGGGAGGACCTTCATGCCAGTTGGAAGTAGTAGTACAAGGAGGAACTTCATGCTGATTGAGCTGGACACGGGGAGGACCTTCATTTCAACCATAAAAAGAGTGGGGAAGGACTCTTCTTGGACTGGTGATGGTACATGGAGGACCTCCATACTAGATCTCGATGTCATGGGTTGGCCCGTGATGACTGTTGATCGTGCCGACAACCGAAAGAGTTAACTTAGCATGCCCATGGGGCAGATAGGGTCTCGCTCCCAATTAGGAAATGGTGAATCCCGGATCTGTAGCTACGGGGGCCTGATATAATGCTTTGGGGTGGGGAATGAGCCACTGAAGCTGTAGAAGATGACGCCCCCTAACATATGTCCTCCTAAAATTGTGCCCAACATTGGCATCGGGTCAGCCGAACCGGGGCCGACGGAACAGGGGTATAGACCACCTGTTTTTCAGCCTAAGGGACCGGATAACAGTATTGACTCATCCTGGTGGGATCCCTCCTTGGAAGATCATGGGAAGAAGTTTTAGTTGGGATGAATCAGATATCCCTCACCTCATTGGCTAAGGGGAGTGAATCATGGGAGCGTTCCAAAGAGAGGCTCCTGAAATAGTTTAATGTCAGAGTGGGGAGATGTGGCTCCCTGTGCAGCCCTTGGGGGTGGTAGTGACGATGAGGAACAGAAGCCTCCAAATCCTGGCGGGCCATATCCCTCATTGGGATGACCCCCTCCTATTCATATCATTAGATAATATTGTCGATAAACCTTATCTGTATAAATTATGAGGGTGAGATGGGGCATGGGCACCCGATAGCCGTGGTTTTCGACAATGTCGTGGTGGAGGTGGAGCCGTGCGAGATTTCTGGATTGGCATTTCCCCTGACCCTACGTCTGCAAGCAGGAGGCGATGGGTTTCCTATGGCCTGGGTCTACAAAGCAGGAAGATTCAACTATCAATATGGATAATTGGAAAGCAGTTCCCAGTGCCCCATCACTATTCAGTCTTCCATGAATGGATAGAGAGATCCATAATGATGATGTTGCAGACCAAAATTCACAACGATTAACTGTCACAAATTCTGGTGACTTCCATGCTTGGCCCACTATTTTCTTGGTGGTACCTAGCACCAGATAGCTGGATCCAGTGACATGCTTATCTGATGATGTCTTAAACGATACTAATCCCCCCGATTGTAGGAGAAAATATTCACATCGGGTTCACTATTTCTGTTACTAATGCTTTCCACCAGGGCACGCCGCGCACGCGTGTGATGTCGACGGTGACAACTGCATTGTACCCTGCATTCCCATTTTCCAAAGGCAGATGAAATTCATCACTTCTTCAGTGATGTTTTGTCCTTAATTGAAATGAGATAATGGGATATCAGTATCTCCTTATTTGGGTTCCTCCTTGGAATTCGTCTCCTAGTTCGGGTCTCCCTTAGATATTTAGATGTTGTTTGTGAAACTCTTCCTCATTCCATATCTTTGTGGACATAGGTTAATTACATTGCATCTTTCATGACATTCCAAAGGTCTAAGTCGAGGCAGCAACCTTCGATCAGGAGAGTTTTCATGTTGGTCATCGCTTTCATGTATGGACATTGGAACATTGGTACACCTGAATTATTCCTTATTAGGGGGCTTCTTGAGGGTGCGGAAGCCCGAGTCATCCCACGTCAATTGTGGGGTATCTTTTTCCAAAGTCATGCCTCTTAAGTTTTACTTGGATTCCCATATTGGATACGGGGCATGCCGCAAGTTTAACATCCCGTGGAGACAGATCATACTGATCAAAACACTGATGAGAGTGGATCAGATGGGTACATCCCTGGGTGGGAGCACCTTAAAAGTTTACCTAATGGATGGATCAAAATGCCTGATAAGAATGGACCTGAGGTGGTGCGTCTCAAAAATAGAAGGTTTCACCCCGTTATGGATGATTTGGACACCAAAAAGGACATATCAGGGAAGCACACCCTAAAAAAGGGGAACACCAAGGTTTACCATTGGTTGAGATTGAACATCTGGTAGGCTTCCTACGTACCCCGTTTAGAAGAAAAGGATCAAAATCCACGTAGTTCGAGGGGTGATTTGGGTCTTACTGATGGTTAGTTTTCCATCACAAGAGGGGAACTCTTGGTTGGATGTATATGATGTGCGGGGGGTGGATGACGCGATCCCTTCGAGATGTGGTAGCCTGAGTAAGAATTAGGATGGATGATGGAGGATTGGGTGAAGTGGGTGGAATGAATGAGATGGAACCGACGTGAAGATGAAGATTGCGGGCTTGAACCACAGGGAGGTTTCCTATATATCCCGGTGGATGAGAATCAAAGTCCACATAGTTTAGGATGGGGTGATGAGGTACCTGGGGTGGTAGCTCATGAAGAATAGAGCGCATGGATAAGGACCCGAAGGAAGTAAAACCTCCGAGTTGGGGCATGATCTTCCTGAGACACAAAGGCTCAAATTAAATTCTAGGATGGGAAATAGGTGATGGGATTGGACCTCAGGGAGGCTTCCTACATACCCTATGTAAAAGGTAGGGATCAAAGTCCATGTAGTTCAGGATGGAGGCATAGAATCGGGGCGTACACAAAGGAAAATGACTGGAGATGTGCTAGGGGCTTATGTGTGGTTATAGGCCCTTCACAAGAGGATCACTCTTTGTTGGAGGAGTAAGGTGAAGTGTAGGGATTATGCATGGTTATTTGCCTAGGTGGATGGATCAGAACACCTCAGGGGGTGGATCCAGGTGATCTGTCCCAAAAAGGGAAGATGTCACATTAGGAGGGTACATCCCTAGAAGGGAGCACCAAAGTTTACCATTGGTTGGTATTGAACCTCAAAGAGGCTTCCTACGTACCCAAAAGGGATCAAAACCTGTGTAGTTCAAAGCACAGAGTTTAACGTCATGCATGCTGAGTTAAACTACATGAAATAGACGGAACAAATGGGTTGTGGGAAGTGATGGGCTTGAACCTCATAGAGGCTTCCTGTATAACTTTTTTAAAAGACTGGGATCAAAGTCCATGTAGTTTAGTAGAAAGGGGCATGGGGCTTACGCATGGCTATCAACCCAAATTCATGCTGGATATTACACATGGTTAGAGGCCCAAAGAGGATTTCATGGTCTCTGCTTACTCTAAGACCATGTGTGTCATGCTTGGTGTGATAAACAAGAGGTAATAGTAGACCTAACGATCGTGTCATGAAAGGTGAAGCCACGAGGGATGGTGTGGGGATGCCACATTGTTAGTAGCCCAAAGAGATGGATATTGGCACTTACTATGGGAGGGAAGCCTGAGGAAGTGGTTTAGGGATTACATGGAGACTTCTCGAGGTTTACATGGTGACAAAGCTTAAAGGGAGAGAGAGAGAGAAGGAGGATGCTAGTGCCTATCCCATTTCTGGACTTCTTGGACTTTCCACACATTCAGCGATCATAGTTTAACGTCATGTGTTGAGGACATGGATTCTTAACAGTTTAACATCTTACAGCTCGAACGATGAGGAGTCATTACTCATCCCTTGGACTTACATAACTTGCACCAACCCATACTTGGGGAAGGGAAGGAACAAGAAATGCCCAATGGGAGCATGGTATAAGAGTGGTCAATCAAGGGGTCCATGTTAGCATAGCTATGCGAATAAGTAATATCTATTATCATACCTATGCGAAGAAGCATTAAGTTGGGCAACACAACACGAAACACTACTTTAGTAACCAGGAAATCACTATGCGTAGTCTTGGAAGGCTGTATGAAGGAAGTTTGCACAAGATAGGGATGTTGTGTGAAAGAGGAGTTAGAACGTGGTTACTTAGGATAAGGACAACCCATGGAGTCTAAAGGAAAGGGTGCATGCAAGATTAGAGACTTGCGCGCAAGATAAGGGGGTCTGGGTGAAAGAGTCACTACATAAGGACATGTTTTACACAAAAGAGGGGTATTTTACACACACTTAGTAAAAAAAGTAAATGGGAGAGGGTCAATCCTCTATGGGCCCACCCGAAGGGTGACTTGTTCTGGAAGATCCTATGACAACCCTGCTTTTTATTACAACTTAAACATGCTTTATTACATAAAAATTCACTTGATACAACAAAGAAGATCGAGAGGTTTAGTGTCTTTGGGGATTAGGATCATTACATAAAAACTTAAAACATGAAATACAACATCTTTATTGAAAACTTCCTTTACATAACCACTACATTCCCTCGTACTTAGCATTGCATGGGATAACCTGAGGACATGCATAAGAAAAGGGTGAGCTATAAAGCCCAGTAAGAGAGTACACATGGAATAACATGAGGAGTACAATACATGTTAGGCAATAGGCATCTCAATAGAGAATAATATAAACATGAACATAAAGGCATGATAAAGCATGATAATCATAACATGGAAATGTGGCAACAACACTTAACATTGAATTAGCATGAGCCAAGGATCATTGCACATAGAGCATGAGTAAACCCTAATTGCACATGAAGCACAAGTAAACCCTCGTTGCACTTGAATTAGCATGAGTCAAAACTCATTGCACATGAAGTATCATGATACTATACTTTAGCCAATGCATTGGAGTGTTATAAGGGCGCACCCTTCTTAAACATTTCATTTCATGCATAAGTGTGCCACATGAATCATAAAACATGGATTCATAAAAAATAATCATTTATTCCATGATAAAGAAATGTGGAATTCATACATGAAAATTTATAAACAATATGTACATGTTCATAAAGGTGAATACCCTTGATGGAGAAATGGTCATGATATTCACTACACAATGACATTGGCTTAGAAAATCGGTGTGATTTCGGCAGCGTAACGGCGTGACATAAGAATTCATAAAAAAGGTTGATGAGAGAGAAAGAGGTTCCTCATCATATTTACATGTAATTGACAGTAAGGAGGTCATATAGATACATGTCCCAACAATTGTAATGGAATTTAGATTCATGATACAAAAGTATTGCTTGAATGTAAAAGAGGAGAGAGAAGTTCCTTTCGGAATTTCGGCATAGTAACGGGTGTACATGGGAGGCATTTAATGAGAGAGAAAGGGGTCTCACATCATTAAAACAATAATAGGGAAGTATGGGGGAGGTTCAAAACCATACCCCAACATTCATAATTGAAATTAAAAGGGCAATACAATTTAAAGAAAATTGACAAAAATGAGAAAGGAAGAAAAAACCCTTACTTGGAAGTGTGATTCCAAAGGCTAGAGAGAGGCTTGTGAGAGGCTTCTTGAGAGCTTGGGGAACCTTGGGAGGATTATAGAGACAGTAGGGAAAAGGTTGGATGAACTCCAAGGGATTTTAGTGAGGAGGAAGTGGGAGCTTGGGTGGGTTTATATAAGAAATGTGAGGGAATTCTTTATTATTTAGGTTTGGGGCCCCTTATATTACACTAATCCAAACCACAAACCATCCCATGGTTTTTGCCCATGGTTTCTGGAAAAGGAAAGAGGAAAACAATATTTTACAAGGACAAGGTCCGAACTTATTAAAATATTAGGGTTTCTTATGTGGAGGTGAGTCACACTCCCATGGAAATTAATTTAAAAATGCAAAGTGTTGAATATGTATTGAGCGGTTCATTAATGCTTTGAAAAGTTAGTCAAACAAAACCAAAATCACATTATTTTAATGATAAAACATATATTTTCTGAACATAAGGATTATGGTATTTTATTACATCACCATTGGGTCATTATGATGTCATAAAACACATTATATATTTAAATGGTATTTAATTTTTACCCAAAAATTTGACTGTCTCAGAAAATTATGAAAAATTCACCGTTGGATAATTTCGAAGTCCTGATTCCAGAAATTACATTTATTTTATCTAAATAATTTTATAAATATTTTAATTTTCACTTTTAATATAAAAACCGACATTTATCGAAAATTCACGGGTTTTGACAGAAATGGCTTTCAAACCTGAATAAAAATTTTAATTTCATTCAAAAAATTATAAGATCATTTATATTTTATAAAAATTAATTTAATAATAATATTATTATTTTATTAAAATATTATTTAATTCAAAAAATAACTTAATTTAATAAAATATATTTCTTAATTAAATAATAACTAAAAACACCATTTGTACTTTAAAAACTATTTAAAATGTATAAAAAATGACTAGAAATTATATTCATTATTATATACAAAAATAATGTACATGAACATAGTACTACTTATTTATTACATAACCCCTTAAAATAGCCGCATAATACCTAAGGGTAAGGTGTGCGATGGTGACAGACTCTTGGGGTGGCTCGGATAACATCGATCGAGTGGTAATCTCTATCAACTTCCACTTTTCCCGTAGACCGTCATGTTTGAGGTTGACATAATGAAGCTCATCTTTGGCTTGGTCAAGGGCGAAGCCCAAGGATGCCACCTCTTTTCTGAGCTCCGACAAATGGGCTTCGTATGGGGAAATTCTACTGGATGAGGCCATCACTTCCTTTGTCTGAGTAAAATTGGGTTCGTTAAAGCCTTATATTTATACTAATCATGTGATCACTATTCAACAGCTATAAAAGTAACGATCACAAATCTTATCATAAAACCAAAGAAGTTGACATCTTATAAAAACATTTTTTATAAAGAGACATTTAACTGGATCAAGAGGGATTTTCCATTAATGAAACTTTGGGTCGTTACAATATTCTACCCTTAAGAAATTTTGCCCTCGAAATTTTTCCTTTTCCCACACTAAAAAAATGTGGGTAACTCAGCTTCATCATATCCTCTGACTCCCAAGTCACTTCTTCAAACTTGTGGTTTTTCCACAACACCTTGACGGGGGGCGTTTTCTTATTTCGTAGAACTTTTTCTCTATGATCTAAGATCTTCACTGGTTTCTCCTCATAAGAAAGATCATCTTCCAATTATACCACCTCGGAAGAGAGTACATGTGAAGGGTCCGGTATGTACTTCCTTAAGAGGGATACATGAAAGACATCATGCACCTTGGCCATGGTAGGTGGAAGTGCTAGTCTATAGGCCACAACCCCAACACGATCAAGAATCTCAAAGGGGCCGATGTACGTTGGACTTAACTTCCCTTTCTTTCCAAACCTCGTGACCTTCTTCCATGGAGATATGCATAAAAACACCATGACTCCAACTTTAAACTGAAGGTCTCGTTGATGATTATCTGCATAACTCTTCTGTCGATTCTGGGCTGCCTTGATATGCTACTGAATGGTTTTCACCTTCTCCACCATTTCCTTGACCATTTCTGGTCCAAGCAGCTTACATTCACTGACCTCATCCCAACATGCCGGTGTTCTGCACCTTTTCCCATAAAGGGATTAATATGGTTCCATTTGGATGCTCGATTGGAAACTGTTATTATAAGAGAACTCAACAAGAGGAAGATGTTGATCCCATCTTCATTTAAAGTCCATTGAGCAGACTCTCAACATATCCTCAAGTGTTTGGATAGTCTGCTCGGATTGGCCATCAGTTTGAGGATGATAGGCCGTACTGAAGTTTAGTTCAGTATTCAGAGCATGTTGAAGACTCTTCCAAAACATAGAGGTGAATCTTGGATCTCGGTCAGACACAATATATAGTGGTACTCCATGCAACCTTACCACTTCCCTGATATATATCTGTGCCAGTTGATCCAATGATAAATCCTCCCGAATAGCAATGAAGTGTGTAGTATTTGTAAGAAGATCCACAACAACCCAGATTGCATTGTTGCCTTTGGATGTCCTTGGAAGTCCGATGACAAAGTTTATGGTGATGTTTTCCCATTTCCATTCTGGTATGGGCAATGGTTGCATCATCCCCTTAGACTTCTGCCTCTCTGCCTTCACTTGCTGACAAACTAGGCACTTTGATGTATATTCGGCGATCTCCTTCTTCATATTATCCCACCAAAAGTTTTCTCAGAGATCTCGATAAATCTTTTTGCTCCCTAGGTGAATAGAGAAATTTGAACTATGTGCATCATCCAAAAAGTTCCTTCTTCAGCTCCGGACTTGATGGAACACATATTCTTTTCCCAAACCACACAATTCCTTCTTCATTAACATTAAACTCTGAGGATTTTCCCTTTTTGATAGCTTCCACTTTTTCTTGAATTCACACATCATCCTTTTGAGCATCCTTTAACCTTTCCAAAAGAGATGGTTGAGCAATAATTTGTGAAAGGATTGATGATGTTCCCTTCTTTATGATTCCCACATCCATCTTCATCAAGTCTAAGAAGATTGGATCCTTCTCAATTCTCATCATTGATAGAATCGTTGGATCCTTTCTACTTAGGGCATCTGTCACCTTGTTCTCTTTCCCAGGGTGGTAATGTATTGAACAATCATAATCCTTGATGAGATCTATCCATCTTCTTTGGCACATATTAAGCTCTTTCTATGTGAATATATATTTAAGACTCTTGTGGTCAGTATATATCTCACATTTCTCTCCATAGAGATAATGCTGCCAGATTTTCAAGGCAAAGATCACCGTCGCCAACTCCAGATCATGCATTGGATAGTTTCTCTCATGGATTTTCAACTGCCTTGAGGCATAGGATATCACTTTATCGTTCTGCATCAGCACACATCCTAAGCCATTCTTTGAAGCATCACCGAATACCACAAAATCTCCCCACTTGTGGGTAAAGTGAGCACGGGTGCAGTGATAAGCCTCCTTTTCAACTCCTTTAAGCTTTCTTTGCATTCATTACTCCAAGCAAACTTTACTCCCTTTCGAGTTAGCTTGGTAAGAGGGTTGGAAAATTGTGAGAAATTTCTCACAAATCATCGATAATATCCAGCTAACCCCAAGAAGCTACAGATATCGGTTACCGATGTTGGCCTCAATCATCCCTCAATTGCATCTGTTTTGGAGGGATCCACAGATATCCCATTGCTTGTGATTATATGGCCCAAGAATGAGACCTCCTTCAACCAGAACTCACACTTGCTATACTTTTCATAGAGATTATCCTTGCGCAAAGTCTCCAGTACAGTTCTTAAATGCTCCTCATTATCCTCCTTGGTTTTGGAGTATATTAGAATATCATCTATAAAGACAACCACAAATTTGTCAAGGTTGTAACACCCCGAGCTTCCATGATACGCTTCTCATTCAATAATGTAATAGCTTGCATTGTACGCAGCTTTGAGTTCTAAAACACCGCGACTAATCAAAGTAGCCGTTATGAATTGTAATAACCACTTTTTAAAATTATAGATATTTTATATTTCAAAATGGACTTCATTTTTGGATTCGGAATATCGAAATTAGCCTATGTTGAATTTTTGGTATTTTTCCGAGAACTTCTAATTTTTTTATGAATAGTAAAAAATACTTAAAAACAACTTTTTTAATAAAAATAATTTATAGTGATAAATTATACTATTTAGTGGTTTTAAAGTATAATTAGAATATATTTTTACCATTTTATCCAATGGTGGTCATTAGAATTAATTTAACATTGAAATTGGACATAAACAATTGCCAATCTTTTGAAATAAATTGTTTCTTAAAACACGCTATTTGTTGTTACAGTGGGAATTAATTATAAAATTAATTGATGCAACTTATATGTTTGGAATTTTTTAAAATAGACATCATTTTTGAATTCGGAATATCAATTATAGCTTAGGGTGAAATTTTGGCCTTATTCTGAAAAACTTCAATTTTTGATGAATAGTGAAACCACTAAGTGGTAGTTAAATAACTGATTTTTCGTTTAAATGAAATATTACCACTTCTGTGATTTGATTTTCAAAAATCCGACATACATGGTTATCATTAAGAAGTAAAATGTGGTTCAATGAGATTAAAATAATTTTTTGGTGAATAGTAACTTTTAAGTTCTTAATCGCGATTAGAGGTAATTAGTGTAGTTTAAGGTAAAAAAAATGTTTTAATAATATGAGGTGAGCATGACACTTGTCCTACTCCTATTGGATGAGTCATGGCCGACCAAGACAACCCATGAGTCAACTTGGGGACCCCATGAAGCCACTTTAGTTGGAAAATGACATTAATATATATTTATTTAATGTTAAAATTAAATTGACACAAACATGAGTTGTTTTACTAAAACAGTTTTTAAGTGGGGTTACAGAAGTTCAAATTTTGACTATAAATATTAATTATAAAGATAAAAAGATTTCCTACATCATAGTATTCTTTTATAATTTTTAGACATTATATAAATTAAATTATTTATGACATCATGATGATGCAGCGATGACCTCATTATTTAACAATTTAAATAAAATGAGAACATAATGTAAAATCCAAGGCTTACACTTTTCCAAAGACTATTGGATGAGTAGATTTATAACCCTTATCACCTTAGCCTCTAATTATACAAGTTTGGGATGTTTAGAATCCGAAAAGCATTGTATAATAGAATAATATTTCATTACTTTCCAAAAGTGCCCCTCCTCTCCACTTATAAAAGGCCCCCACCTCTACCACCTTATTCACACTTTCAAGCCTTTTGGTTCGGCCAACCTCTGCCCAAATACTCTCTCAACTTTCCCCTCTTACTCCTAGAAGCCTCACTTTGGGCAGAACTCTTCCCAAGGAATCCTTTGGCTCAAATCAAAAAGAGTTACCCGATTTTGAGGTAATGTCTTCTCTAATGTTGTTTTGTATTATTTTTCTTCTCCAACCCCCTAAACTCTTTTTATTCATTTCTTTTGTAACAACACCAGTATCCTCAATATACTAGGATGTTTTTATAAGAAGTATTCGAGCTACACTTACACACACCTACATCTAATGGTTAAAGAACATACGGTTTCTGTGGATGGAGAATTTCTGCCTCACGAAACGATGATTGTTCAACACTCATATAACACCTTCAAAGGTGGCCATTAAGATGTCACTATTTTTATATATGATATATAATATGTTTATGTTTTACTTATGCTTCTGTATTTCTCATTTATGGCATACTTTATGATTTCCATTATGGGTAAAACGCGATAATTTCATTTTAGGAAGTGCGGACTACCGCCCCCTCAAAGTGATTTGAATCGTTAATGCCATATGTGGGATGTATAAAGGATGGAGTAAATGGTATTATACACTATATTATACTGTAATTATATTATACATTTATATCATTATGATTTCGTTCCATTAAATATGAAATTGAAATGAAAGTAGCGTTCATGCGTACGTACGACTTACCGTCTCCATGAACGGTGCATTTCATTTCTTAACTCTAAATGTTACGTAATATTATAAATAAATGTATATACTGGATATATAAGATATATATGATATCTAAATCATGAATATAATTATGGATATAATGGATATTCTACCACATGAACAACTTGTAATTATAAGAATTTTATTGTTGACTCAAGTACCAAAGATCGACAAAACGACCGTTATTAACTTAAATAATTACATAATGTTCATAACATTGTAATAAGTGATATAAAAAGGATAATGAAATTGAAAATGGTTCTTAATAAGGTAGATATTAACTCTAGTTTATTATTCAGGAGGTTAAAGAACGGTTGAGTCAAGTCGTACACAAGGTAAGGGAACTTCTTAACCCAACTTCCATTCTTTGGGTTAATCTCCTACTTTCAAATTATGTCATGATATTATTATGTCCTATCTTGTATTTGTACTTTCTTTATGTGTACTTATATTGAATACACATAATAGATCTATTTTATTTTAAAAATGATCTTTTTAAGGACTTTGTCTCAATCTCCTTTCATTGAGGCATATTTGGTTTTATACACAACTTTCTTTTATACGGTGTATAAACCCCTTTGACTTTTACATTTATTCAAAAGGAATCTTTTTTATACGAAACGTTTTACTAAACGACAAAAAGGGAATGTTTTACTTTCCGTACTTATGCGGCGACAATGACTTCTCCACCGCCGTGACCATTATTTGAGTTTCGGCTTCCTCTACAAGCCATCACTTTTTTTTAATGAAAAATAAATACAAAGTTTTAACTTGCTTTTATTTTAGTATTGAAAATGGTTTTGAAAGCATTTTTATTATATCAATGTGTTGTATTGACATCTTGTGATTGAAATGTGGAAATGTTATGTTTCCTTTACGCATGTTTTATGTGATACGATTATGTTATGGTTTATGATATGTTTAAACCTATTCATATGAGGAATGCATTGGACTTAATAAGTGACGGGTGAAGCCCGCTATAGCTCCTTGATGCATCGGCAGGTCTCATGAGACAAACTAGTGTCTTGGCACGAGGCTTTGACAAAATCTTATTTGTGGTCTTGGCACGAGGCCTTGGCTACGTGGTTATGATAGTCTGGCATTATGCATTCCATCATTATGAAAGTGGTTATTGATATTTCATGTGATTATTCGACCAGTAGAATATCCATGTGAAGAAGTGAATGACATTATCTCATTTTACTTTTGCCATATTATGTTGATGTTCAATTTTAAAAGGCTTTTGTTTTAGTTATACATTTCCTTAAATTTTTATGTTTATTTATGAAAGCTTCCGCAATATTGTTATCCTTACAGAGCATCTGAGCTCACCCCTTTCAATGTTTTAATATTTTTCCAGGATGTGAAGAATTATTTTATGAATGACCTGCAGGGATTGTGAGAAGAGGATATGAGTGTGGACTATGGAGACTTTGTTATTGTAGTTTTTCACTTTATGATGTAATGTAACGTTTACGAATGTATCTAGTGTTTCCAAGGCTACTAAACTAATTGGTCTTTCAAGACTTGTTCTTTTGTGATCATGCCAATGTTACGAAGTAACGCACCGGCTCTGGGTAGCTGGGGTCGGGGCGTTACAGTTGGTATCAGAGGAAGTTTAGTACAAACCTTGGAATCTAGATTTAGATAAACTCTGATTAGAGCACGTAGACCTAAGATAGACTTTGAGGATTAGTATAGAAGAACTTCCTAGAATTTTGTTATTGTAGAGATTTTGTGATTTTTCCGAGCAATACATCCCTGTCTGGATACGAGCAGGTAGAGGCGGCTCTGGCACATATGTTCCTAGGGGTAAAACCCGAAAACACCGCTTTGAGCTAGACTCTAACGGGAACTGGTGCACGACAACGGGCCTTGCTGCACTCTTGGTTACGACACTCCCGGGGGATATGCTTAGGATAATTCTCATTTTATTTACAAACCACTATGAAGGGTTATGCGTATATACTTCCTCAAAGAAAACATTTCTTTTTATGATTATGGATTATATCCATAAATAGTTCAATTTATGTAAAGTGTTTTACAAGTATGGAATTATGTATTTTGATTCATAAACTAATCTAGTTTATGCCATTGTTTAGAAATGGCTCCTAGTGGAAGGAATGGAAACCGTATCAATGCACTAACTCCGTGTAGGGATTTCCCTCCTGCTCAAGATAATTATTGTGGATCTGGAGATACAACTGGTGCTGATCAACTTATTACCATACTGGGACAACTCACTCAGGTTATGAATAATAACCTTACTCGTATGGAGCACCCTGATCCGCAACGTGGAGGATCAATGCTAGACCGTTTCATGAGGCAAAAACCACCAACCTTCAATGGGAGTACAAATCCTATAGTAGCTGAGCAATGGATAAACTCCTTAGAGAAAATATTCCATGCCTTGGGGAGTAGCGAAAGGGAGAAGGTTATCATGGCAGTTTACCACCTCACTGGAGATGCGGATCAATGGTGGTCATTGATTCAAAATACAAAGGAAGATGATGACGTATCGAATATGGAATGGAGGGAGTTCAAAGAGATTTTGTTAGAAAAATACCTTCCTCATGACCATCGAGCATATATGGAAAGGCAATTTTTGAGTCTGAGACAAAAGGAGGATGAGAATGTCGCAAAGTATGAGGCCAACTTTACAAGGTTGTCAAGGTATGCTGCAGATTATATACGTAACCCAAGAGGTAAGATTGATCGTTTCTTTGATGGGTTAAAACCATTTCTCCGTAGAGCTTTAGTATCACAATCGTTCTCAACATATGAAGATATTGTCTCGTGTGCTATCAAGATAGAAAAGAAATTCTCTAAGTCTTATGACAACAAAGTAAAGCAAGAGAAGAAGAGAACGGTGGAACAAGAGACAGATAAAGGGAAAAAGGGAAAGAAGGATTTTCCATTATGTGATAATTGTGGGAAGAATCACCCCGGTGCTTGCCTAAAAGGAATGGGAGTTTGTTATAAATGTGGAGAAAAAGGTCACTAGGCTCGTGATTGCAAGGGAAAGAAAGAGGCTATCAATGTTGAATGCTACAATTGTAGGGAAATGGGTCATTATGAAAATGAATGTCCTAAGCGTCAGGGAAACTTACCTCAAAAAAGGACAAGGGATCAAGGACAATCTTATGCTGTTACTACAGTTGAAGCAGAATAACTAATGTATTGGTTCTTTTGGACTCATGGATTATATTCTATTAGAATAATGTGATATATATATATAAGGATTGTACTTCAGTACTTGTTGATTTCAGTAAGGTTTTAATATGATGAAGGTAATTATATTTTTAGTATGTGACAATAAGAGAAACTTTACTTTGTTTGGGGAATCTGATAAATTGATTTTGGAATTAAGAGACCTTTTAGAGAAAGTCTGGACAGAGGTATTTTGGATAACTATAAAGGTTGGAGTGGATTAAGTTGATCTTTGGATAGTATTGTTTAAGGTTAAAAAATTTATGAAGATTATTTTTGAATATTATAATACTATAGTTTTAGGAAAAGGACAACCTGCAGGGTGGGGAATAACCCGTCGCGTCGGACAAAGCTGCAGGAATCGAACCCACAATCATGGTGCGACAGGCCTTTATTTCCTACCACTAGCCTACAGGAAGTCCCTGGTTATTACAAAATAATTTTACTAATCTAAATGGTATGTGTTAACATTTGGAACCTTATACAATTAGGATAAGTATAATATTTTTGAGTTCTATTATCTTTTTGAGTGAAAGATGAGTTGAAGGTTGAAACTCTAATTGTCAAGCATAAATATATATATACCTATCTCTTATTCAATGAATAAATTAATTCTTAAACTTTAGTAAAGGGATATTAAAACAAAAAATGTGTTATCCTAATACCTTATGTCTTGTTGAACTGATGATATTTTAAATCAACATAGATTGAAGGCTTTGAGGCCCTCAATTTGATAGTTGATTGTGATTGATGACCTCAATCACTCCCTACAAATATTTACGTTTTTACTCCAATTATATGCCTCTAATTGCCACCAATTTTCTCTTAATCGAGATCATAATTGGGTGGTGACTTTTTCATTTCCCTTTCCCTCTTATTAAGGCTAAATTTTATTAATCTTATTTCCGATGTGGGTTTTCCTCAAAGGTATTTTCTCTTTTCAACCCTTTATTTTCAAAGAAAATTTTCAAATTGCGAGGACGCAATTTATTGAAGGAGGGGAGAATGTAACACCCTGAGCTTCCATGATACGCTTCTCATTCAATAATGCAATAGCTTGCATTGTACACAACTTCGAGTTCTAAAACACCGCGACTAATCAAAGTAGCCGTTATGAATAGTAATAACCACTTTTTAAAATTATAGATATTTTATATTTCAAAATGGACTTCATTTTTGGATTCGGAATATCGAAATTAGCCTATGTTGAATTTTTGGTATTTTTCTGAGAATTTCTAATTTTTTATGAATAGTAAAAAAATACTTAAAAACAACTTTTTTAATCAAAATAATTTATAGTGATAAATTATACTATTTAGTGGTTTTAAAGTATAATTAGAATATATTTTTACCATTTTATCCAATGGTGGTCATTAGAATTAATTTAACATTGAAATTGGACATAAACAATTGCCAATCTTTTGATATAAATTGTTTCTTAAAACACGATATTTGTTGTTACAGTGGGAATTAATTATAAAATTAATTAATGCAACTTATATGTTTTGAATTTTTTAAAATAGACATCATTTTTGAATTCAGAATATCAATTATAGCTTAGGGTGAAATTTTGGCCTTATTCTGAAAAACTTCAATTTTTGATGAATAGTGAAACCACTAAGTGGTAGTTAAATAACTAATTTTTCGTTTAAATGAAATATTACCACTTCTGTGATTTGATTTTCAAAAATCCGACATACATGGTTGTCATTAAGAAGTAAAATGTGGTTCAATGAGATTAAAATAATTTTTTGGTGAATAGTAACTTTTAAGTTCTTAATTGCGACTAGAGGTAATTAGTGTAGTTTAAGGTAAAAACAATGTTTTAATAATATGAGGTGAGCATTACACTTGTCCTACTCCTATTGGATGAGTCATGGCCGACCAAGACAACCCATGGGTCAACTTGGAGACCCCATGGAGCCACTTTAGTTGGAAAATGACATTAATAGATATTTATTTAATGTTAAAATTAAATTGACACAAACATGAGTTGTTTTACTAAAATAGTTTTTAAGTGGGGTTACAGAAGTCCAAATTTTGACTATAAATATTAATTAGAAAGATAAAAAGATTTCCTACATCATAGTATTTTTTTTTATAATTTTTAGACATTATATAAATTAAATTATTTATGACATCATGATGATGCAGCGATGACCTCATTATTTAACGATTTAAATAAAATGAGAAGATAATGTAAAATCCAAGGCTTGCACTTGTCCAAAGCCTATTGGATGAGGATATTTCGAACCCTTATCACCTTATCCTCGAATTATACAAGTGTGGGACCTTTAGAATCCGAAAAGCATTGTATAATAGAATAATATTTCATTACTTTCCAAAAGTGCCCCTGCTCTCCACTTATAAAAGGCCCCCACCTCTACCACCTTATTCACACTTTCATGCCTTTTGGTTCGGCCAACCTCTGCCCAAATACTCTCCCAACTTCCCCTCTTACTCCTAGAAGCCTCACTTTGGGCAGAACTCTTCCCAAGGAAGCCTTTGGCTCAAATCAAAAAGAGTTACCCGATTTTGAGGTAATGTCTTCTCTAATGTTGTTTTGTATTATTTTTCTTCTCCAACCCCCTAAACTATTTTTATTCATTTCTTTTGTAACAACACCAGTATCCTCAATATACTAGGATGTTGTTATAAGAAGTATTCGAGCTAGACTTACACACACCTACATCTAATGGTTAAAGAACATACGGTTTCTGTGGATGGAGAATTTCTGCCTCACGAAACGATGATTGTTAAACACTCATATAACACCTTCAAAGGTGGCCATTAAGATGTCACTATTTTTATATATGATATATAATATGTTTATGTTTTACTTATACTTCTGTATTTCTCATTTATGGCATACTTTATGATTTCCATTATGGGTAAAACGCGATAATTTCATTTTAGGAAGTGCGGACTACCGCCCCCTCAAAGTGATTTGAATCGTTAATGCCATATGTGGGATGTATAAAGGATGGAGTAAATGGTATTATACACTATATTATACTGGAATTATATTATACATTTATATCATTATGATTTCGTTCCATTAAATATGAAATTGAAATGAATGTAGCGTTCATGCGTACGTACGGCTTACCGTCTCCATGAACGGTGCATTTCATTTCTTACCTCTAAATGTTACGTAATATTATAAATAAATGTATATACTGGATATATAAGATATATATGACATCTAAATCATGAATATAATTCTGGATATAATGGATATTCTACCACATGAACAACTTGTAATTATAAGAAGTTTATTGTTGACTCAAGTACCAAAGATCGAAAAAACGACCGTTATTAACTTAAATAATTACATAATGTTCATAACATTGTAATAAGTGATATAAAAAGGATAATGAAATTGAAAATGGTTCTTAATAAGGTAGATATTAACTCTAGTTTATTACTCAGGAGGTTAAAGAACGGTTGAGTCAAGTCGTACACAAGGTAAGAGAACTTCTTAACCCAACTTCCATTCTTTGGGTTAATCTCCTACTTTCAAATTATGTCATGATATTATTATGTCCTATCTTGTATTTGTAATTTCTTTATGTGTAATTATATTTAATACACATAATAGATCTATTTTATTTTAAAAATGATCTTTTTAAGGACTTTGTCTCAATCTCCTTTCATTGAGGCATATTTGGTTTTATACACAACTTTCTTTTATACGGTGTATAAACCCCTTTAACTTTTACATTTATTCAAAAGGAATCTTTTTTATATGAAACATTTTACTAAACGACAAAAAGGGAATGTTTTCCTTTTCGTACTTATGTGGCGACAACGACTTCTCCGCCGCCGTGACCATTATTTGAGTTTCGGCTTCCTCTACAAGCCATCACTTTTTTTTAATGAAAAATAAATACAAAGTTTTAACTTGCTTTTATTTTAGTATTGAAAATGGTTTTGAAAGCGTTTTTATTATATCAATGTGTTGTATTGACATCTTGTGATTGAAATGTGGAAATTTTATGTTTTCTTTACGCATGTTTTATGTGATACGATTATGTTATGGTTTATGATATGTTTAAACCTATTCATATGAGGAATGCATTGGACTTAATAAGTGACGGGTGGAGCCCGCTATAGCTCCTCGATGCATCAGTAGGTCTCATGAGACAAACTAGTGTCTTGGAGCGAGGCTTTGACAAAATCTTATTTGTGGTCTTGGAACGAGGCCTTGGCTACGTGGTTATGATAGTCTGACATTATGCATTCCATCATTATGAAAGTGGTTATTGATATTTCATGTGATTATTCGACCAGTAGAATATCCATGTGAAGAAGTGAATGGCATTATCTCATTTTACTTTTTCCATATTATGTTGATGTTCAAGTTTAAAAGGCTTTTGTTTTAGTTATACATTGCCTTAAATTTTTATGTTTATTTATGAAAGATTCTGCAATATTGTTATCCTTACAGAGCATCTGAGCTCACCCCTTTCAATGTTTTAATATTTTTCCAGGATGTGAAGAAGTATTTTATGAATGACCTGCAGGGATTGTGAGAAGAGGATATGAGTGTGGAATATGAAGACTTTGTTATTGTAGTTTTTCACTTTATGATGTAATGTAACGTTTACGAATGTATCTACTGTTTCCAAGGCTACTAAACTAATCGGTCTTTCGAGACTTGATCTTTTGTGATCATGCCAATGTTACGATGTAACGCACCGGCTCTGGGTAGCTGGGGTCGGAGCGTTACAAAGGTAATCTCTAAAGACTCTATTAATCAAGTCCATGAATATTATTGGAGCATTGGTGAGTCCGAAAGGCATTACTATGAATTCATAGTGCCCGTACCTTGTACGAAAATCAGTCTTGGGGATATCTTCCTTCTTCACCCTTACTTGATAATATCCCGACCGCAAGTCCACCTTAGAGAAGTATTGTGCTCCACGCAACTGATCTAACAAGTCATCAATTCATGGGAGAGGATACTTGTTATTTATTGTGATTTTGTTAAGTTCACGATATTTGATGCAAAGTCGCATTGACCCATCCTTCTTCTTGACGAAGAGGACTGGTGCACCCCATGGTGAAGCACTTGGGTGTATAAACCCTTTATCCAGATTCTCCTGTAGTTGTTTCTTCAGCTCTTCAATCTCAACAACAGACATTCTATATGGAGTCTTGGATATTGGTAACACCCCAGGTATAAGTTCAATTGAGAACTCAACATCTCTTGTAGGAGGAAGACCAGACAGTTCCTCGGGAAACACTTCCGCGAATTCCCTCACAATAGGAATTTCTTCAAGGATGGTTTCTTCCTTGGACTCAATCATCTGAGCCAGATACGCATGCTCATAGGGAAGTAATATCCATGCTTGATATGATGGAGCTAAAGGAGATTCATCTTCCTCCTGATACTTGTAAAGAATCAGGGGTCGATTCTCCATATGGAGTGTGATTTCCCTCTCACGAAAATTTTTGTTGGCTCTATATAAGGAAAGTCAATCCATGCCATGAATTGCCTCAAATTCCACCAGAGGGAGTATGATGAGGTTCTCCAGGAAATTAAATCCACAGATTATAATAGGGGAGGACTTATACTCATGGGATGTAATGATTTCCCCATTTTCCATACTCACCGACATCTTTACTTCCATGATTTGTGGTGGTTCTGGGATTGTTCTACTAAACTTTTGAGATATAAAATAATGTGTAGAACCTGAATAAAAAAGTATGTTCGCTATTATTTAATGAATAACTAGCGTACCTGTCACCACTTCCTTTTCGGGGTTCACTTCGGCAGAAGGGATGGAAAAAGCTCTTCCTTACTGTCTTGGAGGTTGTTGGTTGCCTCCGATAACCCTTGTATTAGGGCACTAATTTGCAAAATGACTCGGTTCTTTGCATTTATAGAATTGAACAGTGCGTTGAGGTTCGAACGGAGCGTTCCTCTCCTTTGTCGCAGCCGCGGGTCCTTCTTGCCGACAGTTAACAGCTAGGTGCCCTTCTCTTCCACACCTGAAGCATTTTCTCGTCCCCTTAAGGCAATTTCCAGGGTGCTTCTTTCTGCACTTTTTGAAAGTGGGGTGCTGGAACTTCTTAGCGTCGTTGGATTTATCCATTGGCCCACCAACATTGAAGTCCACCTTACGCTTCTTATCCCCATGATACCCCTATGATTCTCCGATCTCTATTTCGACCTTGAGGGCACATCAGACAATTTCCTCATAGATGTCGAAGTCACAGATCGCTAATGCTTTCCGAAAGCTAAGCTTCAGCCCACCAAAGAAGCGGTCAACCTTGCATTCGGGGGTAACGACAAAGCCGGAAGTGTATCGTGAAAGCCTTGTGAAGTTTTCCTCGTACGCTCCAACGGATTCCTCATCTTTTTTCTTGAGGGAAAGGAAGTCCCTTTCCATCTTAAGCTGGAGGGTGCGCGAAAAATATTTATCGAAAAACATCTTCCGGAATTCCTTCCACTCCAAAGCCTCGATCTCCTCCTCAGGCTTCGTATTTTTGATCAATGTCCACTATTGATCAGCTTCACCCTCCATATGATAAGCATCCAGGAGAGCCTTCTCTTGTTCAGAACATTGGAGGATGGATAAGATCTTTTCAATGGAGTTGATCCATTGTTCAGCGATCGTGGGATCGGATGATCCACTAAAAGTATGAGGCCTTTGTCTCATGAAGCTCTCGATAGAGACTTGTTCTTTCTTAGGGGGGGTTGAACATTCCTCTTGACCCATGTTTCTATTTAAAACTTGAGTTAGCTGAGAGAGAAGCATGAAAAATTTTGCGATTCCCGCTCCCATTGGATTTGGCATCTCATTAGTACAGTCATCACACTGATCTTCACAATGGTTGTTAGCCCGAGTCCTCCTATTACCAGCCATTGTCTAGAATAAAAGGAAATTTAGGGGTAACACATAAAGGGTAATCCAAAGACAAAAATTGATGACTCAAAAATAAACTTTTATTTCCTCAACTCATGAGTCTATAGGCTTCAATCTAGGCTTTTCATGATCTACTTTCTAACATATATTCTTAGGGTCATTTTTCTCTTAATAAGGGTTCATACTAAGATTGTGAATTTATCAAAATATATCCCCCATGAGTGTCATAACCAAGAGTGTAGCAAGGCCCATTGTCGTGCACCAGTTCCCGTTTGAGTCTAGCTCAAAGCGGTGTTTTCGGGTTTTACCCCTAGGATACATCTGTGCCAGAGCCACCTCTACCTGCTTGTATCCAGACAGGGATGTATTTGTTTGATAAACCACTTACTTAGTATTTACCAAAACTTAGGGATGTTTTTATTATACGTAGTCTTGTATCTAAGGCTTTAATAGGGTTTTCCTAATCCCAAAAATAACTAAACCTATCCTCTCATACCAACTATGACAACCCTGCTTTTTATTACAACTTAAACATGCTTTATTACATAAAACTTCACTTGATACAACAAAGAAGATCAAGAGGTTTAGTGTATTTGGGGATTAGGATCATTACATAAAAACTTAAAACATGAAATACAACATCTTTATTGAAAACTTCCTTTACATGACCACTACATTCCCTTGTACTTAGCATTGCATGGGATAACCTGAAGACATGCATAAGAAAAGGGTGAGCTATAAAGCCCAGTAAGGGAGTACACATGGAATAACATGAGGAGTACAATACATGTTAGGCAATAGGCATGTCAATAGAGAATAAGATAAACATGAACATAAAGGCATGATAAATCATGATAATCATAACATGGAAATGTGGCAACAACACTTAACATTGAATTAGCATGAGCCAAGGCTCATTGCACATGGATCATGAGTAAACCCTCATTGCACATGAAGCACGAGTAAACCCTTGTTGCACTTGAATTATCATGAGTCAACACTCATTTCACATGACGTATCATGATACTGTACTTTACCCAATGCATTGGAGCGCTATAAGGGTGCACCCTTCTTAAACATTTCATTTCATGCATAAGTGTGCCACATGGATCATAAAACATGGATTCATAAAACATAATAATTTATTCCACGATAAAGAAATGTGGAATTCATACATGAAACTTTATAAACAATATGTACATGTGCATAAAGGTGAATACCCTTGATGGAGAAATGGGCATGGTATTCACTACACAATGACATTGGCTTAGAAAATCGGTGTGATTTCGGCAGCGTAACGGCGTGACATAAGAATTCATAAAAAAGGTTGATGAGAGAGAAAGGGGTTCCTCATCATATTTACATGTAATTAACAGTAAGGAGGTCATATAGATACATGTCCCAACAATTGTAATGGAATTTATATTCATGATACAAAAGTATTGCTTGAATGTAAAAGAGGAGAGAGAAGTTCCTTTCGGAATTTTGGCATAGTAACGGGTGTACATGGGAGTCATTTAATGAGAGAGAAAGGGGTCTCCAATCATTCAAACAATAAGAGGGCAGTATGGGGGAGGTGAAAAACCATACCCCAACATTCATAATTGAAATTAAAAGGGCAATACAATTTAAAGAAAATTGACAAAAATGAGAAAGGAAGAAAAAACCCTTACTTGGAAGTGTGCTTCCAATGGCTAGAGAGAGGCTTGTGAGAGGCTTCTTGGGAGCTTGGGGAACCTTGGGAGGATTCTAGAGAGAGTAGGGAAGAGGTTGGATGAACTCAAAGGGATTTTAGTGAGGAGGAAGTGGGAGATTGGGTGGGTTTATATAGGAAAGGTGAGGGAATTATTTATTATTTAGGTTTGGGACCCCTTATATTAAACTAATCCAAACCACAAACCAACCCATGATTTTTTCCCACGGTTTATGGAAAAGGAAAGAGGAAAACAATATTTTACAAGGCCAAGGTCCTAACTTATTAAAATATTAGGGTTGATTATGTGGAGGTGAGTCACACTCCCATGGAAATTAATTTAAAAAGGCAAAGTGTTGAATATGTCTTGAGGGGTTCATTAATGCTTTGAAAAGTAAGTCAAACAAACCCAAAATCACATTATTTTAATGATAAAAAATATATTGGCCGAACATAAGGATTATGGTATTTTATTACATCACCATTGGGTCATTATGTTGTCATAAAACACATTATATATTTAAACGAGATTTAATTTTTAACCAAAAATTTGACTGTCTCAGAAAATTATGAAAAATTCACCGTTGGATAATTTATATGTCCTGATTCTAGAAATGACATTTATTTTATCTAAATAATTTTCTAAATATGTGAATTTTCACTTTTAAAATAAAAACCGACATTTATCGAAAATTCACGGGTTTTGACAGAAATGGCTTTCAAATCTTAATAAAAATTTTATTTTCATTAATAAAATTATAAGATCATTTATATTTAATAAAAATTAATTTAATAATAATAATATTATTTTATTAAAATATTATTTAATTCAAAAAAATCCCTTAATTTAATAAAATAGATTTATTAATTAAAAAATAACTAAAAACACCATTTGTACTTTAAAAACTATTTAAAATGTATAAAAAATGACTAGAAATTATATTCATTATTATATACAAAAATAATGTACATGAACATAGTACTACTTATTTGTTACATAACCCCTTAAAATGGCCGCATAAGACCTAAGGGTAAGGTGTGCGATGGTGACAGACTCTTCAGGTGGCTCGGATAATATCGCTCAAGTGGTAATCTCTATCAACTTCCACTTTTCCCGTAGATGGTCACATTCGATATTGACATAATGAAGCTCATCTTGGGCTTGGTCAAGGGCAAAGCCCAAGGATGCCACCTCTTTTCCGAGCTCCGACAAATGGGCTTCATATGTGGAAATTCTACTGGATGAGGCCATCACTTCCTTTTGTTTGAGTAAAATTGGGTTCGTTAAAGCCTTATATTTATACTAATCATGTGATCACTGTTCAACGACTATAAAAGTAACAGTCACAACTCTTATCATAAAACCAAAGAATTTTAAATCTTATAAAAACTTTTTTTATAAAGAGACATTTAACTGGATCAAGAGGGATTTTCCATTAATGAAACTTTGGGTCGTTACAGATCCAGTACCTTGAATCCATGACTTTAATGCGGTCGTGGAAGTGGCCTTATTACATGCATGAGAGTGACAGTTCTAATTCCAGAGTGTTATCCTGAAGGGAGGGGGTACCCCTCTATATATAGAAAAAAATCTTGGTGGGAGCGCATAAGAAGGCTAGTGCGAAAGAGGTTGGTTGACGTCGCATTGGGCACACAAGAGGTTTGTGCATGGAATGGTCCTTTTGAGTGACATTATGTCTCTTTCACACATTTGACTTGGATATTTTCAGGAGGCCAAGGGAGAAGATGGTATTTGACGTCACATTGGGCATGAAAGAGGCATGCATGTGGAATTCGGTCTAGCGTGGAGACTTCCAATATCACGTGCATCTCCCTTGGTATTCTTGGGATCCTCCGCTAAGTCAAATTATGTCATTCAGTTGTTCAAATATGTCTATCTGGGACCTCAAGTGATATTCAATGCTGAAACTACCTCAAACTCAAGGTGCACTACTTTTTACGACGACAACATGATCCTTCCCTTTACCGCATGCACGTATATGCACATGTAAGGACACCTATCCCCTATTTATATATTTTCATGGCCAAATATGTACAAGAGGATTCTTACACATATGCTTATATATGCATACACTGCTTTTCACTTAAACACATACCCATATTCATATATATACATAATCACACCCAAACCCATTATATTTATTCATCCTTCCATGAGTGAATATATATAAAGGGGGAAATTACATATATCTATTCTTATCCATGCATACACATATAAGCCTTCAATAATGGGAGCCCGAAACCACTTATAGGAGGACTAAGACACATCTCAAAAATATTAAGAACCCTAAAATTATAAAAACACTAATTAAATTTGGGGAAAAAGAAAAGGCAAATAAAAACTTACCTCAAATTGATGGCAGGTGAACCAAAGTGATCCAAAGAGCTTTGAATTTAGTAGAAGATGCCAAAACATGCAAGATGAAGTCTCAGGAGACCCACTACACACCCTAACAATGGAAGAAAAACCAAAAGTCCAGTCAACCCATGACCTAGGGTTCAGCCGAATAGGAAAGGGAAATGGAAGAGATAAAAACCATCAGAATAAGGGTAGATGAGGGAACCAGTGATCATACCTCAAATAATCAAACGAGAAACTTGAAGAAATTCAGGTGAAATCGATGTGAGGAGAGGATTTCAAGGAGGTGTGTCGTATGCGAGAAAGAGGTCTAGGGGTGAGGAGTACATCACATGAGTATAGGAGGGGGGGGGGGTATATTAGATTTTTTTTTGTTTTATTTTAATTTTAATCTATTTTTTTAAAAACACTGCACATGGATTTTGTCACACGATTATCCAAATCGTGCACCAAACGTGTGATGAATAGTGCACAAAAATTGCCTAAATGACACCATTTGTGTGGGATAGGCACATTATTTGAGAAACTTTGTGTAGCCCATGCACACCACCTCTTTCCACCTACTATAGGTCGCATGGTTTGATGCTGGGGGCTGCACAGTTTCAAAAAAAACATGTGCCCTGTATGGACCACCCAAACATGAGATCTTCAGGGTATGGTGCTCTCGAAACTCAATGAGACACCCAGGGAACCCATTAGGCCTTTACCCAAGTTTCAAAACAACACTTTCAAGTGGTCCAACTCTCATAATTATGTTTAAAAGATCGTTTCAAGGAATAACCCATCCAGTAAACACCAAAAATTCAAATTCCCTTGGAATTTCACCTTGGCTCAAAACACGGGTCATTACATATACCCAGGATGGTATTTATAATCATATGATCTAAAAACCTTAGGTATTATTGATGTATATACTTATTTTTGGATAAAGTAACCTTTATAAAAAAAGGTAATCCAGAAGGCTTTTGGAATTAGTTCAATAAGTGATCATGAACTATTCCAAGGGAAAGCCAGTGGTAAACATGCTTCTCTATATTCCTTTAAGTCATTTAGGAATTGTAAAGTAAAGTATGATATATAAATGGTTATAAGATATGAGTTTCTTTGGGCCGACATGCTGAAGAATATTTTGACCAAGCATTCATCGATCAATATAATGTAGTGTAGAGAAATTTTTAAAGCCGCATTACATAATCTATATCATGGAATTGATGTTAATGAGGAGGATCAATGAGTAAGCGTTATATGTTAGCATTGATTAACAAAATCTAGTGTGGAGTAATTCCTAAACGCACATTTTATACATGAGATTTATGATGTAAGGAGTATCAATGTTGCAACTTGCAGAATCTTCCATTATATTTCATGATGTACTTTGCAAATAACAGTGATATCCCATAACCATATACCAACTGTAATGACAAATGGATATCATGAGTAATAGTATGATTAAAATAAATTATGTCAAGGACATGTGTTTGGATGCAAAGAGTTTGTTAGGACATAAACAAACTTGCATCAATCAAAACATAAGGTGCATTTATGTATTAATCCTAACAGTTTCTTAGGATATTACTTAAATACCTAAGATAGAAGAGTAGTATTAAAGTGATAGACTACATTTCTATATAAGGTGTACATCTCTATTAGAGATAGTGAGAGCCAAATTGACTTTGGTTTAGTCAATTACAGGGATGCACATGTAGTTGGAATAGTAACTAGTTCCATAAGTGCATGTGGAACATGAATGTTCCAGAGACACATACTACATTGCAAGGTTAAAACCATGATGATGGTTCTGAATTCACCATGACCGGTGATAAAATATTCATTATGTAATAATTCCTATAATTAGGAAGTATATGAAAGCAATCTAAGATTGACAAGACCAATTAAAATTCAATAATGTATTTCATGTATCAAAGTGAAAAGGGGTTTATTATTTTGAATATCGTAGTGGGTATTCAAATGAGATTATACATGGGTGGTACAAGCATGGTTCCAATAATGCTTGATTGGCTATACCAATTCTTTCTTCCTAAATCCATTAGAATTTTACTTATCATAGCTACTTTCTATGATCATTTGATTAGAATTTGGATGTCAAGACCAACTTTCATGGATGGTGTCTTTATAATGCAACCATAAAGGGTTAGTGACATCACAAAATGACAATAAGGGTGAAAGTTACTAAAATACATTTTAGGATTAAATTAAGCATTTATATCATAGAATATTCATTTGAAATGAATGTTTTCCATGTTTCTACTTGAGGTTAGTGGGAGCACCATTGTTTTCCAAGTAAAATATGTTTGACAACATGTGGAAAACAACTAGTGATCTTCAAGTTTATTTAAGATTGGAATGAAAGAAGAAATTATACAATGATTAACTTAAATTATCAACCTAAGTTCCAGGGAATAGGATCTACTAAGGTAGATCTAAAGGTTCCTTGGACCTTTTCAATCATTCATACAGTGACATGGTATTGAAAAATACAAGTTGGAACAATTCAAGTCAGAATTGTTACCAGTGTCACATGACATATATCTCTCCAGGTTGACATGTCCGAGATATAGGAAGAGATTAACATGGTGAGTTTAATTCCATAATATTTAATGATGGATTAATCATACATGTCATGATATGTTCAAAAATTGATATTTCCAGGATATAACTTATAGAAGGAAGATATCAGTTGTATCTAGGAGCACTGTAAGGGAAGTAGTCAGAACTATCTGATTGTACTGCGGCAAGTACAAAGGAGATGTACATAGTAAGTGGAGAATAAAGAATACTAGTTTTAAGGGACACAAACTAGTATTCCTTAGATCAATGTGATCTAATATCATATTTATGCTAAGGTGATGAGTGAGACAAGATCATATAATTCAGTGGTAGCCCTACCTACAAATACTGAGTACATTGCAGCTTCTAAGGAAGCTAAGAATTAGTTAAACACAAAAATTTGTTCTAGTTATTGGAATCACACCCAATAGGTAGAGTATTATCATAATGTAAATTAGGATACTCTTACTATCCAAGATGTCAAGTTTTTATAGAGGAAAAATGGATATACTTGGGGATACCATCTCTTGAGAAGTTTTACTCAAGTATATGAGGTCTCTAATACTAGAATAACCACATGGTGGAATCATGGAAGAACTAGTAACTAAATCCGCGACTCATCAAAAACATTATTTTAATCATGTGAGAGATAACATGTATGGTTAGAAAGTTGGTTCTAGTGAAAGTGAGAGTTTTGTAATAGTGGGTTCCCTAGAACCAACTTGAATAATACTTTTGATTACCATACCGTGTATACAGTTAGATATGCATGATGTATTCTTACCAGTATAGTGTATATATTTCTACATCCACTATTTAATGGTAATTTCCAGAGATTAATTATCATATCAAAAGGTTATTTTAGATCACATGATATAATGAGAACCTCAAGATACTATGACATTAATCTTAAATATGTGTCCTCTGGTCTAGAAACATCGTACTGATTGGACACAGTCTATGTTTAACTATCAGGTGATGGGGGCTTATAAGATTGAGACTTATTCTCATGAAGTTCTCAGTTGGTGATCTATATTAGTGAGATCATGAGGAAATACCCTCTAATAGGAACAATACATGTTTTGGGCATCATTGGATGTTCCTATCTATAGACTTGTGTAATGGTCTCCTAACTTGAGATCATTACTAATGTGTTCCATTTGATTGTGTACTTTGATGTAAAGAAAAAACCATGATAATGAAATCGTGGTGAGCTAGCTTGTGTTGGGTGCGTGTTTAGTGGTATGTCATTGGTTGAATGATCAAGAAAGGATTTGTCACTTCCAGGTTAAGGAGGTAATATATCTTGGGCCTGCTTTATTAGTATTGGAGTACCTTCATAAATCCATGTCCATGGTAGTCGAGGGTAATTCGTTTAGTTAGATCAAAAAAATAATAAAGTAAGAAAAAGACGATGACACGGGTGTGCATCCAACTTTATTATATATTTAAATACAAAGAAATTATATTACACAGTGCATGTTCATAAGTTTTTTTTTTCATTTCTATGAATATCATTATCTCTTTAGGGGTCTTGAGGAGTTTCTAGACTCCTCTATTGGTCTATGGATGGTATTAACTGCTATCGAGATAAGGGTTTAGAGGGTCACACACAATAGTGTATTCAAAACTCTATCCTATTCTAGAGAATAGGAGTTTTGGATATGGTGGGACCAAATAATGGGGTCCAAGTTTTGTCCAAGGTTGTAAGATCACCAAAGTAATAAATAAATTCATATTATTCAAGTTAAGAAAAATTGGTGTTGAATTTATTTATTATGTAATATATTATTTGAATGAATATTAGTTTAAAATATTCAAGGTTATTTTAATATTTGCGGTAATGATGAGTCGAGTTAAGGGATCAGGTTTTATCATGTAATATATTTATTATATTATAATAAAGTGATAAAAATATAAATGATATTAATGAATCAGTACAGTATTCATAATATGTCATTTATTTAGTGAGAAATAAATATTCAGGTAACAAGAGTTTATTTCAAATATTTATTAATTCACTATAAATAGAGGATAGATATCTCATGAAAATGAATATTAATTATTGAATGGTGAGAGATTCTCTCTATCTTCTCACTTTCACGCTTCCTATAGAGAGATTCTCTGGTTCTAGGTGCTCGATTGCAGAACTTCTTTGCAGATCAATAAAACAGAAGAACAATGATTGTTGGGATGTAAAAGGCATCTTCAGAACTCCACGCCAGCACCAGGATTATAACATTCAACATTCCCATTGTATTTTAGAGAATGTATAGATGATCTAGAGGAATTAGACTTTGGATTATTCAAATATCGATCACTGATGATGAGCAGATGTCACGCTCGTATTTGGATCGAACCAAGTTTTTATGGTTTTATTTTTTCTTAAAATTTCCTCACCTGATATCCTCAGGCTTATACCTGGAAGTGTTTTTCTACCGCCGAAGTTTTCATGTTGATCGTCAGTGGAAAATTTTAAAATCCCAAGTTTTGAGGCTTTCACTACACACCCAGTTCCTTTAGTGGTTGGGTGCCTATACATGGAAACCATCCAGGTGCTGTAGGGGTAGCATTTGTGATTGTATCATCTCATTCCTATCATGTGAGGCATCTCATATCATCACACAAGGCATCCTGTTATCATTATACATGGCATCCCATAGTCATTTCATAGGGTAAGGCCACAATTTAACGTCATGTGGTAGGACGACGTGGTAACGAGACTTGTGAATTGAGCTGTCTCTCTTGTGTATACACCCCATGGGGTGTATGGGATTAATGGGGTCATATTTGGGCTTTCTCACTAGGGATACTTGTCTTTTCCTTCCGATGTTGGGTCATGAGGGAATCTCATCCTGTTGATAGGTTAGGAGAACATGATTGCGGCTCACACGTTAGGTGGTGGCCCATGAGGATCACTTGGGATTAGTGGGTATATATATGGGGGCTTACCTAATCGTGGGTTAGTCAAGGAATATGATTGATTCTATTTAGAGATCATCTCATGATTGTTACACGAGGCATATTATGTTTTTCACAGGAGATATCTTATACTTGTCACATAGGGTATACAGTTAATTTAAAATCATACAACTAGGAAGATGTTGTATAGTTTTATGTCGTGTGAATAGGATGTGGGCCTATAGTGAGGGTAGAGTGGCTTTGCTAACCATAAATCATAGGCCCAACATAAATAACGTCCATGGGGACCCAATGATAGAAGAGATGATCTCACTCTAGGGAAGGTGAATTTGTAGTTAGTCCCAAAGACATTAGTTCTAGGTATCGTTACGTATCCCATGGGGATGGGAATCAAGCCACACATAGTTCTAACACACAACGTAGTAAGAGACCAATTCCAGTAGGGTGGCATCCTCTCTGTTGGGGACCCAAAGTATCTCAGAGTTTTGCATCATGTGATAGGGATGTTGTTTTTGGATCATCTCACATTTTTCATATGAGGAATCCCATGTTTATCATAGGGTAAGATCACAATTTAACATCATGTACTGAGGGTGTTGGGTTTTTTAGTTTAAATACATACAACTTGAACTAAGAGTGTTAAAATAGTGGGTGGCCTAGACCCAACTATTCAGTACTTTTGATTACCATATCGTGTATACAGTTAGCTATACATGATGTCATCTTACCATTATAGTGTATAATTTTCTGCATCCACTATTGAAATGATAATGTACAAATATTAATTATTGTATTGAAAGGTTATAGAAGATCCCGTGCTATAATGAGAACCTATAAATACTATGAAATTAATCTTAAATATATGTTCTATGGTCTAGATACATCTTACTGATTGGAAATAGTAGATTTTTTACTATCAGGTGCTGGGGGCTCATAAGCATCGAGACTTTTCTCATGAAGTTAGCACTTGGTGATCTCAAGTAGTGAGATCATGAGGACAGAACCGCCAATAGGAACACCACATGTTTCAGGTTTCATTAGATGTTCCTATCTACGATCATGTGTAATGTTCTCCTGACTTGAGATCATTGCGAGTGTATATCATTTGATCACGTACTTTGATGCAAGATGAAAACCATGATGTTGAAATCATGGCGATGTAGTTTGTGTTGGGTGCATCATTGATGGCATGAAAATGGTTTAATGGTCAAGAAAGGATTTGTCGCTTCCAGGTTAAGGAAGTAATATATCTCAGGCCATGTTGACATGGATGGTAGTACCTTCATAAGACCATGGCCATGGCCATAGAGGGTAAGTCCTTCCAGTTAGATCAACAAATTATAAAGCAAGAAAAAGGTGATGACACGTGAGTGCATCCTGCTTTATGAGCTATTAATGACAAGGAGATTATATTACATAGTACATGTTTGTAGGTTGGTTGTCACTATTGTGAAAATCCTTCTCTTCAGGGGCCATGATGGGTTGCTATATACCTCTCTTGGTCTGTGAATAATATTTACTGCTATCACGATAAGGGCCCAGATGGTCACACACAATAGTGTATTCAATAATCTTCCCTATTCAGTTGAATAAGAGTTTTGGACATGGTAGGCCCCACCACTAGGGTCTGGGATTTGTCCAAGAAATACGATCACCAATGCAATAAATAAATTCATATTATTCGAGTTTAGAATAATGAGTATTGAATTTATTTATTAAATGTATTTATGAGTTTTAATTAAATACATGAGAAATATTAATTGATAAATATTAAATATTCAAGGTTCAATTAATATTTGTGAGAACGAAGAGTTGAATTAATGAATCAATTATTATCATGTAATATATTTTAATATATTACAAGTGAGTGATAATAATATTTATGACTCAGATTAGTAGTCATAAAATGTCATTAATAATGCATTGATTATTCAGTGTTTGGGTCAGTATTGTTGGGTAATTACATGACACTATAAATAGAAGAGGAGAGGAGTTTTCCAAAGATTATTCACGGGAGTTATCTCTAAATTCCTCTCTCCCATGTTCTAGAGAGAGATTCTCTAGATCCAAGGAGATCAAATCATGCTATCTCTCAGGCATCACAAGAATAGTGATGTGGTGATCATTGGAGTGTCGAAGGCATCGTCAGAATTATACGCTAGCACTCAGATTTTGACGAATGGAGTTCCCATAGTTTCTTGGAGCATGTGTGGATGATCTAGAGGAATTCGGCCTTAGATTCCTCAAGCAGTATCACCCACGACGAGAAGATGTTGTGCGGGACTTTGGACTTAAACCAGGTATTTTACAGTTTTATTTTTTGCTTAAAACTTTTCATGCGAGATCTTGAAGAATTAATTGGGAAGCTATTCACCGACATCGACAATTTTACATCGATCGTCGGTGGAAAAATTTTAAAATGCCAGTTTTGGGGCTTCCGTTGCATGCTCGGTTCCTACAAGTGGTATCAGAGGGAGACATGATGATTTTAAGTCAATTGAAAAATTAAATTTGCATTAAGCTATGAAAAGGGCATCGATACAGTCCCAATGCCACAGACCACACCTTAATCTAAAAATAGATGACCATTCTACGGTCATCCGAAGTTTTAAGTTTGGATTTAACACTGGTTAATATATGTGTTTTAAATATATGAACATCCTTTTAATCATCCAAATCCATTGTTTACACCAAAATGGTGTTTTTTCTGGTGAGTTTTGATAATAATAATTTAATTATTATAATATTTTTATTATAATAATATTTTAATATTATAATAATAATATTATTTTCTAGGCCTAATATAGAGGCTTTAGAAAATTGTAATGCATGAAGGACTATTTTAAAAAAATAAATGGGGATGGATATTATAAAATACAAATGGCTTTAGATTTTTTTAAAAAAAAGGGAGAGGAGACCTTCTCTGCATGTCAACAAAAAAAAGGTTTTTGGGGGGAGACCTGCTTTGCAGGTGTCTGATGAAATTTTTAAAAAGGGGATTTTTTGGGGGGCTGAGCGGCCCCCTCTCTATCCCTTCGTCTCCCTTGTGGAGCTGCGCTGCAGCCAGCCGCCCACACCAGGTCACCCCTCTAGCCGACCACCTCCCTCGCCCTAGACTTGGCCTCCCCGTCGGACCCCAAGCGCCACCCCTCTCAGCGGTTCCCTACCCAGCCAAGGCCCATGCTGCCGCCCCTCTATCCCGCACCGCCTCACACCCGGCCCCATTCTGGCCACTACCCGGTCATTCCAGTGGACAGGTAACCCCTTCATGGTCTTCTTTGTATTGAAATGGTCTCGGGCGGGTCTTCTCAACCTAAAACCTGTGCGGTCGAACCTGCTTGACTCATAACTCCCTTACACGGGGTCAGTACAGCCCGGGATGGGCTAGTGCGGGTTCTCCCCGACCTGCATAGGCCTGCCCGGGGGTTTCAGGGCCTGAGTAATTTTACTTAATCAAAAGTTAATTAAAATAATTAATTTATTTATATATAATAATTAAACTAATTAAATATTAATTTTTGGTTTAATAATGACTATGACGTAAATTAATTTAATTGGTGTTTAATTAAATTAATTTATTAATTTAATTTTTAGTTTTAAAATTAAATCAATCAATCAAAACCGAATGACATAATTATTGAATTAAAAATTAGAGAGAAAATTTTAATTTAATTAAATTCCCTCGAATTTATTTAATGCAAGTTTAATTTTAATTCTGTATTTAGTTTATATATACAAATTAATGCGTATGCTGATCATGATCTGGAGACCGATGGTTCTTGATTATTTAATTAATTAATTTAAATATTTTATGGTTATGTAATAATTAGTTTAACTATTTTATTTAAAAGGCGATCTACGTATCGTCTCTAAGTCATTATATGTATAAGGGTTTGTGCGCTGATTCTCAGAGTTGTATTTTTATACCCCGATACCTTCTCACATGCGTGCAAGTACTATTATATAATGACGAGACGAGGTGTGATGTAGTTTGTGTCAAGTCATGGCGACACACCAGATAGGAGATATGATGCATTGGAGGGGCATGTGCTGCAATTTGAGTCTAAGCAATGCGACTCAAGGTATCACCCTTAGGGTTTTAGGTTGGTCCGTTATTCACTCAACGAATCAGCCATTAGTATCGGCTCATGATCAGGTCTTCATTTTATTTTTGCATGGTTTATTATTTTTTGTGAATGTGTAGTTAATGCATGATCACATAGAATAATAATAAACAGGAATGCAAGATAAAATGAACATGTGAAGCGATGAAGTTTTCTATTTCTTGAATGATCAGTTGTGAGTGCGATCACATAGAACGTGCTTATAAAAATAGAAAATGATTTCTTTTTTCACATTAAAAAATAATAAAACCGTCAAAGATATATTAAGTCTTTACCACCTTCCATCAATCAAATTTGGACAAAACCGACTATTTGAGGTGTCGATCATGCCATAGCTGAGGGTGCATCTTACTAATAGGGAGTCCTTATAAGAATGATGAGCCGAATTAACTAAAGTGCTAGTAAGGATTAGCCATATCTAACTTTCTATCATTTTAGAGGCAAGAGTTGAGTAAATCAAATTCTGATTTTAGAAGCTGGGACTTCACTTAACAGATCAAGGAACTGCAAGTTAAAGCGGTCGACCAACCAAAATCCCACCTTGAACCCTCTAAGTAGTGGCGTAGCCATAGCTTGTAGACTATGAAGGGTGGTTCTAGGATCCTTTCCACTAGAATACTCAAGCGAAATAGTATTCCGATTCTAGCACAACGGGTTCCTAGAATCTGATAAAATAGTGGGAGACATTAAATGATTTAAGTAATTAATCAAAATGTCTTAACTGGTAATCATGATAAAAGAACTAATCGGCTAAAATTCATTTTTGTAGAAAATGACAAGTTATAGCACAAGTTTAAAAACTGCGATATTATAATGGACAAAGTAAATGTTCACACTGGCATGAGTATCCAAAAATAATACGGGTGCTTGCGCATAGTATTATGATATAGGAAACTCAATGTGCCAGTATCCCCAACACTGTTAAACTACCTCAAGAATCTAGGGTGAAATTTCTTAAAGGAGACTAATTTACAAAGCATATGATAGTTATATCATTATACTTTCATCAAAATCTAGTGTTAGTTGCGGTCACTACACTGTGATATGGATGATAAAACATGAAGTCTCTTCTCCGATATGTTTGTAAGGATAAAGCGAAGCAATGATATGAATAAGGTGATGTTACACAAACATGTGTAAATTGTAAGATTGATCATGATACTTAAATGGATCCCTTTCTGATATCATTTTCACAACTTTACTCAAGTTTCATTTTAAGTTATAAAACAGACAAATATTGAGTAAACACTTCATTACCAATTTTGGTAAGGTTCACCAATATAATAAGAATATCAAAGATAATTTCATATTTAATTCTTATGGTGAATAAATTGAAAGACATTGCGAAAAAGTCCAAAAGTAAAGTAATGCCAATGACACAATAACAACGTCCTTCAATGAATGAGGTATTGATAGGAGGTTATTTGCATTGCAGATTATGAAATAAAATTATGGAAGTTTAATAGAAATAAACTGAATTAAAGAAGAAGGTTACAACTTCTTCAGAAATATTCATCAATGTAATGTTTCAGTTTTACTTCTTGGGTATTTAATACTATATGCCTATCACATATGTGTATTGATATACAGTAACCAAGCAATTATAGAAACATTACTAGAAGTCGGGTGGATTCTCTAAGTGGTTGTGAAAGGGTGATACCTAGGCCAGTGGTGAGAAGTACATGACTTCTTAAATTTCCAAGCGAAATATTCATGTTGAACTATTATTGAGTATAACCACAAACATTAATCTCATGTGTCATTGGACGCAAGGAGACATTCATTCAGGTTTTTGAATGAATGTTGTTTTTGGTATTTAATACTCACTCACTAGTTCAATAATACATGAATCATAGGCAATGAGTGATGAAATAAATGTAAGAATATACCCAGTTGTGGAAAGATAATTCTTTGTCAAGTAAAACTAAAAGTGGACATCAAGAAAAATACCCAGTGTTGGGACCAAGTTTGCTGATGAAGTTTTTGGATGAACAAAGTTTTATCTTTTGTTGTCAAGGAAGTTTGAGAAGAAAGAAAATCACTTCACTTTGTATAAGTGGGTGAGGAAAGACATGCAAATTTTAATACTTTTTATGGTAAATCTGATGATAATTTGCTGATATATATTTCAAAAAGATCATAAGTGGGTTGGAGAAATTGTTATGAAAGCTTTATGAAGGAAAGGGGGAGAAAAGAAGCAGTCAATAAGTATGGTTGGTCTTGCATAAGCAGGTGTTTAAGGTGACACGGTTTTTCAGTGTTGGGATAACATTGAAAAAAGTGGATTTCCTTGAAAATATAATCAAAACATGGAAAATTAATTAATTTCATGAATATGGGATTCATGAAGTAAATTTTTTGAAGACATGAATAATTTTGATGGTGTGCTTCACAATTACGACGAGTTTCGCGAATGACAGAGGTGAAGAGCTTTACAAGCGAGCATTGCAGTGGCGAAGAAAATTGTGAGTGGAGCATTGAGGTGGTGAAAAGGAATAAGGATCATCACGGTGACATAAAGGATTTTACGGAACTCTTTTCAATTAATAATATATTTGCGAATCCGGAAAATAGTCATGGTGCTTCACAAAATAGAGTGAATTTCGGCAGAAATTTTAGAGCTCTACGATTTGGTGCTGACGTGGTGTTGAGGTGGATGGAAGGTTCTGGAGTCTGTGGGAAATCCCTATAAATAGGACCCTACCCCCTAGAGAAAATTATAGAGACTTAACAAGAATTTTTAGAGCTCTCGAATTGTGAAGAAGTTTCGCGGAGAAAGTGAGTTCTGCGAAGGCAGTGAGCTTCGTGAAGGAAAGGAGCTTCATGGAGAGACTTTTAGATTTTCGAAAGAAGTGAAATTCACAAAGACCAATATATGATTTGCGAAATAGTGAGCTATACGATCTAGTAAGTTATGAAAACTAGAGAGATTTTCGAACTAGAGTGCTCTGTGAAGCTGGGAGCTTCGCGAAGGAGCTCTGCAAAGGAGCTCTGCGAGCTGAATATTTGAGTACCCAAATTAAGTGAGAAGTTCTTTCAATTAGATTAAAATATGACTAGGGTATAGGACTAAGTATTATTACAAAGTCCAGGTAGTTCCTATCATCTTCTAGATAGGAAAGAAAAGAGTTTTTTTCGAAGATCATATTTGGGAAAGTTTTTCAATAAGCACATAGATATTGCATTACCCTATTTGTGATAAGAGGGTGCATACACACTTGAGAATTATCTCCCAAGTGCTACATGAATGTAAGGGTATATTCTAATCTTTTTATTCCACATCAAATGAATGTTTTATAGTATATTGTGTGGTACTGGATTATTTTTGTACCATACCAAGGACGTATCTACTCTTGTTGAGTGGTGAACCTTGTAAATCTTGTATTCCTGTGGTTTTTTGTGTTCAGTAGGGAAAAAACTCTTTAATAGGAGGTGACATTTGTTTAAAAAAGAAAGGAAACATAAAAGAAAAAGATATCACTGATTCAACCCCTCCCCCTCTCAGTGATACTTGGATCTCGACTGAGTAACTTCACCCAGTATGGTATTTAGGCTCGGCACAACTAAATACTTATAATATTATCAACGTCTTTAGTTTTGACAAAGGAACCTTTAGATTTAAAGGTACGTCACAAAGATTTTGGAAATAGTTCAATAAGTGAATGTGAACTATTCCAAGGGTAAAATAGTGGTATAAATATACTTCATAAAATTCATTTAGGTTATTAAGGAATAATAAAGTGATGTATATGCATGGTCAGAAGATATGAGTTGCTTCGGGTTGACATACCATAGAATATTTTGACCAAGTATTCATCGATCATGATAATGTAGCATGGAGTAATTCCTAAATGCACATTACCTTATCCACATCATGGCATTGATGATAATGAGGAGGATCAATGATGAAGTTTTACATGTCAACATTAATAAAAAAATGTAGCATGGTGAAATTCCTAAACGCACATTTTATACATCAAAGTATTGATGTAAGTAGTATCAATGTTGTAACTTATAGAAACTTACATTATATTTCATGATGTGCTTCGAAAATAATGGCGTGATCCCATAATCATATGCCAACTAAAATTACAAATGGATATCATATGAGTCAAAGTATGATGATAAATCCATTATGTCATATGGACATGTTTTTGGATGCAAAGAGTTTGTTAGGACATAAACAAACTTGCATCAAGAATAAACACATCGTTCATCTATTATAATCATCCTAACAGTTGTTTAGGATGTTACCTAAATCCCTAAGATAGAAAAGTAGGTAGTCAAGTAATAGAATACACTTCTATATAAGGTTACACATCTCTATTAGAGATAGCAAGATCTATATTGACTTGTGTTTAGTCAATGCTCAAGATGCACAGATAATTGGCATAAGAACTAGTTCCACAAGAACATGTGGAATATAGTATCTTCCAAAGAGACATACTTCATAGGAAAGATAAAACCATGGTGATGTTTTTTATATTCACCGTGGTCGGTGATCTATTATTAAATGTGAATAATATATCCTACAAGTAAGCAGTGTATGGAAATTAGCTAAAATTGACAAGACCAACTAAAAATTAAATTAATGGATTCCCTATATCGAAGTGAAAAGGGGATTATTATTTTGAATACTACGGTGGGTATTCAAGTGAGTTGATACATGGATGGTACAAGTGTAGTACCAATAAGGTTCGATTGGTTTGACCAAGTCGTTATTCCTAAATCTGTTAGAATTTTACTTGTCCCAACTAATTTTTATGATCATATTATTTAGCATTGGATGTCATGACCACCAATCGTGGATGGTGTCTATATGACGCAACCAGAAAGGGATGACCACGTCACAAAATGCTAATAAAGGTTGCAAGTTACTGAAATCCTGTTTAGGATTAAAGTAAGTAGTAAGATCATAGAATATACATTTGCAACAAATGTTTTACATGTGTCTACTAGAGGTTAGTGGGAGAGACAAGGTTTTCCAAGAAAAGTATGTTCTAAAACATTTGGAAAATAGACATTGGTCTTACAGTATGTAAAGACCAAGATGAAATTTATTCTCCAATGATTGACTTAAAGTAGAAACCTACGTTCTAGGGAACATGATCTACTGAGATAGATATAAAGGTTGCATGGACCTAGTCAATCATACATATAGTGACATAGTATTGAAAAACTAAAAGTTGGAATAATTCAAGAGATGAATTTTTGCCTATGTCACAAGGCATAATATCTCCAGGTTGACATGTCTGAGACATAGGAGGAGATAAACGTGATGAGTTAAATCCATATGTTGAAGTGATGGATCAACCACGTATGGCATGATATGTACAAGAATTGATATTTACAAGGTATATTTTACAGTTGGAAAATATCTGTTATATCCAGGAGCACTGAAAGGGATGCAGCCAGAACTATCTAATTGTACTTCGGAAAGTGCAAAAGATATGTACCAGGTAAGTGGAAAAGAAAGGATATTAGTTTTTAGGGATACAAACTAGTCTTCCATAGATCAATGTGATCTACTATCATAGTTATTTTAAAGATGATGAGTGATTCAAGCACATATAAACTAGTGGTAGCCATACCTAGAAAGACTGAGTACGTTGAAGCTTCTAAGATATCTAAGAAGCAGATAGATGCAATACTTTGTTCCAGTTCTTGGAATCGCACCTAGTAAGAAAAGTATTATCATAATGTTAATTATGATATTCTTACTAGCCAAGATATCAAGTTATGACAACTTACAACTGGGATATACTCGGGATACCATATCTTGAGAAGTTTTACACAATGAGACAAGGTCGCAATAGCAGAATAGCCATGTGGCGGAACTGTGGCGGACCCCGTAGCTAAAATTGTTACGTAGTAGAAACATGATGTTCATCACGTGAGTTGCTAAAAAGTTTGGTTAGAAAGTTGTCTCTAGTGAAAGTGGGAGTGTTGAAATAGTGGGTTCCCTAGACTCAACTATTCAGTACTTTTGATTACCATATTGTGTATATAGTTAGTTATACATGATGTTATCTTTCCATTATAGTGTAGACTTTTCTTCATCCAATATTGAAATAGTAATGTCCAAAGATTAATTGTTGTATCGAAAGGTTAAGAAGATCCCAGACTATAATGAGAACCTCTAGATATTATGACATTAATCTTAAATATATATTCTATGGTTTAGATACATCTTACTTATTGGACATAGTAGATGTTTGACTATCAGGTGCTGGGGGATCATAATCATTGAGACTTCTTCTCATAAATCTCTCACTTGGTGATCTCAAGTAGTGAGATCATGAGGACAGACCCGCCAATAGGAACACCATATGTTTCGGGTGTCATTGGATGTTTCTATCTACGATCATGTGTAATGATCTCCTAATTTGAGATCATTGCTAGTGTATGTCATTTTATCACGTACTTTGATGAAATAAGAAAACCATGATGTTGAAATCATGGAGAGGTAGTTTGTGTTAGGTGCTTCATTGATGGCATGACATTGGTTAAATGACCAAGAAAGGATATGTCACTTCCAGGTTATGGAAGTAATATATCTCATGCCATGTTTATATGGATGACAATACCTTCATAAGACCATGGCCATGATAGTCAAGGGTAATTCCATATAGTTAGACCAACAAATAATAAAGGAAAAGGGTGATGACATGTGAGTGCATCCTGCTTTATGAGATATTAATGACAAAGAGATTATATTACACAATACATATTCATAGGTATGTTGTCGCTGCTCTAACAATACTTATCTCTTTAGGGGCCATGATGGGTTGATAGATCCCGCTCTTGGTCTATGAATAATATTCACTGTTATCGAGATAAGGGTCTAGAGGGTCACACACAATAGCGTATTCAAGAATATGCCCTATTCAGTTGAATAGGAGTTTTGGACATGGTGGGCCCCACCATTGGGGTCCGGGATTTGTCCAAGAAATACAATCACCAATTCAATAAATAAATTCATATTATTCAAGTTTAGAATAATGAGAATTGAATTTATTTGTTTAATGTATTTACGAGTTTTATGTAAATACATGAGAAATATTAATTGATGAATATTAAATATTCAAGGTTCAATTTATATTTATGGGAATGAAGATTCGAGTTAATGAATCAATTATAATAATTTAATATATTTTAATATATTACAAGTGATTGATAATTATATTTATGACTCAGATTAATAGTCATAAAATGTTTTTAATAGTGCGTTGATTATTTGGGGTCTGGGTTGGCATTTTCGGGTAATTACATGACACTATAAATAGAAGAGGAGAGGAGTTTTCCAAAGAAAATTAATGGGAATTATCTCTCCAATCCTCTCTCCCATGTTCTAGAGAGAGATACTCTGGATCCGAGGAACTTAGATCGAGCTCTCTCTTAGGCATCGCAAGAAGAGCACTGCAGTGATCGTTGGAGCGTCGAAGGAATCTTCGGAATTCCGCACTAGCACCGAAATTTTGATGAATGACGTTCCCACAGTTTCTTGGAGTGTGTGTGGACGATCTAGAGTAATTAGGTCTCATATTATTCAGGTAGTGATCACTAATGACAAGTAGACGTCGTACGTGACTTCAGAATTAAACCATGTATTTTACGGTTTTATTTTGTTATTAATACTTTTCATGTGAGATCTCAAGGAATTAATCAGGCATCTATTCACCGACATCAACAAGTTTACATCGATCATCGGTGGAAAAATTTTAAAATCCCAATTTTTGGGCTTCTGCTTCATGCCCTGTTCCTATAAAGAGTTCATGCGAAGTACCGATTGAGGAACTTGGAATTGGTGGGAGGTGTGATACGCTCCTCTTCCATGGTTACCAATGAGTATGAATCATTAGATTAGACCTTATGAATAGCATAAGGACCTTCCCATTTGGGCTCCAATTTCTTTGGTTTATTTCTTGTATCATAGGTTTTCTGAGAGACAATACTATATCACCTTTAAGGAAGGAGAGAAGTCATAACTTTTTTATTGAATGCTCACACTACCTGACTCTAATGCCTATCCGGGTTATGCAACACCTAGAGCCTATTTTCCTCGATGGATTCTAACTCATCCAAATGAAATTATGCTCTTCTTTCTTGCATCTGTTGGTCATGAATGATTATTTGGAGTGACTAAAACTAAACATATATAGGTAAAACTTCTTCCATCCCTTACACCATGGAGTATGAGGTTGCATGAGTGGAATTTTGAGTCATCCTCTAGTATTCCTAGAGGGCATTGGAGAGATTATCGGGCCAACTCTTCATGTTCTGACCTATTGTGTTCTTATGAATATTAGAAAGGGTTTTTTATAATGCCTCAATATTCTCATTTACATACACACGATAGTGGAAAGTGTGGTTAAACCAGATATTGTACTTTGCGTAAAACTTCTTTAGCCTAGCGACTCAAAATTTGGTGCCATTTTTTGTGAGAATTGTGTGGGGAACCTTGAATAAGTGAATGATGTGGGACCTCAAAAACTTGATCACAGATCATATTTTGACCTCTTTGAGGGGGTGGCATCTTCCCAATTTGAAAATAAGTTTGTGGTAGTCAGGAAGAGCCTATATCATCGATCTATCGTTGGAGTGAAGGGACCACTGGAATTAAGTCCCCATATGGAAAAGGGCTTGGAATAATTGGCAGTTTATAAAAAATCCTGTAGTTGATGCATGAAGTTGGCATGGATCTGACATGCTTGACACCTCTTGGTGAATTTGATGCAGTCATGGACTATGGTGGGCCAGAATTAACCCAAACTCTAGATATAGCGATAGAGATTCAATCCCACTTGATGGGTCGCACATGACCCATCATAGATTTCTTGTATGAATTAAGGGATCTCCTTACCTTGGATACAATGGAGAATGATTCTATTGAATCTGCATCTGTAGAGGGTCATCTCAAGTCTAAGGCCATCCTGAAGGATAAATTGTGCTGAATGCAGCCAGATTCTCTCACACTCAACTCGGTTTGGCAAGAGAGTTCCATGTGGGAGATACTCAATGAAGGGAGTCATCCAATCAAGTGCTTCTTCGACTGTTGGGGAATTAAAAGGCCCTACTACAGAAGAATCAATGACCAACTGATTTACCTATTAGTCCTTGTCATCATAGGTGATGGGGGTAATGACCTTTTGATGTGACATATTAATGACCAAGTCATGTTGGTCAGGTTATACAAGAGATTTAGTCATTCCTTTCAATTCATCATCTTGGTCATTTTGTGATCGAGGAGCATGATTCACCTCTGGTTAAGAAGAGAATTGATCCATCAACTTATGAGTCTGCTCTAGTAAGGGAATGAGTTCTCATTTCTTGATGGAATAGTTTCCATTGATCATCATGATGGCTAGATCAGTGTCTCCAGTCACATGAAAATGGGGGAAATTGATTTCTATTGTGATCTCAAGGATAATGATAATATCTTGGTACTTAGACTCATTATTGTTACAAACTCTTGATAATAAGAACGAGTAAGGTAAAATGGATTGAATAGAGTGGCAAAGACAATCCCAAGGACGACCCTGATGAGTTTGGGGTTACTAAGACTTTTGTCATCCAAGATATGGGAAGCTCTATAAAAATTAATCTTCTAACACGGGGAAGCTTGATCCATGGAAATGGTGACTTTTTCAAAGAAATCAACATCTAGGGGAAGTTCCTCAAGGATCAGATGTGCAACCAGGAAATTTTCTAGAGCTTGGCCCTTGAAAAATTTTTAAGGGATAAAATTGATGTCAAACTGTTGCAGAATCACTGCCCAATACACCAATAATTATATCAACATGGGGATGTTGAGAATTTACTTCAACGGATCAACAAGGGATACTAGATGTATCTTATGGTGCTTCAAGTAACACCACAACTTCTGAATTGCAAAGACTAGGGTGAGACAAATATTCTTGATAGGATAATATTTGGTATCTATTTTAAGGAGTGTGAAACTGAGATAATAAATGTTTTTTTCCTACCCTAACCATTCCTCTAAGCTAGAAGGGTGCCTAGGGAACATTCTAGGGTGATCACATAAAGAACTAGGGGTTTTCTCGTAATGGGTGACATCAATACTGGAGGACGTAGTTGATATTGTTTAATGTCATTTAATGCAGTCTGACAGTCTTTGTCCCAATGATAGACGATTCCCTTCTTTATAAGCCTCAATATGGGTTTACACTTACCATCCATATTTTCAATAAATCAGAGGATATATACCAAGTGTACTTGGAGGCCATAAAACTCCCATAGATTTTATAGAGGAGGCATATTGTTGATAGATTTGATCTTCTTTAGATCAATCTCAACACCAATATATTTGAAAATGAAGGCAAGAAACTTTCCAGAGGTAACCCCTAATGCACACTTCAAGGGATTCATCTTCCAGTGTTGGAAGCGGAGGAAGTCAAACACTTTACCAAGGTCCTTGATATGGTTATTACATGGTGGTATTTAATCAACAAATCATCCATTTATAATTCTACCAAATTTATTAGAAGTGGTTTGAAGATGCGGTGCATGGAACACAAGTAGTTAGTTCCAATATTCTTCAAACTGAATGAAATCACTTGGTAGCAGATGGTTCCCTGGGGTTCTCTAAAAATGGTGGCCTCTTAATCCTTAGGGGCCATCTTGATCTAGTTATATATGAAGTACCCATCTATAAAATATAGGGTCTAGAATACAATAAAAACATTAATCAATAAATCCATCACCAGAAGGGTGAAATCAACCTTTGGGAAGTGGTAGCTGAGGTTTCCTTTAGGAAGTGGCAGTCAAGGTTTCTAAAGTTGATGTAAACTCTAATTTTACTATTCTTATTTCTGAATGAGAAAATGTTGGCTATCCACTTGGGGTACTGAACCTCCATGAAGAAGTCATCCTTGATTAACACATCAACTTTAGCTTCGTCTATGGAACTGTGAGAAGGGTGCATCTTTATGGGAGGTTTTTTGAACCCATAGTGGCCTTTCTATAGGCCAAGGTAATGAATGAAACCCTGAGGATCGACTCCTAGAATTTCTTTGTAACCCCAAGTGAACACGTCATAGTGATGTTTTAAGAAATCCATATACCACTACTGCTCTTTTAAAGACATGACTATACTGATTAGCATCGTTATTTGGTCTTCCTCTATGCCAAAATTTACCTAGGTCAACTCATTGAATGTGTTAGAGACACCTTCTTCAAACACCAAAGGATCATCTACAAATCCTCTTCATCATATGATACATGGGAGATGAATGGTGGGGGAGACTCTGTCGGAGATAAATATTTAAAAACAGTACTAGTATATGCTCTGATAGAAGTGAAATCCCTAAGGAGGGGTTCCTGTTCCATAGAGATGAGACTGTGGAAAATAAAGTTGCTGAGACAATCACATGTGGTTTTTGACTATATGTCCCACCATTGATGTCGAATCAATGGTGTTGAGTGGAATTACACTGAGTAAACCCTACCTTTTAGAAAATACAGTGGTATTGTGGATCATTGTCCATGGGGAAGATCCCTCAGCATTCCATAGGAGTAGAGATTTATGGAACTAATCAAGCCTATCCCATATAGTAGTGTGAGGTAATCTATGAGAACTTATTATTGGATAAGATGAAATTCCATCCCAAGTCTGGGTTTGTGGTCTCTAACTGATGGATCAACATAATGAAGTTATCTTTTAAATCCATCCAAGGATCCATTGAAGTGGCTATCCGATCATCAGGGATCTTGATACACTCATCCTCAGTGGTCTTGAGTTGTTTCCCCTCCCTTTTGTAATAACTGACATCCAGGTAATGGGTATCACAAGAGTCGATGGGAGATGCGTCACCTTAGAGTACCCCTATTTGATCATCAAGGGAGTATTTGAGTCACTGATGGTATGGAAACATGACAACTATATGCAGGTGGAGCCATGTTCTTCCCAACAAGGAATTATAGTCCATATACTACGAGACTACTATAAATTCGGTGCTTGTTACTAGGCCACCGAACTAGGTATTTAACTTAATATTACCACACGAACTCTTCTCAATCTTATCATACACTTGAATTGTCATGTTGGAGGGAGTCAGATTGGCTTATGTAGGCCCTATATTATGGAGCATCTGGGTTGGGATGAGACTGATCCTGGAGTTAATATCCACTAGGCAGTGACATATTTTTATGCCATTGAAATGAATTGTGATATACAATGGGAAAATTTTACCTTAGACAATTTCACCCTCATATTATTTAGAGAAGGAAATGATGGATTGAAATTCTCCATGCTCTGCTTCCTCTGCATTATAGGTCCTAATGGTAGTTCCCTCAATCTCAAACTAGCAAGGATCTTCAAATCCTCTATAAGGGTCTCACACATCTCTTTTGATAGGTGGAGTACGTCAAGGATCGAGAGTCTCACGAGGATACTACAAGGTGCTTCATCACATCATACTTCCAACAAAGGGTAAAACTATTGCTTTCCAACCATCCCTCTTTGACAGGGAACATAAGGGACATAACTGATTGATGCATTGATTCATGGATTGTACTGACCATACTCTTATACTAACTGGATGACTTAGGCTAAGCAACATATGGATGGGGCTGGGATCTAGGTGGTCATGGCTGATCATGATGATGATGTGGTTGAATCACACAATCAACCATCAAAATCAGCTATGGAGGCATACCCGATGGAGCAATGTGAGATGGTTGTTCCTATTGATCTCTACTCAAGGATTTCTTTCTAGTCTCAACTGAATGAATAGTCCCTTTTGGAGAACTTTCTTATACACCCTTCCTATTAGCGTGGATCTAACCTATCAGCTGATGGTGTTGTCCAGAGCTACCTAAGGGTGGGATGGGATATTCCTCATCACCGAGTACCATGAAACAATCCACCATCTTGATATTTTTTATGGAATCATATCTATGTTTTTCATCAGTGGAATATTTCAGGACTGGAAAAATTATAGGGGCCAATCCTAATTCGGGTGGCATGAAGTCACTGAGGGTGCAGACTAATTTCGGAATTGGAGGGGGAATATGATTTCCCTAGCATCATCACCTTATATTTTTTCAAGACTTGGAAATCTGTGATACTGATGAGGTGGCTAGAGAATAAGTGGTATCCATAAGTAGTGCTGGTTGTCTCAACCAGGAACAAATAATTCCATGGGTGCGAGCAACCATCTTACTAGCCATCCAATCATTGTACTTATGAATACCTCTACTTAGAGCTTGTCACCATTCATAAAAGTCCTCATCGCTGCTATTGGTGTCTACAGAGACATGTGCCACCTCTTCCAAGAAATCACCCAATATGACCAGTCCATGATCCACTTAGTTCTGGAGACAATATTTGAATATGAAGAACTCTTTGATAGTGTTATCAAGGATCTTTTGGTACAATAAAAAGTTAGAATGATTAGTGAGGGTAGCTTCCTCAGGCCTCCTCAATTCTAGAAGATTCATGACTTTATTTTCCAATGCACAGATGAAATACCTTAGGACCTATGCATCCTTGAAGGATTAAGTCTTTTTATTCCACTCTGAAAAGGGAATATGAGATTTCTAACCCTGATGGGGGAACTATGAAGCATTTTCATAGTGAGGCTACACTTGATAAGGATACGGTTGGCGAGGCATATCTAGTTTATGAGGCCTATTTGGAAGAGGTACCTAAAGGTGGACTGGTTTTGGGATCTCAGCATGTACAAAGATGGATGTTGATGCCTTCACAAGCTTTTTAATGGGAGATGGAAGAGGTAAAGGACATTATCGTTTCTTGGTTCACTTCAAGGCTTCCTCTAGGTGCGGAGCTCCTTTAGAAAACTCTCAAAACCCACCTGGATATCTTAGAGAGATGATGGTAGGGACCAATTCGTCTTTTAAATTTTCCACGCACATCATCAGTAGTTGATCCTATGAGAGTTGCATGTCAAGAGAGTACATAAACCCCTTACACTATGAAATGAAGTCATAAACATGATCATCAGGACTTTTCTTTCATTTAGAGAGGTCAACAATGCTATTCTTGTGCTTAGTGTCACTGAATTGGTATAGGAACTACCCGTTCCAATCTTTCTAGCCAGTGACAGACCCTTGGTACTACTGATTGTACAAGAAGAAATCAGGTCATTCCATGTTCTAGATGAAGTAAAAAATCTTAGTGTCCTCATGTTTCTCTAGAGTACCAAGCATCAGGCTGCACCTTGAGGCGAAGTGGTCCAGGTATTGCAGTAGATCACCCATACCATTGAATGAGGTGGAGATCATATTTTATAATTATGGATGTGGGTGCATCTACTATTACCATGTCAGATATGGATTCTCATATAGTGATATTACAACTTTATACATTTCCAAAGCTTCGATATAAGTAGCGAGAGTTGTTATTATGTAACCTTAGTGAGGGTTGGTGGTCCCCAATGCTCTGAACGGTTTGCTGAATCATGAGGCGTAATGGTCATAGTCTCAAGTACGGAAGTCATACTATTCATGTGGGGTAGGGTGTCATATGTTGGTCACTTTCTAGAACCACCAACCTCTAACATGATTGAATGTGAAGGACCAACTACCTTATCTATGGATGCTTGGCCAAGTATAACTTGCTGCTTGGATAGAGGGATATGGTCTCCTCTAACATTTTTTCACCCTAGGAACTATTCCATAATGAACTCGACAATGAGTATCTTAAATCCATCAATCTTATTGAAAAAATAGGCCAACCTAGAATATGAATCGATATCTGGTTCGGAATCTAACATGATTAAAGGATTGGAAAACTCTTTTACCTTGTCAAGACATTGATGAGTGGAAAAGAATAATTCATTGGGGGAACTCTTGAGGCCAAAATTCTGTCTCTGTTGATGAGTATGTGCACCCATCAGAGGATCTAATTGATACTGAATCTACCCTAGGTTTTTTTCTCTATCGAATTCCATTTCATAATCCCAGTTGCTCTGATCATCTGTGGGATTGACTATGATGACATTCACAATGATGACTGTTGGAGGGGTTTTACTATCAGCGAGAAGACCTGCCTGAAAATCTCATTGCTTCTTTAGAAGGGGGATGAAGTGGAGGTAGGAGTACTACCCCTATCCTATTAAAACACTATAGGTGGATGAAATCGAGATTATCAAGGCTACCTAGATAATTCAGATGTAGATCCTAGAGATGGTTAGATGTTGCCTAGATATTTTGGTGAAATCAGGCTACCTGTTCCTCAGGGAGGAACTCCAGTATGGTGAAGTACAAGGTCACAGGTGGCCATAACATGGCCAGTAAATGGATAGTTTCCAAGATCTCCCACCAATAGTCTTCTTAATCATTATCCAAATAAGATTATGGTTATTGATCTCCTCAAGATCCTATAAATATAAACTAGGAAACCAGGGATGGCAGTGATGAGGACCTGTTCTTCCACTAGCTTTTTGTTTTAGAGTGTGCCACATGGACCAATCGTCTCTGTAACATCGAGGTGTATTTCAGAGGTGGGTCCATCTTCATGACCATATCCATATAGTACAGGATATCTATTTCCCCCTATTGATTGGGAATGGAATCATACACTTGTGGATCAGTGGATCATTCACCATCGTCTGAGGGTGCCAACCCTAATCTTGATGTATCTCCCACTTCCAGATTAGGAGATGGAGAGGATAAAGGTTGAAGTTGGTGTAGATAGTTTCACTATGATTCCCTGGAAGGAGTCCATAACATCCTCAACATACATGTATATTTCAAGGACTATGGAACCTTATGAACTTTACTTTTAGGTATAGTTAGCCTCAGTTGACGGGCCTCTGCCCCTAGCTCTGATGGTGGAGGCAGAGTCTCTTCAACCTAGTTGTTTGTCACCTATGACTATGGGAAGTTGATGGTAAAAAAATGATTTAATTATTCCCATCTTAGGTGGAACAGGAGCTCCCTGAGCATGAGACCTTAAGGTTTGTGAGGATTCCTTCTATGAGTGCTATGAACATTGCCATGGGTATAACCCCCATGACGGTCATTTATCCTCTTGCCCTGGGACAGATCTTCGGGGTAGGGGAAGTCCTTAGCATGGGGAGAACCTCCTTGTCGATTGATGGTGTTTCTAATAGGATCTACATGGTAATTTTCTTCATCATAGGATGTCCTGTGACCATTTATGATGGTTCCCACGATGTAGAGAGTCAACCCAACCTACCTAGTGGGAAGCTGGTGTCTCGATCCCAATTGGGTGAAAATATGCCCTCATGTAGTGGTTGCGGGAATGAGATGAGGTCTTTTGATGGTGTAAGGGGCCATTGTACCTGAAGGAGAGGCCTATTGTTGGGAAAGGTTCGTGGCCTTCCCCTGGAATCAGTGCTAGGTGTTCTAGATTGGGGCCAACAGAGCAGGGGTAGGGTCATCCTACTCATTGGAATGTGGAACCAGTTGTCATTTTCAGCATGGCCATGTGGTTTCCCTCCTAGGTAGCTCTCTGGTAGTGCTATTCATAGGTGAAACCTTCACATCCCCTACCTCATCGACATAGGGAAGCAATGTATTTAACTGCTCTGGGAGAGGCTCCCAAAATGATTTATCTTGGGGATCAAGGGGTCTTTTCTCCATGTACGGCCCATGGGGGCGGCCTCATCGACAAGGTACCAAGGATTCATGGTCCTGATGAGCCATATCACATGTTGGGATTCCCCGTTCTTATTCATATCAATGAACCAAGTCATTATTGACCCTCTATTGGATGACTTTAGAGGGGGAGATGGGCAAGGGCACCCGACGGTTGTGGAAGTGGTAGCCGTCGTGACATGAGCATTGCTGGAGAAGATGGTGATGTAGGACACATGTGGACATCTATGGATATTGGTTGTGTTGGACACCTATAAAGTATTCCTCTTTTGACGTTGGGGGAATCTCAAACATGAGGCATATTAGGCATGGAACCTAAGGAATCCCATGTCATTCATCAGGTAATTTTCACCAGGGGCATAAGAATTCCAAGGATTTTTTAACTCAGGAATACCATTTTCATTGAATGAGGTAGAGATTCTGAATCATTTGGCGGGAGAAAAGATTTAGGGTCTTGTAGGGACATGGTCACAGATTTCGAGTCTTGTGGAGACAAGTTGGTCACAGGTTCAATGTCTTGTAAGGACAGGTTGGTCAAAAATTTAATATCTTATGGGGACATGTTTTTCAAAGATTTAGCGTCTTTGGTGATAGGTTGTTCATAAGTTTAAATTCATGTTGGGACATGTTGGTCAAAGATTTAACATCACGCGGGGATAGTTTGGTCACATATTTAACATCTTGTGGGGATATGTTGCTGGGTTGATTGTGTCCTAGGGGGATAATATTACACTTTGGAGTTTCAACATTCTAAGGGGAAGACATGAAGATTTAATGTTGATGTTGAGGGTTCAGGATTGAACCTCATAGAGGTATCCCGGGTGTGTCAGTATTGGAACTCAGGGTGGCCTTCTACCTACCCTGTTAAAAGACAGTCATCAAAACCCACATAGTTTGGGTGAATAGTGTTGAAAGTGGGTTCCCTAGACCCAACTTGTTTTGTACTTTGATTACCACTACATGTATTCATTTTGTTATAATACATGTGTTTATCATTCCATAATAGTGCAGATACTTCTGCATCCACTTTGTTTATGACAATGTCCTTAGATTACTTATCGCATCAAAGGGTTATAGTTGATCCCAAGCTATAATGAGAACCCTGAGATGCCATGAAAGTAATCTTATAGTAACGTCCTATGGTCTAGTTACATCATTTTGAAAGGACACAGATGATGTGTGACCATCCGGTTCTGGGGGATCATAAGCATTTAGACTTCTTCTCATGAAGTTTTCACTTGATGATCTCTAGTATTTGAGATCATGAGGATAGACCCGCATAATAGGAACACCACATGTTTTAGGTGTCATTGGTCATTTCTACCTATGAATATGTGTAATGGTCTTTAGACTTGAGATCATTGTCAATGGATGTCATTTAATTACGTACATTTGATGCAAGGAGAAAACCATGACGAAAAAGTCGTGGCGAGGTAGTTTGTATCGGGTATGTCATTAATGGCATGGCATTGATTGAATGATCGAGAAAGGATTTGTCACTTCTGAGGGCTTCGACGTCGGAGTCTTCGAGCAACGATCGCCGACGTCCTGTGGTGGACTTGAACACGTCAATTTTGAACTAGGTACATGTTTAGTTTATTTTTTTTCTCTGTTTAAACCTTGCGAGATCCTCGAACCAAACTGGGACAAGACCACTGAAGTTGATAGGGTTATGTCACTCCGGTGATGCATAAAATTTTAAATTCCCGGCCCACCGGCTTCCGCGACACTGTCCAGGTACCCAATAGCGGTATCAGAGGGATCACAATGTTTTTCTGAGTCAACAAAATTAAGTTGCATTAAATTTAAGTGTGGGGTGTTAAAACGGTTCATTCGGATCTGACCACGTGTCGTTTCGTTTTCAAATGATTAAGCTACGGTCATTTAAGAAATTTAATCGGATCGACGTCGTGGTTTATTTTTTTGTTCATTTGATGTTAATCTCAATCATTATTGATATAAAATTAAATGCAATATTTTATTTTTATAATATATAATATAATATTTTATTATAAAATATTTTCCACAAAGGTGTGTGGAAAATATGTTTTCCACAAAGTCAAGTCTTCCTTTAGTTTTATAAAATAAAAAAAATTAAGGGGAGACCAAGACCCAAAAATAAGGTCATCCTCTTTTTATTTAAAAATAAATAAAAAAAATAAAGGTGGCATTTTGTCTAAGGAAAAAAAAGGGGAAGACCCAAGGGGGTCTCCTCCTTCACGCGTCACACAATGGGTGCGACACCCCCTTAGAAACCCTAGCTGCCACCCCTGCGCACCAGAAAACCTGGCCGCGCCGCTCCTAAACCCTGACTGCCCGACCTCCTTTGACCGCCACCCCTACTCAGACCGCACCTCCCCGACCGGCCCCAAATATCCTCCTCACACTACATCGGATCTCTGCCTCGTGCCGGCTCGGACTGAGTTGCGTCGGACCGCCAGACCGAGCTGTGCCAAACGACCGCCCTGAGCCCTTCCGGGCCGCCTAGTCGCACCGCCCCGAGCTCTGCCAGACCACCCGCACCGCTCCCGAACCTCGGATGCTGGACCTCCGCCTCGCGCTGCCTCGAACCGAACCGCACCATCTGCCGCCGGTCCCGGCCGCGCCGGACCAGGACACTGGCTCGCCGGAGTAGCGTGCCGCCGGCCATGCGGTTGGCCGGATTGCTCCCCAGCCTCCTCCCACTCCCTTCAAACCTCGCCAGAAGCTGCTACCGCCACATGAGTCACTGGACCAATCAGTCACGCTACGGTCATGCCGCGGTCACTCTACGGTCAAGCCGCGGTCACTCTACGGTGAAGCCGCGGTAATGTCGTAATTGGCCCTGCTCTAGGACGACACCCCACGACGGTTCATAGTCCTACCGGACTCCCCAACTAGAGGTAACCCTACTTTAAATTAATTTTAATTAATTTAGTTTTTTTAAATTAAATTAAATAGAATTAATTTGGGGGTTTAAATTATTTTAATCCAAAATATTAATTTAATTTAAGATTAAAATTAAATTAATGGTTTAATTTAATTTTTAGAATTATAATTAAATTAAACAAATGGAAATGATAAAATAAATTATTTTAATTTAATCAAATTCATTTAATTTATTAGAACACCCTCACACTATTTAAATTTATTGTAATTTAATTTTCTTGTGCATATTTTACCCCGACTGGTCTTGAGTAAGCGACCGAACTGTGTATGTCTGATATTTATTTATTTATTTAATTATTTATTCAAAGTGTGTGATGTTTGTAATAATTAATTATATAAATGACGGTCTGTGAATCATCATTTTAATTTCAAATATGTATAAGGTCATGCGTGTCCAATGCATAAGATGTATTTTGTACCCCTAAACCCCCTCAACAGTGTGTGAGTATATTTGTAATTAAATGATGATCCGAGACGCAGACCCCGCCAAGATGAGGCGGTAAACCAGACAGGAGCCAAGCGCATTACACTGGGAAAAATGCAATGTGAGTCAAGTCACGAATCAGGTATGGATGCCCCTAGGTCAAGATTGATCCTTTATGGATCGATCTTTATAGAATGCTCAAGACCAGTCAGATCGCATGATTTACTTTATGCATAGTTTATTATTTTATGCATCTGCATGATTATTGCCTAACCACATAGAATAGTAAACAAGATAAAATGCATAAAGATGCGACGAATTATATTCTATTACATGTTCAGTTGTGAGCGTGACAACCCAGTTTGAACATAATAAATAGAAAAGGATTATATTCTTAAACAAATAAATATAAAAATACCTCAAATATATATTAAGTCTAAAATCCTTCCATTTCTCCCATCTAAACAAAACCGGGTGTTTGGGGTTCTCTTCATCCATAGTTGAGAGTACCTCTTACTACCGAGGCATTTTTATGAGATAAATGGGTCGACTTAACTAAAGTGATTAGTCAAGGATTAGCCTTAGCTAGCTTTCTATCACTTTAGAGGCAAGATGTTGAGGGAATCAAGTTCAGATTCCAAGAGCTGGGACTTTACTCAACAACATAAGGAACCACAAGAACAAGTGGTTGTCCAGTCTAGTGCCTACCTTAAAACCCTCAAAGTAGTGGCGTAGCCCTATCTTGTAGACTACGAGGGAGGTTTCGAGGATCCTTTACACTAGAATACTCAAGCGATAGAGTATTCCGAATCTAATAGTGAGGTCAATTAAGGTTCACTAAAATAGTGGGAGACATTAAAATGATATAATAATTTATTAATCATAAATTTCAAAAGGTAATCAAGACAAAGTACTAACTTCTAAATGTTTATCTGATGTAGATTCAAAATGGCAATCACCAATACCATAGGTAATTTATCACTGCGATCGATCTTGGATAAAGAAAATATCCTGACCGACAATAACTTATAGGTGTGGTATAGGCGCTTGTGCATAGTACTATGCCAAAAAAGGAAGTTATATGTAATGGAATCCCCAATTCCTACTGAGCCTCCTCAGGGAGAAAGTAAGGTAGAAAAAAGATAAATGGAGAAAGCATGTAGACGATGCACTTGATGTACAATGCATCATGTTGTCATCCATGTCCAACCAATTGCAAAAAAATGCATGAGGATGAGGATGCCTACAAGATTCTTTCACATCTCCAAGAACTATATGAGGAGAGGGTCAGACAAGAAAGGTATGAGATCTCAAGTTCCCTTTATAAGTGATGGCTAGAATAAGGGCACCAAGATGGTCCTCACGTACTCAAGATGATTGGGTATATTGAGAGGCTTTAAGCCCTTGGGTTCAAAATGAACCAGGAACTAGCAGTGGATCTCATTCTTTCCACTTTACCATCAAGATTCTCGAATTTTATTGTCAATTGTAATATGAATGATATGACAAAGTCGCTCCTAGACCTTTTGGATTTAGTTCACCAAGCTGATAAGGATATGAAAAATACCAATTCATCTGTCCTTATGGTGAACAAGAAAAACAAGGGCAAGGAAAAGGGGTATAAGACCAAGTCAAGGCCAAAGACACCAATGCATCGTCCTGCAAAGAAGCCAAAGATTCAGAGGAAAAGTAATGAGAAGGAAGATGTATGCTTTGGATGTGGCAAGAAAGGCCACTGGAAGAAGAATTGCAGAGTTGGGAAGAAGAAGAAAACTGATGCTTCTACTTAAGGTATTTTTTTCATTGAATGCAATCTATCTTTATCTACAAGTTGGGTATTGGATACGACTGTGGATCACACATTTGTATTCATATACAGGAACCAAGTAGGTTCAAGAAGATTGTAAAAGGTCAAGTGGATCTCCGAGCTACAAATGGTGCAAGTCTAGCAGCCTTGGAAGTGGGAGACTATCACTTAACCTTTCCAACTAGTTTGGTTCTAGTTTTAAACAATTGCTATTATGTACCTTCTGTTACCAGAAACATTATCTCTGTGTCGAGTCTATACACTATGGGTTTTTATTTCAAGTTTGGAAATAAATGTTGTCTCTTTTATAGGGATAACATATTTTATTGTATGGAACATCTTAACAATGGTTTATATATGCTGGAACTAGAGAACTCAGTAATGGTAATAAATGACAAAAAAATCCAACATGACTCAAATAACACCTGCCTATGGCTATTCATGCTTGGTCATGTAAATAAGAAGTGATTACGTAGATTGCATCAATAAGGGTATCTAGACTCGGTACAGTTACAACCATTAGATGTATGTCAAGATTTTTTACAAGTAAAGATGACCAAAGCACCTTTCTCAAGAAAGGGGGAAAGAGCCAATACAGTGCTGGAATTAATACATAATGATGTATGTGGTCCATTTCCAGTAAAGGCAAGGGGTGGTTTTCTATACTTAATTACTTTTACTAATTACTATAGTTGGTATGGCTATATCTAATTAATGCGGTATAAGTCAGATTCCTTTAGTTTCTTTAAGGAATACCGAAATGAAGTAGAAAACCAACTTGGTAATAAGATAAAAGCACTTCGCTCAGACCGAGGCGGAGAATATCTTAACCAAGATTTCATTGATCACTTGAAGGAGTGTGGGATAATATCCCAACTCACTCCTCTTTATACACCACAATGGAATGGTGTTAGTGAAAGGAGGAATATGAACTTACTTGACATGGTCAGATCAATGATGAGTCATGCAACTCTTCTATTATCCTTTTGGGGATACGCCTTGTAGACAAAAACATATACCCTTAACCGAGTACCAAATAAAGATGCAGATGGGATTCCATATCAGTTATGGTATGGAAAGAAACCTAACCTGACACACATGCATGTATGGGGGTGCGTGGAATTTGTCAAGACTTTACCAAGTGACAAATTAGCATACAGAATCACTAAGTGCATCTTTATAGGTTATCCTAAGGAAACTAGAGGATACTACCTATATAACCCTTTAGATAGAAAAGTCATTGTGGCATGATACACCACATTTCTAGAAAGGGAACACATTTTTATTGGAAATAGTGGGATAAATATTGACTTTGATGAAGTTAATGCTCTAGATGCACAAGAATTGGTAGAGGAACAATCTCCACAAGAACAAGTGGAAGAAGAACTTGTTCCTAAGACACAGATACTGCGTAGGTCTACACGAGAGGTTAGAGAACTAGAGAGTTATGGTTTTCTTGTCACTGAGTCAGGTGACACATTATTCCTTGAGGATGATGAACCTCTAACCTACAAGGAAGCAATAGAAGGCAAAGAAGCTGCTAAATGGAAATAAGCCATGAATTATGAGATGGAGTCCATGTACCAAAATCAAGTTTGGATTTTGGTAGACCCTCTAGCTGATGTAAATTCCATTGGATGCAAATGGGTATTCAAGAAGAAGCTGGACATGGATGGTGAGGTTAATAACTTTAAAGAAAGACTAGTTGCAAAGGGTTTCAGACAACGTCAAAGTATTGACTATGATGAAACCTTATCACCAGTAGAAATGCTTAAATCCATCATAATATTTATTGCAATAGCAGCCTTTCATGATTATGAAATTTGGTAGATGGATGTCAAAACTGCTTTTCTAAATGGGAATTTGGTTGAATATGTCTATATGACTCAACCCGAAGGGTTTTTCAAGTAAAAGAATGGCAATAAAGTATGCAAACTACAGAGATCCATTTATGGATTGAATTAGGCATCAAGATCTTGGAATGTTTGTTTTGATGAGGCCATAAGAGATTTTGGTTTTGTCAAAAATTAAAGCGATCCTTGTGTCTATAAAAAGGTTTAAGGGAATTCCATCATTTTCCTAGTATTATATGTTGATGACATATTAATTATGGGAAATAAGGTGAAAGTCTTACAGTAAGTTTAGACTTGGTTAAATGAATGCTTCTCTATGAAAGACTTAGGTGAAGGAGCCTACATTCTAGGGATCAAGATCTATCGAGATAGATCTCAAAGGTTGCTTGGGCTAAGTCAAAGTACATATATTGACAAGGTACTAAAAAGGTACTGTATGGAACAATCCAAGAGAGGATTGTTACCTGTGTCACATGGTGTAAATCTCTCCAAGAAAATGTGTCCACTAACACAAGAGGAGATTGATAGAAAGAGTAGAGTCCCTTATGCTTAGAAAGTGGGTTCTATCATGTATGACATGCTATGTACTAGGTTTGATGTCGCCTTTGCTTTAAGCATGTTGGGTAGATATCAAGCCAATCTAGGAGAGCTGCATTGGACAACTATTAAAACTATCCTAAATTACTTGAGGCATACTAAGGATATGTTCCTGGTGTATGTAGGATATGGGGAACTACTTTTAAGGGGATACACTGATGCTAGTTTCCAGATAGATCATGATGATATGAAATTGCAGCCAGGCTACATATTTTTCCTGAATGGTGGTGAAATGAGATGGAGAAGCTCAAAGAAAGTCGTGGTTGCTAATTCTACAACATATTCTGAATATATTGCAGCTTCTGATGCAGTAAAGGAAGCAGTCTGGATACGTAGATTTATCTCAGACATTGGTTTTGTACCTAGCAGTGTAGACCCTTTACCAGTATACTGTGATAATACTACTATAGTGGTGCTTGCCAAGGAGCCCAGGCCTCACCAGAGAACAAAGAATATTCTTCGGAAGTTTAATCTATTGAGGGATTTTACTCAAAGAGGTGAAGTGATAGTTAGCAGAGTAGCCACAGAGGACAACGTGGTGGACCCCCTGACTAAATCCATTTCTCAATAGAAGCATGATTCACATGTGAGAGCTAGTGGATTGAAACCTATTAGCAGTTGGCTCTAGTGCAAGTGGGAGTATTGAAAGTGGGTGCCCTAGACCCAAATTGTTTTTTACTTTGATTACCACTACATATATTCAGTTTATTATAATACATGTGTTTATATTTCCATAATAGTGTAGATTATTCTCCATCCACTTTGTTTATGGAAATGTCCTTAGATTACTTGTCACCTCAAAGGTTTATAGTAGATCCCAGGCTATAATGAGAACCTTGAGATGCCATGATAGTAATCTTAAAGTAACTTCCTATGGTCCAGTTACATCATTATGAAAGGACACAGATGATGTGTGACCATCAGGTGTTGGGGGATCATAAGCATTGAGACTTCTTCTCATGAAGTTCACACTTGATGATCTCTAGTAGTTGAGATCAAGAGGACAGACTCACATAATAGGAACACCACATGTTTTAGGTGTCATTATTCGTTCCTATCTACAGACAAGTGTAATGGTCTTTATACTTGAGATCATTGTCAATGTATGTCATTTAATTACGTACATTTTATGCAAGGAAAAAACCATGGCGACAAAGTCATGGTGAGGTAGTTTGTATTGGGTACGTCATTAATGGCATGTAATTCATTGAATGATTGAGAAAGGATTTGTCACTTTTGAGTTCAGGAAGAGATATCTCGGGCCTGGTTGATTAGGATGGTTTCACCTTCATTAAATCCATGGCCATGGTAGTGGAAGGTAAGACCATCCGGACAAATCAACAAACAAAATAAAGAAAAATAAAGAATGATGACACTAGTATGCATTCTTCTTTATTGAGATATCGATGATAAGTAGATTATATTACATAGAACATGTTCATAGGAAGTTAGTCATTGCTTTGACTTTTCCTTATCTCTATAGGGGCCTCGATGGGTTGCTAGACCCCGCTCTAGGTCAGTTGATATTATTCACTACTATTGAGGTAAGGGCCTAGAGGGTCACACACAATAGCACCTTGAGAATATTCCCTATTAAGGGAATAGGAATATAGAACTTGGTGGGCCCCTCCAAAGGGTCTGAGCATTATTCAAGTTCTATAGATCACCAAAGAATAAATAAATTCCTTAATTATTCAAGTTTAGAATAATTTGTTGAATTTATTTATTACATGTATTTACAAGTCACATAGTAAATACAAGTATTAATATTATTCGAATGGATTTTAATATCCTAGGTTCGTTTAATATTAGCAGGAGGTGTGAGTCGAGTTAAAGACTCAAATTTATTACCTAATATATTTATATATTACAAGTAAGTGATAAATTATAAATATTATTTATGGCATAATTTTATTTTTCATAAATAATTATTTATAATACTTATATAGTAGACGTCTATTACACGGGGACCGAGAATCCATACCGCATGTTTTAAACACTCCCTATATAAGTGAGAGAGAGGCTCTCCCATGTTAACTATTCATGTGTTGAGATTGATAGCTTCTCTCTCCTCCTGGAATCTAGAGAGAGAGTCTCTCAAGCGAAGGAAGATCTTCAAGTTCATCCATCTCGGATTGAAGTTTCTTCCCTTACGGTGATCATCCCTGCACTGAAGTGAGTGATGAAGATCCGCAGTAGCACCTGGATCTCAATGAACAACACGTGAACAGATTCGAGAGGTGTGTGTGGACGTTCTAGAGGGAGTCGATGTCGGAGTCTTCGAGCAATGATCGCTGGCGTCCTGCGGTGGACTTGCACATGTCAATTCTGAACTAGGTACATGTTTAGTTTATTTTTGTTCTCTGTTTAAACCTTGCAAGATCCTCAGAACAAAACAGGACAAGACCACCAGAGTTGACAGGGTTATGTCACTCCGGTGATGCTGAAAATTTTAAATTCCCGGCCCACTGGCTTCCACTGCACTGTCCCGGTACCCAACAAATAGTTTAATGTAGCGTGATAGGATCGGTCCATGTTGATTAACATCTTATAGTAAGGATGATCACATAACATAAGGAGTGAAAATAAGGGATAGTGTGGGGGATTATTCACAGAGGCTTCCTATCATAGGTGTCTCATCCCATGGTGGTGTAGGATGGTGTGGGGCTTAAACATATAGGATTCCCATTGCAGGTGTCTCATCTCATGGTGGGGAAGGATCTTTCATCCCATGATGATGATACATGGGACATCCTATGTTCATTTAAAAAGGTTGGAGTTGTGGTTTTATCCCATACCAGTTATACATGGGGCATCCTGTGTTCACCATACAGGGTAGGGTTATAGTTTAATGTCATGTATTGAGGGAATTGTCATGCAATTTAATGTTGTGTGACTAGAACATTAAGCTCTGTAATTTTACATTATGCAGCTCTGATGTTGGAGGGGATTACACCCATGGAGACCATTTCTTGGTAGGAGATAAGGATCCAACACTATGCCTCTATACTAGTAAATGTGGGAGGTTTCCCTTGATGATCCCACCTTCAAGGTTTACATGTCAACTGTGTAGGTGCCTATGGGTGGTGCATGGCATAAACACTGCTATCGTGAAGTGGAAAATAGCCCCCCCGATATTTGGTTTCCTGAGGCGATAAAAACATCTAGAAAGTTCATGAAGCAAAGGGACCACACATGAGGGTTGATGATACAGGTCACACGGGTGATCGAGGCGTGGGTGGACCTGATTGGAGAAAGCGTGGGGCACCTAAACATTCAACTTACATGCAATTTTTTTGGAAGGAGGCATTGAGTTTGGATCTTAATGGTTATTACCCACAAATCTATAGTTGTGTGCGCAAGTAGGGTTGAACAAACCATATGTTCTAGCACAAGGACAATGGATGAATATTGGAGGCCTTAGTTCTCGCAACTTCTAGAATCACACGAAGCTTAGGGTTATGTGAAGGTATCTAATATTATGCACACCCATATAGACTTTATGTAATTTTCATTAGGATGTCTCAAACACCATCCAAGACAAGTTGGGGCCTATGTGAGGTTAGTCGCGCAAGTTCTCTACCTTTAGGGATCCATGGAGATCTGGAGTTGTGCGATGTCACGAAAGATTGGGTTGATCGAGTGAGAACCGATGATTCAACTTCCAAAGTCCACTCTCCCAAATTGGGGGTGTGGTGGTGGTGGTGGTGTGCTATTTAAATATTTAATGTGAGGATTTAGGAACACAAATCTACTCATGTCAGGAAAAGTAGTTGCACACTCCCCATGTCTTTGTTTCTGGTGTAGGGTCATGTAAGGAATCAATTCAACCATGCCTTTCTCATTCAATGAGTTTTCATGCAAATTTCGTGTTGAAAAAATTGATCCAATGTTTCATTACACAACCTTATTTTATGCATGGGCCCTTATAGAGTGCCCGTGAAACTTGGTCTCTTTAATGTCTCCATTCACATGCAAGTAAGTTGCATGCCAAATCAGAGAGTTGCTCATAATGCCTTGAAGTTGCAACTGCATGCTCCCTTACTCCATAATGGTCCCTTGGGTCAAGATGCATCCTTATTTTTGGGAAAAACATATCTTTTAATGGATGGAGATACATTTTTAGTTCATATATTATCAACATTTCTTCTAGCGGTAGCCCAATTTTCCATGCACTTGCATTCCAATTCACAAACCAAACTTTTTTGTGTAGCCTTTTTTAGATCAAATTTCAAATTGAAGATTAAAATTTATGGATTCACTATTTAATTACGAAAAAATAATATATCATTTAGAATTCATCAATTGAGCTATTTTTTAGTGAATTCCATAATTCTTAAAATCCAAAAAATTGATTGATTACCCATGTTTATAATTAAATTAGGGATAATTTTAAGGAATAAAAGATATTTTTTTGAAAATTTCATCCCACATCACCCCCACACTTGAACTATTTCACTATAAAGAAATTTTATCCTTGAATTCCAAATATATTGATTGTATTTACAATTTCAAATACATAAAATAGAATTAAATAAGATCAAATAATTCTTCCACTAAATGGTCATGAATCCTTTGTGAATTTAACACATTGTTTTACTTCCATTCAGATTCAAATTGCAGTTCCATTAGTGAATTTGATAGAATTAAGTGGAATTAAAATTTTAACAAGTATCACCTCCATATATCCATTATTTTAAATCTTCCTAAACCAAAGTTCGTTTTCACACTTCATTGACACTTCCTAAATGAATTTATATAGGTAAGAGTAATATTGAACCTAGATGAAGGGGTGACTGACTTATAAAAATACCATTTAGTAAGTTTCAATGTAGTGAAAAATGAACTTTGTTTTAGGAAGTTTTTGAATGAAGGATGGTTGAAATTGATACTTGTTAAAATTTTAATTCCACTTAAATATATTGAATTCCCTCATGGAATTAGAATTTTAATTTGAATGGATTTAAAATAGTTTGTGAAAGTCACATGGGAGGCATTACCATTTAGTGTAATAATTCTTTGATATGTTTTGAAGAGGTAATCTCCATACCTTAAGGTGAGGCGAATTCCTTCTTTTATAGATTGAAAATACGGAATACATAAAGGGTTATTCCGATGTGGGACTCAGAAATACCTAGAATAATAAAAACAGAGTTCAACACTCCCCCTCAAGTCGGACATTCCCAGCTTGGAACATGAGTCCCATAAAAGAAAGATAATATCAAGGAAAGACCAGACAAACTCCCCCTCAATATTGGTCGCAGATGCTGTGGATTCCAATCTTGGAACTAAGCGAGGTGAGGTGAGCTCCTGGGAGGCCTTTGGTGAAGATGTCAGCAAGCTGGTCTGCCATCGGGATGTGGATAAAGCTGACATGATCGTTCTCCAGGTGGTTGTGAAGAAAGTGGCAGTCCACCTCAATATGCTTTGTGCGTTCATGGAAAATGGGATTTGAAGCAATCTCAGTGGCTGCCTGATTATCACACCAGATGTGAGTAGATCTCAGTGGAGGAAAGCCAAGCTCCTATAGAAGATGTCAAAGCCAAATGATCTCTATAGTGGCGGTGGCCATGGCTCAGTACTCAGACTCCGCACTGGAGTGGGAGACGACATTCTGTTTCTTGCTATGCCAGGAGATGAGGTTGCCTGCCTAGAACATGACAAACCCAGAAGTAGATTTCTGGGTAGCAAGACAACCATTATAATCAGCATCACAAAAGTACTCAATATTCAGATGAGCATGCCGGGAGTAGCAAAGACCACTGGCATGATCTCATTTGATATATTTGACGATGTAGAGGACAACATCCCACTGAGAGGTGGTTGGATGATCCATGAATTGGATCACTTTTCCAACAATGCAGGAAATTTTGGGACGAGTCATGGTGAGATAATTGAGTTTAACCACCAGTCGACTGTACCGCTCTGGGTGTGAATATGGTTCCGAGGAGTCATAGAGAGACCGTTCCCCAGGCTCCAGAGGAGTGTCCACAACAATGGTCTGTGTCAGCCCAACATCCTGCAGAATATCCAACACATATTTCCTTTGGAAGAGGAAGATGGTGTCCAGATAATAAATGACCTCAATGCCTAGGAAGTATGTGAGAGGGCTGATATTCTTAGTGTGGAAGTACCGGTGAATATTCCCTTTGAGGTGGGTAATTCCATTAGAGTCACTGCCGATGATGATGATATCATCCACATAAATGACCAACAGGATGAAGCCAGGAGATGTTGTCCTGTAGAAAACTGTCTGGTCCTTCATGTTGTGGGAGAGTCCAAAATTGGTGATGATAGTGCTGAATTGGCCAAACCAAGCATGAGGAGACTGATTGAGGCCGTAAAGAGAGCGGCGGAGTCGACAGACGTGAGACTCGGCACCAGAGGCACAAAAGCTGGGGGGATGCTGTAGATAAACCTCTTACTCAAGAAAACCATGGAGGAAGACATTCTTGACATCCAGTTGATGAAGAGACCAATGATGATGGGCACCCAAAGAGATGAACAATCGAACGAAGTCCATCTTCTCAACTGGAGAGAAGGTATCAAATTAGTCAATACTATAAGTATGCACGAAGCCCTTTGCCAAAAGGAGGGCTTTGAGTCGATAGAGAGTGCCATCGGGATTCAGCCTGACTATGTAAATTCATTTTCTACCAACCACCTTTTTTCCTACTGGAAGGGAGACAAGATCCCAAGTATGGATTTCTTCCAGAGCCTGCAATTCATCCCGCATTGCTGCTAGCCACCCAGGGTGAGGTTTTGCATCACCAACTATGTGAGGAATAGATACTGTCTCCAGAGCTGAAAACCTACTATATGAAGAGACAAATAGAGGAGTACGCTGGCAAGATCAAGTACCTTTCTGCAGTGCGATGGGCAAGTCGTCTGGTGCTGGGGCAGGAGCATTGGACGAAGCGGGGATGATGGTGTCCTCTGTCGAGATAGGGGTACAGTCGATGGGTGATGAGAGTAGACCACACCAAAATGGAGATCAACAACAGGGGGAGACACTAGTGGAGGGTGGATAATGAGAGGAAGACAATCATCAATGTCCATGTTTGGATGGGGAGAGGGATGGAAAAAGGGAGAGCTCTCAACAAACAAGACATCAGCAGAGATGATGTACCGCCGTAGGTCCAGGGAGAAGAATCGATATCTGCACTGAATGTGGGAATAAACAAGGAATATTTAGTTGAGGGATTTAGGAGAGAGTTTTGAGAGACCGAGCCGAGTGTCACAAACATAACAAAGACATTCAAAGACATGCAGTGGAAGTGAGTGAGTAGGGAGAGAGGAGAACATAGTCCGAAAAGGAGTCTCCCCTTGAAGGATAGAAGAAGAGAGATGGTTAATGAGGTATGTAGAAGTCAGGATAACATAACACTAAAATTTGAGAGGCACCTTCATGTGGAATAGGAGGGAACAATCAGTCTCTAGAATATGGTGATGTTTTTGCTCGGACACTCCATTCTGCTGAGGTGTATCGGGGCAAGATGTCTGGTGGATAATGCCTTTATCCTTGAGAAACTGCTGAAGGGGAGCAGATAAATATTCCCGTCCATTATCGAAGTGGATACATTTCATGGAGGTTGAGAATTGATTATGAATCTCATTTTAGAATTTTTTAAAGGTAGAAAATACTTCAGACTGATCATGAAGAAGGTAGAACCAGGTCATGCGAGAGCAGTCATCGATAAAGGTAATATAATACTAGAACTCGGGATGGCTAGGAACCCTGAAAGGACCCTAGACATCGGAATGAACAAGGTCGAAAGGATTCGCTACACGTGGGTCCAATTGAGGAACATATGTCACCCGATGATGTTTTTCAAACTTGCAAGGTTCACAATGGAAGGAAAGGTTAGGAAAAAATTGGGGGCAAAGCTTATGTAGGAAGGAAGCGGGTGGATGACCAAGTTGAAAATAAAGGTCAAGGGCATGGGCTGAGGTGGATGAGAAAGAAAGAGGTTGTGGGAGATCGAGTATGTACACCCCGTCCCACAGATGAACTTGACCAAGTTTCCGATTCATCGACCACTCCTGAAAAACAACACCCGAGGATGTAAAAATAGAAGCACAATTTAAATCTTTGGTGAGTTTGTTGATGGAGAGAAGATTAAACTGGATGTGAGGAATGTGAGTGACTGAAGGTAGGCTAATAGATAGGGTTATATGGCATGTTCCAAATCCCACAATGGGTATTGTTGATCCATTGGCAATAGTGATTGGAGAAGCACTAGTTGATGAATGGTAGGTAGTGAACATACCGAAATCCCTGGTGAGATGTTCAGACACACCGGTGTTGAGAATCTAGGATGGAGATCGATGAGATGAGGATGGGTGCTCAGACAGGGGTTGAGAGACCACGGGAGCGGGCTGAGAGACTGCTGAGGAGGGCGGGGGTCGAGAGACCATATCAGATCCAATAGTCGGAAAGAGGCGGGATTGTCGGGAAGAGGTGCCTGGGGACTGCGGAGAGAGGCGGGCCGAAGAGGGATGACAAGACAGGGAGACCGTGGGGATATAGGCCATTCTTCAAGAGGGTGCCGCCTATCCGAATAGTGATGGATGTAGATGGAGTTGGAAAGCACCTCTAGGAGATGACGTATGAACTCGGCGGATGCACAGGGAGCTGTCGGTGAATCAGGTAGCTGGTGGAGGAGGGGCACCGGTGTAAGAGGGATGGTGCGGAGGTGGAGGGCTATCAGTGACGTTGTGAGGGATCCTCCTGGTGAGTACCATGCGCAGAGGGATCCGGGAGAATGCTGGTATGCCGCCGGGAAGTGAGGGATGGTTGTTATGGAGAGAAGCGGAGCCGGTGGAAATTGGTTAGCTGCTAGAGGACGTCGGGATGTCGTCCGAAAGGGAGAGCAGGCTGGCGGGGCTGAGTGAAGTTGCAAGGAGGTTTGGAGTGGTCTCCTACAGGGAGGTGCAGTGGGTTGAGGGAGCCGTGGGAGGCAGTGGCTGATCGCACCGGGAAGGGCTGGAGTCGGGAGGTTGCGATGGGAGAACTCGGGGAATCCCATCGAGATGGGGGGGGTGAGAGAGAACCAGGGGCGCTGAGGAGTGGGCCGTCGGGCGAAGTCGCCCGAGAGTAGCATGGGAGGTCGGGATCTAATCTGCTGGGGGCCATTCAAGGATGCGGGAACCTTGCCCGGGAGAATGGAGTGCACTACGAGGAGTGCATCGCGGGAGTACGTCGCGACCGACCATCAGAATCGTGGGAGGGCGCTGAAGGATTAGGCGCACAAGAAGCCGGTCGTCGTCTGTCGTCGAACACACCAGGGAGCCACATAAGGATGGGGGAGGGCTCAGGGAGGCATCACGATGGAGTGACGATGCTGGGTCGATGCCGGAGGGAGCCGTAGGAGGGAGCCACCGGGGATGGGAGCTGCTGGGGAAGGTAGCTGCCATGGATGGGAGGCCGCGTAGGGCAGAGACAGAGGGGAGGGGGTGGCCACATAGGGAAGACCCGATAGAGAAAAAAAATCTAGAGGGAGGGCTGAAGATTATATTCCCTTTGATACCATGTTGAAGAGGTAATCTCCATACCTCAAGGTGAGGTGGAGACTTTCTTTTATAGATTAAAAATATGGAATACATAAATGGGTATTCCAACGTGGGACTCAGAAATACCCAGAATAATAAAAACAGGGTTCAATAATATTATTTAATTTTGGTTTGTATATTTGAAGTTAAGGACTATCAATATTTTTGAAATTCAATGATGAAAATTTCTAGGAGTACCATAGTTCAAGTGTGGGGGAGTGATGTCAGCTAAAAATTTCAATTTTTTTGTCTTTTATTCCTTGATATTTCCCCTAATTTAGCTAAAATTTTGGGTAATCAATCATTTTTGTGACATTTGAGAATTTTGGAATTCACCAAAAATTAAATCAATCAGCGATTTTAAATGATATATTTATTTTTTTATAATTAAATTGTGAATCAATACATTTTAATCTTCAACGTGAAATTTAATTTGGAAAAGCCTACAATTGAAAAAGTTTGGTTTGTGAATTGAAATGCAGGTTTATGGAAAAGTTTTTTACCCCTAAGAATTTTTTCTACCGTTGAATCTACTACCACAAACATTTTTTACTGCAAGTATTTTCTTTTACCTATTAAAATTTTCTACTACTAGAGTAATATGAAATTGCTAATGTTCATCCACCGTTACTTTCTATTTACAGGAATCCCTACTGTTGCAACCCCCATTTTCTATTATGAATCCATTTACTACCATAAATTTCAAAGATGTGCAACCGTGCCCTAGTTAAGGTGATACATCTATCTTTTCCTGCTACCAATATTTCAACACGATACCGCCACAGAGCTACCGATAGTTAAAATTTATACTTCTAGAAGAAAACTTGATATTTCCCAGCATACATGCTACTGTCAGGCATCCATACTACTGCTAGATAAGATGATAATGTTAGTGAAAATGCTACCGTGAATCCAATAATGTTCTACCATTGGACCGAGAGAGGTGATAGGAAATCGATTTAGGTCGATAGATTTGATGTGAGTTGGATAAAAATGAATGAGGAGGTACCTCTGAGATCCATGGAAATATTGACTGAGCTTGACCAGATCCATAGATCTTTGATCACCTCTCCCACAAGGAACAAATGTACCCTATGGTCTCTGAACCACAAAAATGCCTCCAAACATCAAAATAAATCCCTGAGATAAAAGGAGATATATTTCCACAAAATGGAAAAGTAGTGCAAGGGAAAATGAAGCTGAATTAAGAAGGAACCAGAAGATAAGCTGGAGATCAAACCCAATCGAAAGGGCATTGAAATAACTTGAAAGAGATCCTCTAGAAACCTTGGGGTTGGGAGAAATTAGAGGGTTTTGAGTGAAATTGAGGGTACAGTAAGATTTATAGGAATTATTCCAGACACACTTTCATGACGTAAATGGTACATTCACATCATGAATGGATTGAGTTTAAGACCCATAAATAAACACGTTTCCTAGATCCTATATATTGGGATCAATTCATGTCATGAACTTCATGTTCAAGCCATGATATTTTGGAGGAATATTCACTGAATCTTACCCCTTATCCATTCACATTGTGAACCGATGGTTCATGTCATGAATTTTACACTATGAATTACCTTTACTCAAGATGCTAACTACTCGCTCATGTCATAAACTACAATTCACATTGTGAATTCCACCTGTTTCCATATTTCAGCTTCCAAATTCAATCAAACCTACTCTAGGCTTCCCCCAAGCACCTCAGACTTCAGAAAAATATGAAGGAACTGGTTAGAAGGATATGGGCCCTTAAAATTGAAATATTTTAAGTGTGAGGGGGTGATGAAAGCCCAAAATTTCAATTTTTTTGTCTCTATTTTATTGATAAATACCCCAAAAATTTAAAAAATATTGTTTAAATTAGTGATTTTTAAAATTCTATGAAATCTAAAAGTAAATGATAAATGAATTAAAACATTTTTTTAACATGTTTGATTAATTTTTGAAATTAATTGATAATCAATACCTTTATTTTTTAATATAATTGTATTATTCAATTTTAGAATTTAATTTAGGATTAATTTGTTAAACTGAATCCAAAATTAATTTTAGAATTTTATTTAATGCGTCACATGCTAATTTTCAAAATTTTAATTGTTTATTATTTTTGAAATTAATTTTAAAAAATCCCACACTAAAATTATTTTATGTTAAATGCAGGTAAAAAATTTGGAAAATCACTACATTCATGAAATAAACTCAACCTATTTTCATGACATTATGGTCGTTCCAACTGAATTTGTGAGCACATTTTTACTTCCATTACCTTTGCTACCTTGTGCAAGAGAATCCAACCCAACCTGAAGTTATGGAAACCCTTAACCAATCAAAGAAGGAAGTCTAATATGAAGAACTATCATGGAAAACATTGTAAAATTTGATGATTTTATTCATCAAAAGCACCTAGCTATGTATGCCAAGGAGGAAGAAATCTACCTATGATGAGTTCTATTAGAACCTCATTGAGACACTAAAACCAAGTTTGAAGGCATTGGAATCCAACCCAGCTTGAATAGATGATGGTTCCTCATTTGATGAAAGTATGAATGAAGGATATTTAAGATAAAGGAGTTGAGAATTGAATTTTTTGAGGAAGAATATGAGATGAATTTTAGTTGTTCTGAGGTTTCAAATGAAGCGAAATCCGTGGAAGATTGAATTGATTCCAAGAATCGAAATATCTGGGAAGAGGATCTTTGAATGGAGCCGACCAAGATTTAATGAAATCGAAACATGGAAGCTATGATATAGGGAGACCAAATTGAAGATTCCATAAGAATAAATTGAGACCCGATCCACACCTTCCCTATTGAATCTGATGATGAAGCTTATAATGAGGATTTTTTTGATCATTGTCTGTTTGTTTGTTCCCTATTATGGTAGAAAAAGATGGAGGGGGCCTCATCTCACTCCCAATTCACTGACTGCGAGTTTGTAAAGTGTCACACATAACCTGTTCGATTAAATTCCTGAACCAGTACAGTTCTGAGTCCGAATCACATCCAACCATTGTAGCATTGATTAAATCATTATCATGCTTCTCTACAACATTTCATGTCATATGTGATCAAATAACCAATGCATTCCTCTTCTAAACCCAACTCATAATAGGCCTTCCAGCCTTAAAGACCCAACCAGTCACAACACCTGAAGACCAGGAAACCCATATCACATTCACACCATTTCCCCCAGATGCCAAGTGAAAGACTTGCTGCCTGCCACTGCACACTTCAGTCCTAGTTCCACTAAGATTGTTGAGTCACACTACACCCAATTTTAGTTCCTGAAAACTCTTCATTGCATATCTCTTTCATCCTAGGCACATCCAAGAACAACCCGATATTCCAACCCATTTCTGCTCTGGAAGAGTGTAACTATCATTTACCAACCCAGGTTAAGCTAACAAACCATAATCTGAATCGGTCTTAACATAGTCCGAAGGGCCTTCCCAATCCCCAGGGGCTAAAGATAAGTTCCTAAGCATCAAGAACTAACTTTAAAAGATATTTTCCACAAATAACATGAAACAAGGTGATAAATAAAAAGAATATATTGGTATTAAAAAAATTAAGACAATAATAGACAGGTATAATCGATTGGAAAAACAAGTTCTAAGATATATGGAAACAACCAAAGTAATAAAAAATTACAAGAAGAAAATCAATGTGATATGACGTCACCCCTAGACTCCCAAACCTTGCTAACGAACAAAACTGCCACCTCCCTGCAGTGCCTTTCCCTTACCCTCATTAGATATAACAATATTTACATGCACCCAAAGGTTTATGCTAGGTGTGATCAAAATGGACTTGTTGGATCCCACCAAGTGCTTCATATGTAGAATTTATAAAATAAACCAATTATTCTTAGATAATTTAAAATAAAGAATAATATATAGTTTAACATAAAGATTAAAAAAACACCATTTTTATAATTTTAAAAAGTATGCAAATAAACAGGTTTTGTAATCATTTCAGTACACACATCAATAAATCATTTCAAAGATAACCTATAGAGAAAAAAATCCAATGAGTACATACAATTCTAGGTCAATGAGGATCCTTATTCTATTATCATGATCAGTAGGCCACATGGTGTTCACATTACCCTAATAGAATTGGTCTAGGGGTAATAATATGCTCCTTAGAGAAGCTCCTTGCCACAACCTAGGAAACCCAGTGCACACATTACCCTTATAGAATAGGTATAGGGGGAAATAGTTCATCTTCAAGGATGGATCCCTGCCTGATCATCGATCACGTTTGGGTTTCCCACAATAATATCATTCAGGAGTATTTATTCTTTTCAACCATTTATATCATGCTTTAAAACCATTTCCATCAAAAAAATCATCAGGAGATTCCATTTTCAAAACCATATTCAAAACCACCATATTTAATCAAAACCATTTTCATGTCTTTAACCAAATTTAGAAGTAAATTTTAAAGATAAATAAAGCAAGGTTCATAGAATAAATCTAAATCATGAAACCACCTACCTTGAAACACTTGGAATTTCAACACCCATGGGTAAAAAATAATCCAAGACAATATGAGGTCCCTAGGAATCTAGAAGGGATACTAGATCAATAATTCCCAATCATAAATCTACAAATTGAAATGTTATTGAACAAATAAAACCAAAGGATACACTAACCACTACAATTACCGATCAACACACCATGGGGATTCAAGATCTAACCAACACCCCTAAATTCTGCGTTGAATTTAAAATAAATTTTATTAGAAAACTAGATCAACAATTCCCACCATTGAAAAATATGATCCACAGATATAAACATGAGTAATTGGTGGAAGATGGTAATACATGATTAAAATAGAGATCAACTTAACATGAGACAACCAAGAATTTAATCGGTGCTTCAATCCACCAAGGAATTGAGTTGAGAGGGAAAAAAATTACCCAATAGAGCCAATGAGTCGAATGAGTTTAATTTAGGCCAGAGGAGACTGATTAATAATTAAAATGGTTATTTTGGGTGGTGAAAATACAATAATTCCCCTGATATTCTTGACATAGAATGACGACATTGACAAGATAGTGGTGTCAGGTGTATTTATTAGACCACTATGAACCCTACTAGATTTCCTATGGAGTTCCTATAGGAACTTCAATATGTTCACTTACCATTGGCTGACCGATGGACTTCCTTTAGAAAAAACCTAATTACATATTTCCACCAGATGTCCGATGGGCCTTATTAGCTAGCCGTTGGACTATCTATATCCCTTCCAACTATAAGTCCATTTCCACACTTAAGCTGACCACCTGAGGAAATTATCAAACAATCCAACCATAAGAAAACCTCACATTCCTTAGGAATATTGGAACAAGATGGAAAAATTGATTGATGACGATGACATAAATATTCAGAATGTTTCATAAACCATGAAAATAATGTAAGAAAATATTTCATGGGATATCATTAATGAATCATCCCTTTGGGCTTGTTTCATGATGGACCATTATGTAAAGAACTCAAGAATGTGGAGAGATCATTTTGGGATAGTTTCATGTCTAACCAGATGTATCTTAAATAAGTTTATGTGTTGGATAAGGAGAGTTGATGGATTGTTGGCCCCATGGAGATCAAGTACTGGAAGGATAATTGGATTGGCACAACTGCGTTCTTTCTGAGCTTCCAAACCCCAAATATTTCATTCAAGGAAGAAATATATTTTACATATTTTTTTACCATGATGCTCGATCACTAGAAGAAACAATTTTATAATAATATTTTCCTTGTTGATAAACCACACACATGTTATTTTCTGGCTTCCACCTTGGGCTAATTCCGTAGCAGCGATTATCATTCTGTTATTTATGAAAGTAGTGGGAGAGATGAGTTGGATTTGAGACTTTGGTGGAAGGAAATTATAGAAAAAATGTGCTTATTGTTTTGGAAACTGATACACTAGGCACTTCTCACAGATGATAACGTACAATGTAAGGGTGTCTGTATGGCCTCCAAGTGTCAATGTTGTTCTCAATCAAAACCTGAAACTATGTGGAATTTATTTTTTAAAAGTGAATGGGCGGTGGTCATATAGAATTTTCTTGGGGAATTCATGGGACTCTATGGTAGTGGGAGCATGATTTCAGAGTTTCACATGTCATGGTTTATCAGTTCAGGGTAGTAGGGTGTTGGAGCCATTGAGAAGGTTTCTTCCAAGGGTGGATACTTCCATGAAAAAGGAAGGTGGATGTGGATTGGGTAGGTGGGTGAAATGGAACCCTCTTGTTTCAAGTCTCAAAATTAATGTTGATGGCTCATGCGCACTATGGGAGTTGAAAGGAGGGGGTATTTTTCAAGATAGTAATGCCTTAGTGATCTTTTATTTTAGTGAATACTATGGTCTAGGTAATTTAATTGGGGAAGAAGATAGAGCTTTGCATAATGGAGTTTCTTTGAGTAAACTCTATAATATTGATATCAAGGAGGTGGAGTTAGATTCCAAAGCACCTATTTATCTCTTGAATGGTAGGGTCACCCCACTTGGGATTTATATTATTTCACTAGGAAGGACATAATATTCATGGAGTAAGTAATTGAAGTTGGCCACAATTGGAGGTAGGGAAATCACGCAGCTGATGCACTTTCCAGCAAAGAAAACTCTAGATAAGGTATTATGTTGTATTGTACCCCTGGCACCTTACTAGTTGGTTTTGATATTTTTGTAAGAGATGATGCTCTTTTTATACATCATTTTCATCCCCCATGAGTTGGGGTCATATACTGTATTTTAATAAAAATTATTATTTAGAGAGAAACAACCTGAAGCAGTTGTTTGGTCACAGAAATATTAGGTCTTATGTCGAGGTCTTCCAAATTCAGAACATGGTACAAGTCCGACTAATACCTTTTGAGGAGAGATACATGAAATAAGTTGTGGATATAAGATAACTATGGTGATAAATATAAGCAATAAGCCATTTTACATGGCATTCCATGATCTAAAACAGTCCTAAAAATTTAGGAGTGAGCTTCCCTTACTTTCCAAACCATCAGTGAACCAACTGAGGATAAAATTTCAAGAAAACCAGATCAAAAACCAAAAAATCCAAATAATGATGATGTTGATCTATATAAGAAATGTACCAACTCTGATCCATCACCAAATTCCAATGAACCAACTTGGATCTTTGTAGTTGTCCCCTAAACCAAATTCAATTCAACCAAGGAAGATTCTCCAACCTCAAACCAACAAAGGGAAGAGTTGAAAGGACAACCATACATGGCCTCACAAGATGTTGTTATGACAGATGATTGGTAACTATTTTTATAAGAAAATACAACCACCCCCAATGACTTTATCATGAACCTATGAAGTACAAGGAACATGCACGAAACATATCTTCCAGAAACTGGTTTTACCTTTCTGTCATCCAATATGTCTGAGGTTGATATGTTGTGATCCACTTGACCCGAGTTCCCATTGCCTCCTAGAGGCCCTTTCAAAACTATGAATTAAAATGAGGTTCCTATCTGAGAAAATGGATGAAGTAATCACATGAAACCTTATAATCTCTTACACATACAATTTTTATAGGTTCTCCACTTTATTGGTGTCATAGATTGGTAAGATTGAGTTGAATTGTTTAATCAATTGATCATCACCCAAATTATATTCTTATCTTAGGGAGTTTGAGGTAACCCACTAATGAAATCCATAAAAATTTCATTCGACTTCCATGTTGAAACAGGGAGAGGCTAAAGCAACTTGGAAGGATTTTAGTGATCATCCTCAATCTTTTGGAAAGTATGACGACGAGATACAAAGTCATCTATATCTCATTTCATACCAGAACTAAAAATGAAATTTCATTTCATAGAACATATTTGTAGAACCATGGTGGATAGCCCAAAAATAATGATGAAAATATCACAACAAAAAATTTCTTGTAGATTAAAGGACAACATATCAGTTCCTATAACAAAGGACACTCTCCTAGGAAAGAGACCAACCCCCGATGGTCTCCCTTCCATATAAAGACTCCCAATACTCCAGAATTCATCATCTCGATTTTTCTTCTAAAGAATTATCTCAAGGAGAGAGGATTTCATAAGAACACTTTCTAGAACATTACCAGAATCCTATTCCCTGACTCCTAAGTGAATCTAATAAAAAAATTCCCATAAAGTTCCATTCATCCTCAGGTTTCTTTTCAACCTTATAGGGTAACTTCCTATTAAGAGTGTTGGAAACTACATTATATTTTCTCAGTGTATAGGTAATGTCGAAGTTGAATGACTACATGTATTCAACCCAAAATCTCTGCTAGTGGATCAAATAAATTTGAGAAAAGATGCAACCCAAAATTTTATGATCATAGAAACTTTTACCCAAAATGATAGTGACACTATCTTTTGAGGGTATGAAAAACTATTGTATGTTCCAAATCATGAGTGGGATAATTCCTCTCATGAGGCCAAATATGAAATGAGCCATAGGACACTATATGATCTACTTGTATAAATATGCATCCTAAGACCTAACCTAAAGCATAACAGTAAACCACATATCATTGATAGACTTTTGTTAAATTCAGAATTGGTAATAAGGAAAAACACTGCTTTAACTCATTGAAGGATTCCTAACACTTAGAATACCAGAATAACTTCACCCTTTTCTGGGTGATAGCGGTCAAAGGAGACACAAAAATTAAGAAATCATTTACGAACTGCTGATAACATACTTCCAAAACTATGAAGATATGTATCTTGAAGATATTCTATAGTTATTACCATGACATGAAATATGTCACTCTATCCCGATCAACTGAGATACCATGTTCTAAAATCACATGTCCCAAGAAATTAACTTCTCAAATCCAAAATTGGCACTTTGATAAATTTTCATAAAGATATTGATCCCTCAGAATTCTCATGTCATTAGCAACATTACACACATGATCTTCTCTAGTCTAAGAGTACACTAGGATGTCATCCAAAAACACTATAAAAAAAGTTTCAAGATACTTATGGAATATTTGTTTCATCAACACTATAAAGAAAACATGAGTGTTTTTCAAACAAAAAATCTTCACAATGTACTTGACATGACCATACCTTCTCCTGAAATCAGTCTTTGGAATATCTAATTTCTTGATTATAAGTTGGTGGAAACCAGACTGAAGATCAATTTTAGATAACCAGTTATCCCCTTTCAACTAGTCATACAAATCATCAATTCTAGACAAGTGGTAAATTTTCTTTAGTATTACTCGATTGAGATTTTAATAATCGATGCATAAAAAAATTGCTTCATTTAACTTATTGGAAAAAAAATAATAGGTTCTACATAAGGTGACACTAGAAGGTTCTATCGTGGGTGCTCTCATAAGATGTGTAGTTTTTGGGTACTTAGGTGCAACAGAGTGGATGTCCAAGTTTGTTCTCTAAGAAGGAAATAGTTAAAGTGATATATTAATGGTATTTTTAAAATAAAATAAAATAAACACATTACTTAAAATTATGGGGGGGGGGTTATTTAAAATTTATAAAAATAGAATAAGTATGTTGGAAGAAGATTGTTTTTTTTTCTTTTTGAAATTTGATTGATAAAACACAACAAGAATATTTTTTTAGAAAATATTTTTTAGACTATGTAATCGATCTATCTATACATATTCACTTAATTATGAATCATTATAATTTAAGTTAACATAAAATTAATTATGATCACCTAATTTTTTAACCCTTTAACCCTATGATAATTATCATCAACTACAAATATGAAATGAATTAAACCCTAGGATAGCTTCAAAACATGAAATCATATCACCCTGCTTTCACTAGTATAAAATTGAGTATTCATAGAGGCTAGTTTTGGGTGACCTCCATTTGGTGGTCACTGTATTTTTTCACTCCACAACCCAAAATCTATCCCATTCCATCCCTTTCACCCTCCCGTGACCCCACGCCCTCACGACCGAGCTCCCCCGACCCCATCCTCCCCCCAGCCTTGCCCCACCCCATCCTCCTCCCCCCCACCGTCGAACCTCTCCGGCCCCATCCCACCCACACAACCCCTTCCTCCCCCAACCTCACTCCCTTTCACCCTCCCACTCCACCACTCCTCTACCTTTCTCCCCCGACCACACTCCCCCACCCCCCACCTATGCGTTGCCCCGTCCTTCGTCCTGCCACCGTCAAACCGCTCTGCCCCCGCCTTACCCTGCACATCTCCATCCTCCCCCAACCCCTCTCCCATCCTCCCATCCTTCATTGAGATACCTATAATCTATTGAGATTCCCCTACTCTATCTAGCTTCCCAACTTTCGTCGAGCTGCCCCGCCTCCATTGCGCTCCTCCACCTCTATCAAGATGCCCCGTCTCTATCGCGCTCCCCGCCTCTGTCGTTCTTTCTGATGTTAGAAAACCTCAATAAATGTGGAACATTATCAATTGGAAGTTATAAAAAAAGACATATTTATGTTATTTTTGTGATTTAATATAAGAATTTTGTTCATATAAATTCTAATGGATGCCCGTTACCATCTTTATTTTATCTCATCTCAAAACCTTATTTTGAGGTTTATTACAATTTGTACTATCTTCTAGGAAATTAGTGAAACTGATAAATATCCTGGATTTAGGATTTGTTCTTAATAAGGTGAATAATTTATGGAACAATATGTGAACCTATTAAAACATGACTTGTGTCATAACCCTCTATGTTTTGAGGGTTTTTAAGAGTTGTAAGAGACTTGCAAATACATATGACAGGGTGTAGTTTTTTCATGTCAATTTTATTGAGTTGTTACTTTTTTGATTAGTTTAACATTTGCAAATTCTAACCTATTAGTATCTCAATGGTAATCTTCTTTTTTATTTAAATTTTAAATAAATCATTATTTTTTTGTTGAAGCAGGAGGTGGACTTGTTGGTAAATGATGACAGTAAGTACATAAATGCTACTGCATGAAAAAAAATGCTACTTTAGAAAATAGAGTTGAAATGGGTACACTAGTAGAATTCTAATGGATATGTGGGATGAGACATCTAAATATAGAAAATAAGACAAAATAAAGTTAATTTTATAAAATATGGTGGATGAAATCCTTTTACATATGGCATCGAAACAACATTCTATGAAACCCTTTTTATGAGAACTGTCAGTAGAGTGCCTTATCTATGACAAATGCATGATGTTGATCCTATTAAAATCTTCAGCTGGCTCCATCATGTTACCCACTTACACTGCCTAATTAATTATATGATTCTTAGGGATTTATAATTGTGTTTATTTGTGTATACAAATCTTGATAACATTTTTCATTTCTGCCTACATCTTGGCTGCAGAGAAAAACCCACAAAATCCATTGCCTGGTCATCGTTTCATTACACATGGGAAGGTATAATAACATTTTGAAGTTTGTGTACATGGATCGATTTCTTATTTCAACTTGTTTTGACCTTAAACTAATTATTTTGATTGTTTTTTAGCCTAGTAAATATATATGGATAACTTACAAAGAAGCTCATGATTTAGTAAGGAAAGTTGTGAAATCCATCCAACATTGTGGGCTCAAGAAAGTATGTCAAAAACTAAAATAATCTCATCAGTACCTAGCTTTTGGTAATGATTCAATTTGACTTTGTTGTTATTGATTGGTGATTTTTTGGGAGGTAGTTTTGGAATTTATGGTGTCAACTGCCTAGAGTGGGTTATGAGAATGGAGGTATGCTTTAGTGTTAAACTCATGGACCATACCGTGTTCCATTGTATAAAATATTTGGATGTGTTTTTCCGGCATTCAATACTCATAGACTATATTGTGTTCCTCTATATGGATCATTAGGTATGCATTATTATTATTATTATTATTATTATGATTTTCATTTTTTTAACTTATTTTCTTCATAGTATAACTTTGAATAATTTACTAACAACTCATCTAGTTTCATTCCAAACAAAACTGTTCATGGGAAATGGTACTATGTTTGGTTAGGTTAAAATAGGAAATGATATATCATTCCACCACTTGCTTGGATGAATATGAAATTTTATGGATATATGGTTCCAGAAAACAATTAAATATTTAATGACATCTCAAGGGGTGTTAGTTTAGTTTCCTAGGTATAGGAAGGGAACTAAAAAGACAAATATGCCCCTCACTTTTTTATTTTAACCTAGGGATATATTTGACATTAAACAATACTATTTAGAAAGTAACTAAATGGATTGTAATTATTTATTCATTCTAGTCAATTCCATTACATTCCATACAACTTCATTCCAAATTCACTTCATTCCATTCCACTCCATTTCATTTCATCCCATTCTCAAGCATTCTATGATCCAAACATATAATTCATTTGGTTTCTTTACTATTTTATTTTTGGTGCTGATGCTGTATAATTCATCATATTCCATGAAGAGGTCTCTATTGCATTTTTAGAGGAGAAAAATAATCCCAAGGTACATAAATGAGCATCAAGTGATGTGTTTACTTTACTCTTTATAAATATTTTTTAATGTTGTACAGTTATTTTTCATCCTGTTTCCTTCCATTTCAGATTTTGAAGACATTACCTAAGACAATTTTTTTTACGAAGTAAGTTCCATTTAACTTTTAAGTTGTTATTCCAATAGAAGTGGTTGTTGGTATCCCGTATGCTTCTCCTTGTGTAGTAATTTCCATCTCTATAAGGTTTATGCCAAAGTAATGGGACATGGTTGAAGATTTTGTCTTGAATACATATTCATGGGATGATTTCTTACAATTGGTAGGCAACATTTCTACCATATCCAGTCCACACACATGATATTTAATGTTGAAAAAAAACTTCAATCAATATAATGTTATTGTATATTAATCCATATTTTAGAGGTGACAATTCAGGTTCACATGCTCGGTTCATGGCAGGTTGACCTTTCTATGAACCCATTTAAGCTCAACCCTAATTCAACCCTATTCTTCATTCATTGTTGCATGATTAGAGAAATGGGTTTAATGCCTAATATTGGATTTGTGCGATTGTGTTTGATTAAAGGTAATAATTTAAAATATATAAGTAACTATATCATGTCAAAATATTAGATGGGTAAAGAATGGTCAATCTGAATCTGATATGAATATTATTCATATACAAGATTACCCAACCTGATTAAAATATAAATCCATTTTTGATTGATCCAAACCCTTTTAACTTGTGTTGTGTTCTACAGGGTTTAAAATTTTCATCACTACCTTTGATTTCAATTATTGGATTAAGCATAACCATCATTACACTTGAATCTGAAAATGTGAAAAGATACCATGTGATGATGGAAACCACACTTTTAGTATCATAAAACACCAAAATATGCATTTAACAGTCATATATATATATATATATATATATATATATATATCTTAAAATGACTTGAAATTATAGGAAAAACATATTATTGTTATTCTTGATGTGTATGAGAAGACGATACATCAATCATACATGCGGTCTGCCCGAAACTATCGAATGTGCGGTTTTTAAAAGTTTGACACCCTTTAAAAAGGTGCATCTGGGTGTCAAAATAAACCAAAAAACTTTCAAATGTGGTGAAATCATATGAAAACAACCATAGAGTGAATTTTGAAAATTTTTAACAGATATAACCTCGATTGGAGATGCCATTTTCCTAGGATGACTAAAAACACACTTTTAGTGTCATAAAACACCAAAATGTGCATTTAAAGGTCAATTCAATATCAAACAACCTCAGAATGACCTGAAATCATAGGAAGACCATCTTATTATTATTCATGTGGTGTATGAGTAGACAAAATGACAATCAGACATGTGTTCTATCCAGAATAACTGAATATGTAGTTTTTATAGGTTGGATGCCCTATAAAAGAACGAGGGGGGGGGGGGGGGGGTCAAAACCAATCGAATGACCACTGAATGAAGTTAAATAAAAAAACAACAACCTTATAGTGAATTATAAAATGATCGGGCATAAGGTACACCAATAAGAGTTTCCGTTTGTCTAGGATGATGAAAAATGAACTTTTAGTGTCATAAAACACCAAAACATGCATTTAATGGTCATATATATAGAAAATGACCTCAAAATGACTTGAAATCATAGGGAAAAAATATTATTATTATTCATGATGTGTACGAGCAGATGATATGTCAATCAGACATGTGGTCTGCCTTAAACTACAGAATATGCAGGTTTTAAAGGTTTGAAACTGTTTATAAAGGTTCATCCGAGGGTCAAAATCAACCAAACAACCTCCGAATGAGGTGAAATTAGACTACAAAAATCATAGAGTTAATTGTGAAATGGTCGAGCAGAAAGAACGTCAACCAGAGATGTTGTTTGCCTAGGTTGACCAAAAATGAACTTTTAGTGTCATAAAACACCAAAATGTGTATTTAACGGTAAATTCAACATCAAAAAACCACATAATGACCTAGAAAAAGTAGGAATACCATCTTATTATTATTCATGTTGTGTAAGAGTAGAAGGAATGTCAATTAGAAGTGCAGTTTGCCCATAATGACTGAATATGTGGGTTTTAAAGGTTAAACACCCTTTAAAAGCACATGGGGGGTCAAAACTAGTCGAACGACCACCAGATGCAAAGAAATTAGATGAAACAAACCATAGAGTGAATTGTGACATGGTCGAGCAGACATTATGTTAATCGGAGTTTATGTTTTTCTGGGATGTTAGAAAACACACTTTTAGTGTCGTAAAACACCAAAACATGCGTTTAGTGGTTAATTCAATATCAAAAGACCTTAGAATGACTAGAAATCACATTAAAACTATATTATTATTATTTTTTATTTGTACGAGTTAATGAGACATCAATCGGATGTGTGGTCTTCCTGGAACTACCGAATGTTCAAGTTTTAAAGGTTTGATGCCCTTAAAAAAGGTGTGTCTGTGGGGTCAAAATCAACCAAAAAACCTCCGAATGTAGTGAAATACGATAAAAACAATCGTAGAGTGAATTGTGAAATGGTTGACCACACAAAAGGTCAATTAGAGATGGCGTTTTCTCAGGATGAATTAAAAATCACTTTTAGTGTCATAAAACACCAAAACGTGCATTTAACAGTCAATTTAATATCAAAAGACCTCATAATGACCTTAAATCATAGGAATCCCATCTTATTATTATTCATGTTTTGTAAGAGTAAATAAAAAATCAATCAGATGTACGGTCTTCTCGAAATGACCAAATATTTGGTTTTTAAAAGTTGAATGCCCTTTAAAAGCACACGGGGGGTCAAAAACACCTAAAAGACCACCGAATGTGGTGAAATCAGATGAAAAAAACCATAGAGTGAATTGGGAAATGGTCAAGTAGATGGTACCCCAATCAGATTTTCTGTTTTTCTGGGATGATGGAAAACACACTTTTAGTCACATAAAACACCAAAACATGCGTTTAATAGTTAATTCAATATCAAACGACCTCATAATGACTTGAAATCATAGGAAAACCATATTATTATTATTATTTATGTTTATGAGAAGATGAGATGCCAATTAGATATGCAATCTGCTCAGAACTACTGAATGTGTGGTTTTTAAAGGTTTGAGGCCCTTAAAAAAGATGCATATGGGGGTAAAAACCAAACAAAAAACCTTCAAATGTGGTGAAATTAGATGACAACAACCATAGAGTGAATTGTGAAATGATCGAGCATACAAAACGTCAATCTGAGATTCTGTTTGCCCGGGATGACTGAAAATGTACTTTTAGTGTCATAAAACACCAAAACATGTGTTTACCAATTAATTCAATATCAAATGACCTCATAATGACTTGAAATCATAGAAAAAAGATTTTATTATTATTCTTGATGTGTACGAGTAGACGAGACATTAATAGGACATGCGGTCTTCCCAGAACTATCGAATTTGTGGTTTTTAAAGGTTTGATATCCTTAAAAAATGTGTGTCTGGGGGTCAAAATGAACCAAAAGACCTCTGAATATGGTAAATTAAAAAACTACTTTAGAGTGAATTGTGAGATGTTTGAGTATAAAGAACGTCAATCAGAGATTCTGTTTTCTTGGGATGAGTGAAAATGTACTTTTATTATCATAAAACACCAAAACTTTCATCTAATAGTCAATTCAATATCAAAAAACCTCATAATGATTTCAAATCATAAGAATAATGTCTTATTATTATTCATGTTGTGTACGAGAAGATGGAATGTCAATAGGACATGAGGTCTACCCAGAATGATCAAATATGTGATTTTTAAAGGTTGAACGCCCTTTAAAATCACACGGGTGGGGGGGGGGGGTCAAAACCAACCGAATGTGGTGAAATCCGATGACAACAACAATATAGTGAATTGTGAAATGGTCAAGTAGACGTTACGTCAATCGAAGTTTCTATTTGTCTGGGATGATGAAAAATGAACTTTTAGTGTCATAAAACACCAAATCACGTGTTTAACAGTGAATTCAATATCAAACAATCTTAGAATGACTTGAAATCCTAGGAAAACCATCTTGTTATTTACTGATTAGGATCACACTCTCACAATTCATGCATTACTCGACTTTGTGTATTTTGTGTTAATTGTTTAATTTCTTTCTTAGTTTATTTTATATTTAAAAATAAATCCATAGATCATACTAAGTGAATTAAGTTAGATCATTTATTGAATAAAAATAAGTTAATAAGGTGAGAATTAGATCGATTACTAAGAAAAAATACTCTTCCATGGGTGGTGTGATCATAGTAGAAACGTTTTTCATGTGAAACAATTTAGAAAGTGTATAAACCAATCTTAGTTATACTCTTTATTTCCACCCTAAAGAATTAAATAAAATAATTAAAATGAAAATAACAGAAGAAATAGAAGATAAATGGAGAGTTTATTACAAAATCACAACATTAAAATATGAGGAAGAAGGGGAGGCTTTGATAAGGGGATCCTTGATTCAAGAGCTACCCCTCTTGAAATTCTTAGAGAATTATAGTGGAAACACTTCTCCTATGCACTCAAATTTCCGATTCATGTTCAACCCCCTCCAAATGGGAAATATACACATTTATAATGGGTATTAGAGGCTAGGTTTACAATTGGTTATAAGTTTGAATGGGAAATGTTGGATAAATATTTTCATCCTAATTTCACAAATTGGTTGACCTCTAAAATGTGTGAACTAGCTATCTTTCTTAAAGTGTCATTTTTTTGTAATTGATTACTCTATATAATGTACAAATTTGATCCCAATCCAATACTGTATGTTGATAATATGGACCAAATGGGTAAGTGGTGTCCAGTCTAATGAGTCCATTCTCAACTTTGACTTCATGACCCATTTACTCCAATCAAATACAAGATCCAACTCCTATGGTCGAAATGAAAGTTGTATACCATCGAGTTAGGAATAATATTAAAAAAAAATTTAAGATCAAATAAGACATGGAAAAATATTTATGACTAAAATATAATAAATCAATTTAAAGGGTCAAAATTGAAATTTTAATCAAATTTGAAAATGAATGAACTAATCCCAAATTTTATATAAATAAAAATATTTAACACAATGTGAGGAAATTATGTCATTTATTAGCAATAAAATATTCATTAAATTTTTTTTTTATCAACTCCCATAAACTTACCCTTTGACACTCCTTGGAAAAGTCACATGTCATGTATTTTAGAAAATTGTGACAAGAAATGCATGTTCATATCCTTAATCCTCAGTGTCAATATAGGAAAAGCAAGAATTTAATCAAGAGTCAATCTCAGTAAATTTTAGATTCATTATCTCATAAATTATATCAAAACAAAATCTAGTGATATTAATGACAGTAATCATAGAGAAATTGGTTATGGGTCTATAATGCCACTAATTCACCACATGTGTGTGTGGAGACCTTTTCAAGATCATATCTCTATACTTATATTTAGATCAAGTAAAAGATTTCTTCTAACCTAGTTTAATTCCACCAAACCTATTCTACATTCCTTTATAATAAAATTTCAATACCTAATCACTTAAGCATTCCCAAAATTCAAACCTTAATCTCTCTACCTAGATATCCTCACATGTTATACATTTCATCATTCCCCACTTTATTATGATAATATATTTTTATAAATTTATATATTTTTTTAATTTTTTAGAGTATAAGGATATTGGATATCTGGTATACATGAATATATCAATTTAGTATTTTAATTAAACCAATCCGAAGAGAAATGAATGCATAGATCAAACCATTGATGTAATATGAAAAAATATTACCTAACTTGGCTATACCATCAATTGAGTAGAAAAAATTTCATAAGTCATGGTTGCTTGAAAAGTTTTTTAGAGAAATTAATGACACAATTTACCATGAAAAAATATCTAAAATAATAGTGTCATAATCTAAAGGTTTTATAATGATAAAACCAATCATATTATTGACGACTTCCAATTTTATAAAAAACAACCCTTAATGACGAAATATTTCTCATTCTTATCATAATACCACTGAATTTTTGAAAAAATGAATATTTTAAATGTTCCACATATAAATGAGCATGTTATATGATGCGTTTTAATTATTTTTTCTCTTTTTTTGTTTTTTGTTTTTTTGTTGTTTTTTTGAAAATTATTAGAAAACACCCACAAAAAACACAAATGAATATCCTAAATAAGCTACCCAAATAGTTATCCCTTCCCCACACTTAAAATATTACATTGTAATCAATGTGTATTTATGAAATAATATTAGTGGGAAGTGAAAACATGGACATGAAAGAGAAATATAACCATCAAGTTTTGATGGAGAATAGTAGAGGACATGGTCATTAGAAAGTCAATCACCACAAAACTATAAATCATCGACGATCTAAGAGACAATTTGATTCATCAAAAAACAATTTACTATGATTTTTTTCAATAACCATTCCCTAAAGTTGATAAACTCTTTCAATATATAATAATATAAGGAAATATAAGTACTTGAAATGTTTCTATAAAAAATATATTATCCTTCGGTTGTGACTTTAACTATTCCTACTTCATTTCATGGAACAAGTTGTATCATAGTGTATAATAGTATCCAAAAACCTTATCCAATGATCAAATTCAACCATTTAAAAAATGGTTAACTTTTCCAAAATATCATGATCTAACAATTTAGAAATAAGGTCAATGAATTTCCATAATGAACTTATTAAACAACATGAAGTGTCTATTAATCATCACACACAAACATTTGATTACATTCTCCTTGTATTCTCTTGAGGCATGGTAATAAATTAAATTACCAAAAGAACTTATTTATTACATTCATACTTCCTTATTACTTATGTAAACACAGTAATTTGGATATATTCCTTAAGGAAAAATTTTTGCAGACTCTACCACATTTTCGATAGACTATTACTTAGATCCAAGATAGTAAGTGCTGTCCAATTTACATTATCCAAATCAATCATTTCTTTATTTTTAAATCTATATCTCAGTATTAGGAACATATTAAGGGTTTCCTTTCCCTCAACCATTTTTTTTACAAAATATTAACTTGTTATTGTGACAATTTTCCTTGGTACCATTCATCATAAGACCTCAAATCCTTAATTAAATAGTACTATAGTACAATCCTTATATATTATATAACTCTTATAACCATTAAAGAATTGATAAAATACTCAAATGACATAATTATTGAATTAAAACATAAGATAATTAACCATTCCTCTTCATTCTTGGTTATAGCATAATCTTGAACATGATCCATAATATTCTTTTGGGTATCTTCCTTTGACTAATGGGACATTGATTTGTGTAGTGTCCCATATCCTTGTAGTTAAAGAATTGTATATTAGAAACATTTTTCTTATCCTTTAAATAATGAGCATGGTTTCATTTTTAACTACACATGAAGTATACCCCTTTTCATCATAAAAATGTACCATGGTGTTTCCTTCCACAATTATCACAAGTTGGAAAATAATTTTTTCCCTTCTTCAATTTATCCATATTTTCCCTCCAATACTCTTCTTCTCATTCTTGTTTCCAATGTTTAATACATAAAAAACTATTTATCCTTCTTGTTAGAACATGATATTATCTCCTCATATGACGATAATGTTTGAGTGACTAGTTCCCTTAAAAGACCAGCTTAAACCCATGAAAGAAACTATCATTCTTACTCTTTGGATTATGTGCATTGACGCAGTTCCCATTCCTTCCGGTATAATCCATTTCTAAAAATTAAACACTATATTAGATCAAAACATTATTAAATATAATGTATAATCCCAATACTAGTGAAATACTAAACATAGGCTAAAAAATTTATGCATGGATAATCTCATAATAATAAACATGGTTTCTTTGGGGACATGTTTATATTTAAATCCATTATAATGGTTTGTAAAGAAAATGTGAATTATCTTAAGAATATCCCCCGGGAGTTAAAAACTAGGTGCACAATATGGCTCATTGTCATATACTAGGTTACCCCAATTTAGGTCCTGGACACCTTGTGAGAGTTGTCACCCCTAGGAACATCTATACCAGAACCATGTCCACTTGTAGTATCCAAACAATGATGTATTTTTTAGAAGACCCACATAATCTTCACCTTACCAAAATTATAGGATTTACTTCTATTCTTATCATCAAATTCTATCTTATTTTTAAGTTCTCTAATATATGTTTTATAAATCTAGTTTCCAAGGTTTCTGCTAAACTTACTCTAATACCAACTGTAAGGACCCCGACCCCAGTGGGCTGGATCCGATACCTTACTTTACTACATGGGAATATAAATATGGAAAATTTATCCCAAAGGACTGAATATTTTAGTATCTTTGGAAAACAAAATACACACATAAGTTCAGAATTACAAATTGAAATGGAATACATCATATAAAATCCTTTGGAAACACTCTTATTTTTCTAGATTAACTTTTCATATCATTTATAAAATCCATCCTAGAAACCTAAGGAAAATAAACTGAATAAAGGGCTGATATCTGATGCTCTGTAAATGTAAGAATTCATAAAAATATAAAAATAAACCATAAGAAAGGTGAATAAATAAATACACTTTTTAATAAAATATAATAATGGTATCTTGTTTGCAAACTATGGTTTCCCATTTTTCCTTAAAATGGATTAATAAAAAATTTAATTTTGGATGGATGGTAAAAAAAATCACATGAAAATGATACATTACAATTGATATTCTAATAGTCAAATAATCACATGTAATACTAATAATAATATCATAATGAGGTAATACATAATGTAGGACATCATAAACATACCATCAAGGCTTCAACCAAGACACCATACATAATCAAGTAAGACGTTAGCCCATACCCAAACTAGTTTATCTCATGAGACCTACCGATGCATCGAGGGGATATAACGGTCCCTAACTGACACTTATAAAGTCCAATTCATTCCTTATATTAAGGGGGTGAAACATAATCATCATATACATTCATATTGAAACTAACATATGAAATGTAAATAACTTTCCCTAATCTGTAAACATAATCCCTAACCATTCTGAGTAACATGGTGAATGATATCAAGATAGCACATCCACGGTCAAAATAACCATAAAACATTAAATGGAATATGGTAAATTCTATCATAAGATATAAATCTTAATCAAACATAAGATCAAATAAATTATTTTTTTCATAGATGAAAATACTCTAATAAAATCATTAAAATTTCTTGAGAAAAATAACATTTTTTACTTTGAAATCATTTATTCAAAATATTCACATTTATAAAAGAAGGAATTTAAATGAGATTTTTTTGAATCAAAGTGTCCCATAACACTTTGAAACATTTGAGAGAAATCAAAAAATTAATATTTTAAAATATTCATGTATTTATAAATAAATCTATAAAACCAATTTTGAAAACATGGTCATACATGAGAAAGATTTAGAAGAATAAATCTTCAAAAAATTTAAAATGACGTTTTAGTTAAAGATTCCTTACATAAAACCTTAAAAATGATTAATTTTGAAAATATAAAAAAAAAACATGGACATGGATGATAAACATGTCCCAATAAATACTTACATATAAATAACCTCTGATAATAATGAGATTTCAAAATTAACCCTTTCAAAGATCATATCATTAGAGTGGGGACAAATCAATCACATAATTATGAGTAAAAAAAATAAATCCACAAAATATAAGTGGATATTAAGTATAAAATAATTAGAGTTCATTCATACATATTATTGGAAAAATCACAACCAATGACATATATGTTTAAATCAATGAAGGGAAATTGAGTTAACATATCCCTTAACTCAGGTTATAATTCCTTTAAATTTGTTAAAACCTGATGTATAATGGTTTGAATAGTGTTATTAATTTATTAAATAACTAAAATAATGTTTATAATACCTTACTTAATCTTATTATAACATTTCACCCATTTATTAACAATATTTTGTTATTTCCATTTTTTTGGGTGTGTTCTTTCCATGGTTTCCAAGGTTGTTTTATTATGGTATTCCTTGTCAAAAAGAAATAATAATTCATAATTCATAACACACATATATATACTTCATTTTAAAAAATTATATGTTAATTAATACTTTCTATGATTTTTGTAAAGTTAAACAAAAACTCATTTCCCACAAAGACGGTGAATTGACACACCACTGAAGCAAAGGTGAAGAGCTGATTTCACGATGAAGATGTTGAGGAGGAGCAGTTCCAAGTAGTTAGTCTAGGTTGTATGAAATGTTTTAAGCATAAGGGTAATGAATTCCTCTAAGGCATATGGGCCATGTAATACCTACGCCTACGGGCCTTGTAAGGGTTCCACCTCACCCCTTCAAAGGTGGATTATCAAAAATCAATAAAAAATGAAGGCCTTCAGGCCATTGGAGGACATTATTTAGGAATAAAAGAAGAAAATAAGATATTTTTTGATTCATATTAGATAAACACAAAAAAATTATAGTATATATATGATACTGAAATTTTCATGAATCATTGGATAGGAGGTGAGGACACAGTATAAGTGAAAAATAATTTAAAAGAGAATAAATAGGAATATTACCTTTTGAATCTTTTCTCCTTGAGAATCTCATTAGGCTCTTGGAAGTGGTCTTTTTTGTGAGACCAGAAGCACAAGAATGTATAAAGGGATTATTAGAATGGAAATTTTCAGAATATAGTACATCAAGAAGACTTATGGTGATGAAATTTTGTGAAGGGAGGAGCCTCCTTTTATAATTGTGGTGAGTGGAAAATTAGAAATTACTTTAAATATTAAGATATATTATGTCTAAATTAGGTTTAAAGACTTTAAAAAGAGATATAAATCATATGATATTACAATTTATACAAAATAATATATATATTTTTTCCTTTTTAAATAATTTTGTGATTTTTAAATAATTTAATAAAATATTTTAATCATGAAAAATAATTTATGTCAAATTAAACACTATTTATAACCATGACTTCAAACACCACAAAAAAAGTTTAAAATTAGAATCCAATTTTTTTTTATATCCTAGACATATCATAATAATCTATAGAAATCATGAATTAACTTAAAAAACTCAAATTATATTTAATTTATTATTTTTAATATCATTAATTTGATTAATTCATTAATTAAACAATTACTGCATCATAATTGTTCAAACCAATAGGGTAATTATTTATTCCCTAAAAAATTAAAAATAAAATTTCCTGAAGAATATAATATTTTTATATTTCATTAAACAATATATTTTAGAAAAAATATACTTACCATTCAATAAAATATTATACTAATTAGAAACTATAATTTAACAACTTGACATATTTTTGATAATGAAAATTATAAAGTCCTTAATATAATTCATGAGGGTTTAAGATGTCCCAAATTAGAATAAAATTTAGATAATGGTATAAAATTTCCTATAGATAATTTTTTATAAAAAATATGGGCCATTTAATAGTTTTTATAATTTTAATTAAAAACACTTTATTTATTTTTCTTATTCTGGCACAAGCACTACATCACCGTTGCATACGAATTAATGTGAATAATTTCACATAAAAATAAAGATTAAATTAATATCATAGAAATAAATAAATTAGGTTCAAAATAAAATTCTATATTCCTTTATTATGTATATTCATTCATATACATAACATGACAACTTCTTAAATTTATTATTTTGTCTTTTCTTGCACTGCGCAAGCATTGCACAGACATTTGGATAAGATTAATAATATATAACAGTAAAATTAGGAAATATCAATAAAAAACATCCATTATACATAATAATTAATAAAAAAAGTGAAAATAATTTTTATCTCTTAATTATTATTTTTAAGGAACCAAATTTGATTTGGTAGCACGACACATGCACTCTGTTGACAGTGATAACAGTTCATTTATACTTATGAAGAAAAATATAATTTATATGTTATGAAATATTTCTATACAAAATTTATCTTATAAAATCATTATTTATTTATTCCATAAGTTTAATAAATTTTATATTTTAAATATCTCTTGATCCTGTAATAAAAAATATTGTATGTTCTTAAAAGCTGTATTTTTTTCCTATTCACTAAAAATTCAACTATTTCAGAAAAATACCAAATATTCGTCCTAAAAATTTTAAATTTTTATAATTAAAAAATTAAATTTATCTTATTAAAATAATTTTCTAAATATGTGAAATTAAATATTTAATTAAAATCAACTTTGACATGAAAAATACCAATTTTAAAATTATAACTGAATTTAAGAAATTTTAAAAATTTAATTGAGGTCTCATAAATTATTATATAAACATAATACATAAAAATATTAACTTATGATTATATTTTATAAAAATACATTTTCGTTTGAATCATTATATTAATTATAAATTTTTAAATAAGAAAATATGTTTTATAAAAATACTAATACTTAATTAATAATTTCTAAAACCATTATTTACTTATACTATGATATAATTATATCATACTTTAATTTATAATATGCCTATTTTTTTATACTTTCATGGGTGAGGTTAATATTCATTTGTCCAATTTACTATTCAAAAGGCTCAAATTACTATTCACAAAAAAAATTATGTTGATCCTATTAGACTCTAAATATCTTACTGATCACAATCATGTATATATGTTTTTTGAAATCAATTCACAGAAGAGAAAAAATTATGTTTAATGGATATGTTATAAATATATTGTTTAAATAATTATAATAACAAATTTTTGTTTCACAAATACTTAGTGTTGTGTGCATTACATTATATATTAAATTTATTTGTAAATACTTGGGGTGTTACACTATAGTCCCTCCTCATATAGATATAATTGTGATAATGAAGGTGGTTGTATCTGAGTCGGATGGGGAACTAAGACCTATTGAAGACATGAGGGAGATTCCAAGCCTCAAGGCATCAACCCTTCATAATATAACAACCTACATCTCATTAAGAGGGGAATATTTATATGTTTATGTTCCTATCAGGTGTGCTGATCTTCCCTTGGAGGGCACTTCTATGGAAGAGGTAATAACTTGGGCTCATGGGGAGTTAGACCAAGCGATTTCTCTTAATTTTGTGATCATTATTCCTACATGATCTATATCAATGGGTGAAATTTTGGATTCCACTAATTTGGACAAGCATGAACATGTGCCATGGGTGTCCATAGAAAAACATGATTCTGGTATGCTAACTGAGGACACCATATCTCATTTTCTAGTCAATGAGACAACATAAGTCAGGGATTATAACATTTTGATAAGGAAGGTATGTTTCCCAAACTTCCAGATATTCCATTTTTTCAAAAATAAGATATTGAATGATTCAATATCTTAACTGAAGGATTATGGTCATAAAACCCTATGGTTCTATTTAACTATTATAAATCTCAAACTGTTGAAATTTAATGGGTGTCAACTATCACATAGTCAAGTGTTACTTAATGAATAGAGTTGGGTACCTATCTAGTGGCATTGGTTCCTAAATATATTCCTCCACCAGAGAGTGATTCTATAGACTATTAAGAGGCTCTGAAAAATATGTGAATTTCCCGTCAGACTGTATGTAAGTACATTTTCAAGTTGATTTATCTGAGACCTTGGAAATCATCCCAAAGATACTACCTAAATTAGATCTAATTTTTTCATTTCCTGGGAACAGGGGAATTTATTATCATACAATACATGACATTATAAAATAGGTGGTTGCTTCTCGGTAGAGGGCCATCATGCTCCGGTCTCATCTATCTACTGTAGAGTCCATGTATTATTTCACTATATCTAGGAAAATCCTCCTTCATGAAGCTTCTGAGAATACTGGGGTGGCTATGAGGAGAAACGATGATGTTGTGGAGCAAAGAACCTTAGTGGAGTGTCTTATTCGAGAGTTAGATCGTATCAAACAAGACTAGGTTGATACTGTGGCAACCTTTGATGAAGGGAAATGGTTAGTATAATAAGATATATGGAGGGAACATATACTAATAAGACAGTGGAGGCATTACAAGTTGGTACTAATGAAGAGTCTTTATCACTATCCAAGCTACATTGGGCCGAATATGATTCATATTAGCCACTGATTAAAATTTATTAATCTACTTAGTAGGCTTTGTAGCCCCACTGTCTTACTCACATGGAGAGACTCCAAGCTGTGGATGTTCCTCGTTTTTTCCCATTCAATAGATAAATGAAAACTTATTTCCCTCATATAATAATCCTTTATATTATCCTACAATTCCAATTAATCATAACTTGAATTTTTTTGAAGGATAATCTCCCAAATGACTTTAATAGTTTTATCACTACATAAAAATATCAACCATAACCCAAGATACTCATGTTGAAATGATATTTTCCAAAGCATTGTTCCTGGATGGGTGAAAGCATAATTTCTATAACCGTAATACTAGAGTTAGCTTATTTATATGAAATAAATTGTAATTCTCTAATTTTTTCCTAATCTAATAGACTCATCCAACATAGTTTTGATTTCTGAAATGGTTACATAAAAAAAATATAAAAACATAGATTATTTTCTATTATCACACTAATTTTTTCCTAAGTCCCATGTGGTACAGTATTAGTAGGTTTGATGTGACTTTTTATTAGGCCACCCATTATGGGTTTTTAAATTAACATTTTTTTCAATTTTCTTTTCACTGCTCGATTCTTGCCTAAACTATGAAAATCATAAGTCTAGTGAGTTGGGACTCAACTTTTTCCTATAGCTCCCTTTGTGGGTTTTCAACCTGATGAGTCTTATGTCTCTTTTTATAGGTTTTTTAATGTCTTTCAAGCCTGACTAATGAGACTGGTGTTTTAGTTCCAATATATTTGACAGTGATTTTTGGGATGAAAACCCCAGAAGGGTTTTGGGATAAGAATGACCCAATATTTTTTAAACATATTAAGGGGAATTTTAAGCCAAGATTTGATGTTTTTTAAATCTAAATCATGATATTGGACAAGAATTCAAGGAAAGATCACATATTAAGTCCAAAAAGTGGTATCTAGAAAAACTTACAGAGATATAAGAATATCCACTAAGAATGAATTTTTCATCAGTTGACCATCCATTTTTGTGGGTGATTTATACAAAGTCACGTGGGGCATATTATGCATATTCAAACAAATGTTTCCTCATGATTTGAAAATCATATTACCAACTACCAAATAAATCATCTAAAAATGATGATTTCTCAAGACTATGATTGGTGTATTATTGAGTGAATTATGTCTAAAAATGACGAGGGAATATATATCAGCATTGAACATGAATAAGAAACCACTCCTACAAAAATTTGGATTTTTTAAAGTAGGGTTGAAACATAGTGCAGTGTAATTTCATTCCACTAGGACATGGAATGTGATGTTTAATGTATTTTGGGAAGGGCCTTTTAGGGCTACAATTTAATGGAAATTATATTTGGACAAAAGATTAGTAATTTTCCCTTTTCAAGGTAACCTTTCAAATAATATTCCATCATCTTCAAGCATGAAGTGGAAAGGTTGTAAGCTGCAATCTAGGGGATTATGAATCTATGGAGTGATGTGGAATGAAAACATTGCTGGGGATTACGGAGATATAAGAGGTATCTCATGAGGATGATTTTTTTCCTTTGTTTAATAGGATTTTTTGGAGATTTATGAAAATCCAATTGGAGCATATCAATTCATTGTGATGCAAATGTGTCCTTAGGAAAATGACCTGCCATATTCAATAGACATAGAAATATTATAGGGACTTGGACATCCCGAGACATAGAGTTTGGTTTGTGTAAGTAAAGTTCCTGAAAATGAAAGGGGTATTTCATACCAATATTACCCAAGAATGGTTATACATGATTTCCTCACACAATTATGATCCATATACATTAAATAGGTATTTTTTTATATATTTATATAGATGGGACCAATATGTAAGGTCTTTGAGTCCTTAGATATCTATTCAAATGGATAATCAAACCATACATAGTTATAGGATTGTTTCCTCACACATTGATCAAAATATTATATGGAGAATGAAAAATTTTCTTTGAATACGGGATCATGAGTGATATGAGATGCTTATTGAACCCTACTATGAAGATATATCTTATATATAGGAGAGTGAGGGATTTTTTTATTATTTTGGTCATATAAGGATATAGGATCCGGGTGTCACTATGTATCTCATCAATGTGATAATCAAGCCATATGTAGTTCTTGGTGAATGTTCTATGTATAGGTTTGGCCAATACACAGGGATGGTAGGACATTTTTATGTTGCGTCTGGATCCAGAAATAGAGATTTAGGAATCACTATGTATCTATTGATAATACAAATCAAGAAAATCCTAGTTTTGGAAAATTGCGTAGTGTAGTGTCATGCAATGATTACACTATCCATATAGTTTAATGTCATGCAGTATGAAAATAGGTTACTTGACATGAAAAATGAAAGTTGGAAACTTGAATAATAACTGGATATCCAGGTTTCACGACATATATTTCAATGACATGAAGAAATATACAAGTAGTACTTGAATTATAATGCTGAATAAGTGGTGTATTAACCATATAATTTATCACCATGTAGTATGGATGTTTTGTGTTACTTTTGTGGTCTTTTTAATAGGACTATGGTACCCCTAAAAGGAATTGAAATAACTCGATCGTGTGAGATATAACTTACCAAAGTTCATGAGATAATATGAGCTATGATCGGTGTGGGAAACATGGAGTGGAAAAGGTTTATTAAAACACATTATGGTGATAAAAAAAGGAGGACATATACATTTTTTTTTCATAGTGGCTGGACTAGGATATGGGATTCGATCATCGCTATGCAAAGAATGGTTAACTTTAATCCGATATGAATATTATTCATATGCCTGATTACCCAACCCGATTAAAATCTAAATCCTTTTATGATTGAACAAAACCTGTTTAACTTGTGTAGTGTTCCACATGGTTCAAAATTTTCATCTCTTCATTTGATTCCAATTATTGGATTAAGCATAACCATTAATACACTTGCATTTGAAAGAATGGAAAATACCATGCGATGACGAAAAACACACTTTTAGTGTCGTAAAACACCGAAACATGCATTTAATGATCAGATATATAGAAAAAGATCTTATAATGACTTAAAATCACAGGAAAACCATCTTATTATTATTATTGATGTGTATGAGCTGATGATACATTAATCAGACATGTGGTCTACCCAGAACTACCAAATGTGTGGGTTTTAAAGGTTTTCTACCCTTTAAAAAGGTGTGTTCAGGGGGTCAAAACCAACCAAACGACCTCCGAATGTGGTGAAATCAAACGAAAACAACTATAGAGTGAATTTTGAAATGGTTTAGTAGATAGAACATTGATCGGAGATGGAGTTTTCCTGGGATGACCAAAAATGAACTTTTAGTGTCATAAAACACCAAAACATGCATTTAATGGTCAATTCAATATCAAACGACCTCATAATGACTTAAATTCATAGGAAGATGATCTTATTATTATTCATGTTGTGTATGAGTAGATGAAATGAAAATCAGACATGAGGTATGTCCAAAATGACCGAATATGTAGTTTTTAAAGGTTGGATGTCCTTTAAAAGAACGTGGAGGGTAAAAACCAACCGAACAACCACCGAATGTGGTGAAATAAAAAAAAAAACCATAGGGTGAATTGTGAAATGGTCAAGTAGACGGTATGACAATTGGAGATTCCGTTTGTCTGAGATGATGAAAAACACACTTTTAGTGTCACAAAACACCAAAAAATGAATTTAACATTAATATATATATATAAAAGGACCTCATAATGACTTTAAATCATAGGAAAAACATATTATTATTATTATTCATGATGTCTACGAGCAGACGAGATGTCAATCAGACGTGTGGCCTGCTCAAAACTACAAAAAATGCGATTTTTAAAGGTTTGATGCCTTTTAAAAAGGTGCGTATGGGGGTTAAAACCAACCAAATGACCTATTAATGAGGTTAAATGAGCCTCAAAAACTATAGAGTGAATCATAAAATGGTCGAGCAGACGAAACATCAACTGCAGATACTGTTTTCCTAAGATGACCAAAAATGCACTTTTAGTCTCATAAAACACAAAAACATGTATTTAATGGTCAATTAAACATAAAAAAACCTCATAATTACCTGAAAAATTGTAATTCCATATTATTATTATTAATGTTGTGTAAGAGGATATAGAACACCAACCAGATGTGAATTCTATCCGGAATGACCGAATATGCTGTTTTTAAAGGTTGAACATCCTTGAAAAGCACACAGGGATCAAAAGCAGCCTAATGGCCACCGAATGGGATAAAATCAGATGAAAACAAACTTAGAGTGAATTGTGAAATGATTTTACAGATGGTATGTCAATAAAAGTTTTTGTTTGTCTAGGATGACAGAAAACACACTTTTAGTGTTGTAAAACACCGCAATATGTGTTTAATGGTCAATTAAAAATAAAAATACCTTATAATGACTTGAAATCATAGTAAAAATATATTATTATTATTTTTTATGTGTACGAGTGAATGAGATGTTAATTAGACATGTGGTTTTCCCAGAACTACCGAATATATGATTTTTAAAGGTTTGACACCCATAAAAAATGTGTGTCCGGGGGGTCAAAACCAACCAAAAGAACCCCAAATGTGGTGAAATTAGAAAAAAACAACCATAGAGTGAATTGTAAAATATTCAAGTTGAAAAAATTTTAATTGGATATTAAGTTTTCCTAGTATGAGAAAAAAATTCACTTTTAGTGTCATAAAACACCAAAACGTTCGTTTAATGGTCAATTAAATATCAAACGACCTCAAAATGACCTTAAAATTACACATTACTCGACCTAGAATGTCATTAAAAGGATAAGTTATATTTTATAGTAAATTAGGGATCATATCCATACTATAAGTGAGTATGAATTAAGTTTCAGGATTATATTTTAACTCTTTAAATTGATCCCATGTTGTTTTGTTTTACACATTAAGATCTCGCTCTCACAGTTCACACATTACTCAACATTGTGTGTTTTTTGTTAATTGTTCAATTAAATCCTTAGTTTCTTTTATATTTAAAATTAAATTAATGTATAATATTAATTGAATTATAGTATCTCATTGATTCAAAACAAATAAGTGAATAAGGTGAGAATTTGATCAATTACTAATAAAAATTACTCTTCCATGGGTGGTGTAGTCATCGTAGAAACATTTAGCATGTGCAATGGTTTAGAAAGGGTATAACCCAATCTCATTTATAATATTTATTTATGGGACAATAAATTAAATTAAAGAATATTTAAAATGATAATAATATAATAAATTGAAGATAAATAGAGTGTTTATTACAAAAACAAAAACATTACAATGCAAAGAAGGGGGAGTATTTGATGAGGGGTCCCACTTCAAGAGATGCTCCTATTGATATGATTGTATAATTGGAGCAGAACCAGTTATCATCATCCCTAAATTTAATAATTCACTTCAAAAACCCACCAAAGTAGAAAAATACACATTTATATAGGGATAGGGAGGCTATGGTTATAAGTGGTTACAAGTGTGAATTGGAAAATCCAACTGCCTATTTTAATCCAAATTGCACCGACTGGTTGACCACCAAAACATTTGAACCATATATCCTTCCAGAAGGATGATTTTATTTTAATTGGGTTCTCTATCTACTATAATTTTTTTCCAATCCAATCCTATATGTTGAAGATATGGACTAAATGGTGACACTAGTGCAGAAAACATTTTTTACGTCGGTTATTTTTCATTATTTACGTCGGTTTTTAGGCGACGTTAATACGGACGACGTTATAAATAACGTTTTTTACGTCGGTTATTTAAAACCCGACGTAACATCCCTAACATCACGGTGTTTATCACGTCGGTTCATATAATAACCGACGTGATAAATATGCGGGGGGGGGGGGGGGGGGGGGGTTTATCACGTCGGTTATTTTCTAAACCGACGTGATAAAACGCCTGGGATATCGTTTATCACGTCGGTTATGACATAACCGACGTGATTAACCCTTCCCCGGGCCTATTATCACGTCGGTTTCTCAAATAACCGACGTGATAAAAAGTCCTGGGAAACGTTTTAGCACGTCGGTTATCCAATAACCGACGTGGTAAATCGATTCCCAGGCCTTTTAGCACGTCGGTTATATTAAGAACCGACGTGATAAAAGGCCCGGGAACGGTTTATCACGTCGGTTCTCGAAAAAACCGACGTGATAAACCCCTACCGATTTATTTACCACGTCGGTTATAAAATAACCGACGTGAAAGCGATATATATTTTTTTTAAAATAATTGCACTGCTCTCACCAAAAAGCAACCAGAAACCAAACAATAAAAATAACCATGCCAGCCCTCCCCCAAGCCCCAACTGAACCCCACCCTCATCTATACCCACCTAACAACCTGGCCAGCCCTCCCCCACCACATTGCAGCCCCACCACAACCCTTGGACACCCCCACCCCTTGGACAACCCCCCCACCCTCATTTACACCCCCACGACCCCTAGTACAGCCTCAAACACCCATTGGACACCCCTACCATATCCCTTGGACACCCCCCACACCTTGGACACCCCCACCCCTTGGACAGCCCCCCCACCCTCATTTACACCCCAAGACCCCTAGTACAGCCTCAAACACCCATTGGACACCCCCCCACACCTTGACAGCCCTCCCAGACCCCTTGGACACCCCCCCGACCCCTGGACACCCCCCCGAGCCCTTGGACAGCCCCAAACACCCCTTGGACACCCCTCCCATATCCCTTGGACACCCCCCACCCCTTGGACACCCCCACCCCTTGGACAGCCCCCCCCCCACCCTCATTTACACCCAACCGGCCCCTTGGACAGAACTCCCAGACACCTTGGACACCACTCCCATATCCCTTGGACACCCCCCACCCCTTGGACACCCCCACCCCTTGGACAGCCCCCCCACCCTCATTTACACCCCCCGAACACTAGGACAGCCCCAAACACCCCTTGGACACCCCTCCCATATCCCTTGGACACCCCCCCACCCCTTAGACACCCCCACCCCTTGGACAGCCCCCACCCCCTGGACACCCCCCGACCCCTTGGAAACCCCCCTACCCCTTGGAAACTCCCCCATCCCCTTGGACAGCCCCAAACACCCCTTGGACACCCCTCCTATATCCCTTGGACACCCCCACCACTTGGACACCCCCACCCCTTGGACAGCCCCCCCACCCTCATTTACACCCAACCGACTCCTTGGACAGCCCCAAACACACCTTGGACACCCCTCCCATATCCCTTGGACACCCCCCAAACACCCACCAACCCCCTTGGAACCTCTCCCCCATACCAAAATCCAGACCAGAAAAACCATCAACAGTAGACCAAAACAAGAAGTAGAGAAAAATTAAACATTCACTTATATAACATTCAAAACTTACACTGTCAACTTCAAAAAAAACTAAATCCAACCTAAATGACTGCGAAATACACAATTACATTGACAATATTCAAAATTAAATTTTACATTACAAACAACTAAAAGTCAATCAAACCTGTAAAATAATTTGACCACTCCACTTGTAAGTGTTTGATATCTTCAGCAGTAAAGGGTTGAGGGTCATCAAAAAGCTATAAAGGAAAAGGATAGTAGTCAATGTGTATAATGAATAAATCAAATTGAAATATTATGAGAAAGAGGAAATCTTACCAGGTCAAAACTCAAAACTGTCCCAGTTGTTATTATTTCATACATAAATCTTAACATGTAATATCCGCATTCGATGATGCCTTGTTGCTCATGACATTTCTGTTTGAATGAGTGTAAATTCAATATATTATTTTTATGTAATAAATCAAAATGTACAAATTATAAATGGATATTTACCTTCGCATGTACATATTTGATCTTGAAATTCCTTTTCTTTGCGCTTTTTCGAAAGTGGACCCATGCCCTGTTAGAAAATAATACGAATGGGGTAAATTTAAAATTCATTATAATATATAAAACTATTGTGAAATTGAAACTTACGTTTCCAATATATTCTTAAAACTTTCTCGCACATCATCATGGAGAGAGCATATACAATAAAGTGTTTTCTCCCTAGGGCAAAAAACCCCGAACATCCAATGATCCCTGATAAAAGGAAATTTAACGTTAGTGGTTTTTTATGTTAAAAGATAATTAACTCTTTGAGAGGGATGTGTTTCATACCTCTCACAAAAAGGCATCATCCAACACTGTGTGATTACATTCTTTTCAAATCTATCAGCAATATAAAGCATTCTTTGTTCCTCATCCAATGCACATGCTTCAGGGGAAATCAATTGTGGGTCCACGAATCCATATACATCTGTCAGCTCATTCCTCTCACAAATTTTATACAGATACCTAATACAAAGCAGACATAAGTATACATTTTTAATAAATATAATGCAAGGAAAAGGTGTTAAGACTTACATGATAAAAATTTGCACCACGTTGATGCCCAACTTATCTCCAGTGACAAACTCCATGATATCAGTTTTCATAATCCCCACACTTAGTTCACGTCCACAGACATGAGCTTCCATTGTAAAGTCATAATGATCCGCCAACAAATTTGAATATCTTGACAATTTGTCAAGACTGCTAGTATCTGCATCTGATGTCATAGCTATCTGTCTTTGTTGTTGTCTATACAGTATTTATTTACCTTTGAAGTATTCCTGTAAAAATAAATTGAAAAATATATTAGTTTTCAAATGATAAAACATTAATAAAAATACAAAATAAAAGATATAACATCCATACCTCTATGGTAATGAGTCGAAGAAGTCTGGATGGCCAAAGTAAAAAATGGCCGATACTATGTCCAACTGTCGTCACCTCATCTGTAGGTAATGGTATCCGAGCTGATCTATCTATAATATCCTGTACAGTGACCCTCTGATTCTCTACCTCTAACTGTTGATGATGAACTGTATCTCCTATACAATATACCATCCCATATGCAACTATATGATGTTGAGGATCATCAACATACAACTCACAATAAGTAGGTAGCTGCGGCGGAGGAGGAGGATCAAAAATGGGGTCCGCAGGCTGAGGTGGGGGAGTGGGAGCTACTGGGAGAGGTGGAGTGGGAGCTGCACCCTGAAATTGTCTTTGCAAGTCTGCAAACATAAACTGCACCGATGATCTAATCTTTTCCTCGATTGTCGCATTAATATTATGGACTTCAGCCTCCAAGGATTCTATTTTTTTTTATAAACTCCCTCAACGTTAGAAGTTGAGGAACGTGGCAACACTTTTCTTACCGATACACCTGCCAGATATCCTCTTACACGGCCAGGATGTTCGGGCTTTCCCAATGCCACAGATAAAATATCTTCCCTCCCAGATGGTGTAAATGTCCCCTGTGAACTCTGCTCCTCAAGAGAGTCCTGTAATAATTAATTGAACATTTCTATAATGATTGGAAATATATGAAGAAAATAGTAAACTTAAATAAATAAAATAGATATCTTACAATCCTCTCAACTACGAGTCTCGATTCTTCCGAAAGATATTGTCCTTTTTTGCCCTTCCGAGCTCTTTTCCATTTCTCATGTCTAGATGGAGGGGATGGAGGGGCCACCTCTCCAGAGCTTGAAGACTCAGCTCTTAGTTGTTGAAATTTTTCTGCCATCATTTGTTCTTCCAATAATGCATACCCTCCCCGAGATAAACTATGAGGGTATACATTTTTAGATTGGATCTCTTGATGAGCTTTCCTTGTTTGCTATAAATTAAGAATAAGTAATCATTAACAAAACAATAATAATATCATTTATATAAGAAAGCTTATAAAAGTTTACATTGCCCTTACCAAAAATGATTCTTTTCTTCTACTTTCAAAAAATTGTCTCCATGTGTCTTCATCTATAAAAGGATATATACGACATGGATTCTCACGACTCCTATGACCATAAATGAAATCATATGAGAGGGTTGATTTGAAATCCCTCCATCTCCTAGCAGCCAACGATAAGCATTTCTTCCTGACTCCTCCAGTGTCAGGAATATCAAATGTCATCTGATAAAAAAGAGGTTAAAAATATTATATATACTAGAAACATTTAAAGAACAATCAAACAATAGCAAAAGATCTTACCAAAATGGTCTCCCACAACTGAGAAATTATCGCCTTATCCACACTTCTCCAATCATCATAGAGAATGCTTACTTTGCTCTTAGCATGAGTTGCTACAAAACCCTTAAAATCTTTAGCATTTGGACCTCTAGGAAGATCATCATCATCAAACTCCATGACTATCCTCTCCTCCTTCATACGGCCAAGTGATAATTTTGGTAAACGTGTGCTCCCACGCTTACCAACCTTTGAACTCTTTTTCGTAATTGGAGCATGTGAATGTTCCTCCCCAGATGTATGACCAATATGCTCATCTCCAGAATCATGTGTCTGATCAACTGATTGATCTGTCATTTTCCTTCAAATCAAAAAAACAAACATTAGTTCACAAATATACAAATTCAAATATTGTAATACTACTTAATCAGAAAATAGAAAAGTGTACTAAATTACATAATAGTAAACATTGGTAATATGGTAAGCATGTTAAACAATGATAAACATGGTAAACACATGCAAAAGGTTGCCAAGGAGTTGGCCCAAGAAAGCTGAAAAGTGGACTCACTGAGTCCACCGGTCAGCCGGTGTGAGCTCACCGGCCAGCCGGAGGACCCAGGCAGTAGACTTGCCCACTGCCTGGTGCCACCGGCCGGCTGCTGGCTCACCACCGGCCGACCGCTGGACCAGACAGAGCCTTCCTTTCTGGTCCACCGGCCGGCCGCTGGATCACCACCGGTCGGCCGGTGGACCAGATAGCCTTGCTGTCTGGACCACGGGCCGGCCGCTGGATCACCACCGGCCGGCCGGTGGACCAGACATAGAGCCTTCCTCTCTGTCTGGACCACCAGCCGGCTGCTGGCTCATCACCGGCCGGCCGGTGGACCAGACAGAGCTTTGCTCTGGACCACCGGCCAACCGGTGATCCACCACCGGCCAACCGGTGCGCCCAGGACTTCTCCTCTTTACGGTTTTTATTGTTTTATCGTTTTGGTTTGATACATGTTTTAATAAGTAAAAAATTTACAATATCTAACATTATATGAAAAAACTAAATGTAAACAAGAAATAAACATGTGTTACATGTAATTTTAGGAATGTACAGTTGGATTGTTTTCCCAAATTCCTTCGTTGTGATCGTTCCTTATGGCACAAACCATGTCTTCAACATACTCATCATTATGTTCTGTTAATCTTTCCATGGAAGTAGGGATCTCACATAAATCAGCATCTTCATCAAATTCATCCTCACCAACATATTGTTTTTTCCCTTGTAAAACAACAGCCCACTGCATATCTGATTGATCTACTACATAGAAAATTTGTTTGGCATGTGTTTCCATTATAAAAGAATCAGCTGTGTCTTCCAATCTATTCAGATTAACAAGTGTCATTCCAAATTCATCGTGTCTGACACTGTTGTTACCGATAAACCATTTACAGTTAAAAACAGGAACATTAATTTTAAAGTAATCAGCCTCCCATATGTCTTCAATCACTCCATAATATGCACTTGATGCCGAAATTGGGTTTCTGTCCTTAGCACTCGAAAAATGCATTGCTTCTGCAAACACCAATACACCACTATTCTAAACTGCACTTCTGTTGTCCTGAGCTTTTGTATGAAATGTATAGCCATTAATGTCATAAGCAGACCATGTTATCACATTTAAAGATGGACCACCCACTATCCATTTTAATGTCTCTGATACATCTGATCTACCAAGCAAGGTCTTTTTAAACCATGGCAAAAAAGTTTTGTTGTGCTCATTCAAAATCCACATTTCTTTCTTCTTTGGATGACATTGTTTCAACTCATTAATATGAAATGTGATATATGGTTGAACATCAGCTATGTTATTCAAGATGTATGATTCTAACTTCTTCATATGTTCAGCTGACAGTGATTTGACTTTCAAGCCACGAATCCCCTTTCCCTCATTATTAACCCGTTAATGGCGAGATGGAGGCAAACCTATGTGTTGCGCCGTAGCCAAGTAGCTCGTACAAAACTCTGCTACCTCCTCAGAAATATACTTTTCAATAATGGAGGCTTCAGGTCGATATGGATTTTTAACATATCCCTTTAATATTTTCATATACCTTTCAAAAGGATACATCCAACGAAGATATACAGGTCCACAAAGCTTTATTTCTCGAACCAGATGAATCATTAAATGCACCATCATATCAAAAAAAGTTGGAGGAAAATACATTTCCAAATGACAAAGTATAAAAATTGCATCCTTTTCCAAAATGTTCAAAGCATTCACATCAATCGCCTTGTTACAAATTGAATTGAAAAAATAACACAACCTCATTATAGTCTTTCTGACACGGATGGGAAATATTCCAGGCAGTGCAACTGGTATAATTTGTTGCATCATGACGTGACAATCATGTGATTTCATACCTATCAACTTCAAGTCTTTCAGTGAGACAAATTTTTTTACATTTGAAGAATAACCTTGAGGCACTTTGATATCATGAAGACACTGACAGAAGCTACTTTTCTCCCTCTTCGATAATGTATGACAAGCCGGGGGAAGAAATGTTCGTCTTCCTTTAGAAGTGGGAGCTAACTCCAAACGTATTCCCATTGATAGTAGGTCTAACCTTGCATTCAACCCATCTTTTGTCTTTCCTTTAATATATAGCAATGTTTCGATCAAAGAATCACAGATATTCTTCTCCACGTGCATGGCATCAATATTATGTTTGACTTCATGATACCTCCAATATGGTAGCTCAAAAAATATTGACCTTTTCTTCCAAATATGTCTATCATTACCAGATTTCTGTGTCTTTCCCAATGTCACATCAAGGTTTTTCACCCTCTCAAAATACAAATCTGGGGATAAAGGTTTTGGAGCAGTATCAAATTCTTGTGAGCCATTGAATGCCTTTTTTAGTCTTCTATAAGGGTGATCCATAGGCAAAAACTTTCGATGACCCATGTACACTGTTTTCCTCCCATGATGCAATTGACAATATGACGTCTGTTGTTCGCAAATTGGACATGCTTTATGCCCTTTAACACTGTATCCAAACAAATTTCCATATGCTGGGAAGTCATTTATAGTGAATAGAAGCACTACATGCAGTTGAAAATATTCCATTTTATAAGAATCATACACCCTAATACCATCAGCCCATAACAGTTTCAAATCATCAATCAGCGGTGACAAGTATACATCAATATCATTGCCGGGTTGCTTTGGACCAGAGATCATGATACTCAACATGACATATTTGCGCTTCATACAAACTTCAGGAGAGAGGTTGTAAATTACCAATAAAACAGGCCATGAACTATGTGTGCTACTGAGGGTTCGGTATGGATTCATTCCATCTGTGCACAAGCCTAGTCTCAGATTTCTAATTTCATTTCCAAATGTAGGGTACTGGGCATCAATTTTCTTCCATTGTGGACAATCAGCTGGATGGCGTATTTTTCCATCACATACCTGCTCATCAGCATGCCATCTTAACCTTTTTGCATCATGTGAATTAGCAAATAAACGTTTGAAACGAGGAATTATAGAAAGATACCAAAATACCTTTAAAGGGAGCTTTGTAATCTCTACATCAGCTTGTGATTTTTCTTTCACCTTATACCGTGATGTCCCACATTTAGGACACTCTTTCAGAAATTCATATTCCTTCCTATATATAATGCAGTCATTCGGACAGGCATATATTTTCCTGTATCCCAATCCCATCGGGCATAATATTTTTTTGGCCTTATAATGTGAATCTGGAAGATCGTTATCTTTTGGAAGAATGTCTTTCACCAATTGTAGAAGCTCTGTAAAACTTCTGTCACTCCATCCATGTTTCGCCTTCAGGTTAATCAATCTTAACACCGCCGACAAAATCGTAAAATCTGTACAACCAGGATATAATGGTTTTTTGGCATCACCATATAGACGTGAAACTGTCGGTTCTATCTCAATTTGTTCTGCTACAATATCGCGAATCATTTCTTCAATTCCATCGGATTTACCATCTTGCGATTCATTATCATCAGTGACATTCTGTCCAGTTTCGCCATGCCAAATCCAAGGGTTGTAACTCGGATTGAAACCATGAAAAATCAGATGATCTATTATCTCTCTACTTTTCAACTTCTTCATATTCAGACATTTTAGGCATGGACAGAAAAAAATGTCACTACTTGGAACATTTCGTTTAGCAAATTCCAAAAAGGCATCAACACCTTCCTCATATTCATTGATCATTCGATGTGCCGTAATCCAACTTCGACTCATTATTACCTATAACAAATAGCAAAAATATATATATTTTTTAGATAAGACAAATATATGTTTATATGAAAAAAATCATAATTTGAATGTAAACAATTTTGAAATATAAAACAAATCGATGTGTATTTAAAAAAATATGCTTGAATATTATTTTTTAAACAAAATATAGTAAGATATAACACCCCCCTGGACACCCCCCGACCCCTCTGGACAGCCCCCCGCCCCTCCTGGACACCACCCCCCACCCCCTACCCCCTTGGACACCCCCCTGGACATCCCCCAACCCTCTGGACAGCCCCCCACCCACCCGGACAACCCCAAATACCCTTTGGAGAGGCCGACACCCACTTGGACAGCCCCCCACACCCATCCACCCCCTTGGACACCCCCCTGGACACCCCACCGACCCCTTTGGACAGGCCGCCACCCCCTTGGACAACCCCCCACACCCACCCATCCCCTTGGACACACCCTGGACACCCCCCGACCCCTCTGGACAGCCCCCGACCCCTCTAGAAAGCACCCCCACCCCTCCTGGACACAACCCCCCACCCCCGACCTGCTTGGACACCCCCCTGGACACCCCCAACCCTCTGGACAGCCCCCCACCCCTCCTAAACACCACCCCCACCCCCTACCCCCTTGGACACCCCCCTGGACACCCCCCAACACCCACCCACACCCTTGGACAGCCCCCCACACCCACCCACCCCCTTGTAAACCCCCCTGGACACCCCCCGACCCCTCCGGACAGCCCC